>PKRV01002351.1:0-595750 GCA_003709505.1 Hyphantria cunea
CAGCTTGGAACGTGCGTTCAGCAAGCTATGTAATTGGCCTAACACGAAGGCAGCCCGTTTTCGGACTGCTTCGATGTGGGGGCCGAAGTTTAGACGATCGTCGAGGATGATGCCGAGATATTTGGCCTGCCTGGCCCAGGGGATAGGCTTGCCAAACATCTTGATCTGGGGGGTCTTCTCCAAGGGAGTCAGGCTACGTCTCCTGCGAAACAGCACAGCCTGGCTCGTCTCGGGGTTGACCTCTATTCTCCATTTACGGAACCACGCGCCTAGTGCCTTGGCTGCGGTCTGGAGCTTTTTGGCTATTGATTTGGGGTCTCTACCTGTGTAATATATGGCTGTGTCGTCTGCGAAAAGTGCTGTCTGCACAAACCGATGCTTCGGGATATCGCTGGTATACAGCGTGTATAGAAGGGGTGAGAGTACCGACCCTTGCGGGACGCCGGCGAAGATAGGGTGCGGGGAGGACAGTGATCCCTCCACGCGATAGCGAAAGCTACGGTTTGACAAGTAGTCTCGTAGTATGAGCACGAGTCTGTGGGGCACTCCCATAGTGAAGAGCTTATAGAGTAAGCCGTTGTGCCATACTTTGTCAAATGCTTTCGCTACATCGAAGAAAAGTGCCCCTGTGATTTGGTTGTGTTGGAACCGATCGCTGATGTGCTCAACGATGCGGTGAACTTGATAGGTGCACGAGTGTTGGGATCGGAACCCGAATTGCTCGTGAGGAATGAGGTGGTGTTCATCGGCATACGCTTTCAGCCTATTGCAAATTAAGCGCTCATAGATCTTACCTAAACCTTTAAGCAGACTTATCGGTCGATAACTAGACGGCTCGGATTTCGGTTTGCCGGGCTTGGGTATTCCAATGACCACGGCTTCTTTCCACTGTTGAGGAAAGATATTGTTGGTGAGCGCTGCGTTAAATATAAATGTCAGAAGGACCAAAAGCCTATCGGGAAACAATTTAATGACCCTGTTATTGATACCGTCCGAGCCGGGTGCCTTACGGACATGTAAGCTCTTGACGATCGCTTTAACCTCTTCCGGAGTGACTGCCGGAATGTCCTGCATGTTTGTCGTCGTGGATGGTAGCGGGAGTGAAGCTCTGCGCTCCACTTCTGCATCGATTGCCGCGATGTGGTTGGGGTCATGGTGTATCGAGCTGGGTGTGCATTGACGCTCCAAGCTGTCCGCTAGGCATTCAGTCTTTTCTATGTCGTCAAAAGCCGGCGGGGCGTGCCGTCTCAACAGCGCAGCTCGTTATAAGGGCGGTCGCTTACAATATTTACAATATTTTACTAGTTTGAATCCAAGTGTTTTGAGCCAAATAATCGATATAAAATAAAATTGACTAAATAATTTTTAAATGGTGCGTCCGGTGCACGTTCCACTAGCGCCATCTAGTCGCCGTCTCTCGCAGCTGGAATACAGTACGACTGCCATCATATATTACACAACTCAAATGATAAATTTTTACAAGTTAAAAATAAAATAAAATTTTCGAAAGAAAAAAGTACGTCCGCCCCATTTTGAGTTTTCCGCGATTTTCCCCCACTCTTATTTCCAACTTTATTCTGAAACTCATATCAAGTTCGACCATTCGACAAAGTTGTTGTGTAATAATATTTTCAATTAGTTTCTGGAAAACAATTATGGCTGACAAAGATTTCGTTTGGTATAATAATGTGCAAGCGAATAAAACGATTGGCGTTCCTGAAGAATTGTTTTCCCACGTAAGTTTAAATTATTTTTAGGTTACTGGTTTAGCTCCGTGCTTTGTCATTATGACTCATAATTTAAGTTTGGCATATATATAATGTAGCTATTTATTAACATGATGCTAAATTTGAAAAGTTGAAGCTCTTTATTCTACAAAATAAACGTTGAAACAAGTAACGAAGTTCTCGCAAAAATATAAATGTTCTTCATCGTGGTATCTATTTCTGTTGTTGGAGAATATAAATATAATATAGAATAAACGTATAATTAGTTACTTTTTCATTATTTATACAAAAATAGTTTCGTGTGGTATTTAAATATTAGCTATATCTTGTTAATAAATTATTTTAAAAAAACTGGAACCATGTGGCCGTTAGGGCATTAGACCAAGCATGTCACATCAGCATTTCACGTTATATCTACACTATACAATATATTTTACATGGGTACAAAAATTGTTTCCTAATATATTTATGTTGTGTAACTCACCATCTTGTTTTTATTTATTCTGCTCATCACTTCAATCTGTCTTGTAGATTGCAAGACTATATCATCTGGATTTTCATAGACAGTAGATAGGTATCTGGATGGTTTTAAAGTTTTTATAAATTATTTCATTGATATTTATATAAAAAAACGTGAATTTTAAAAGTATATAACCTCTTTTGAACACTATCATAGCACAGTTACATTTGTCTTTCAAGATAATAATAATTTAAATACTTTAAAACTATTAATTATATAAACATAGACACCACTATGTACTATTTACTCTCAAGTATCTTAACAATTCTCAATTGTTTTGGGGTTGAGAAATAACTTGGCAATTTAATAAGAATTGATCACTTTTTAATCGGTCAGCAAATAGTATAAAACTTTTAACAGAGTTCAAACAAGACTTGGACACATACGGGCTGATGTTTCAAATTTTCACACTGCCATAGAAAACGATTCTCAATTGTTTTAGGATTGAGAAATAACTTGGCAATTTAATATTAGGATTGATCACTTTTTAATCGGTCAGCAAATAGTATAAAACTTTTAACAGAGTTCAAACAAGACTTGGACACATACGGGCTGATGTTTTAAATATTCACACTGCCATAGAAAACCAAATTGTTTCAGGGTTGAGAAATAACTTGGAAATTTAATTATGTTGACACTTATTGATCTGTCAACAATAGTTTTAATTTTTAACAAAATTCAGACACATATCGGTCACATAGGGTTGATGTTCTAAATATTCACACTGCAATAGTAAATAGCTATTGCATCCACATTTCTGAAGACATTTGCAATAAACAGTGCAGTTACTAAAGATTTGATTTAATTACTTTTAATACTTTTTTAAAGTATGTGCGCACACAAGCTTATTTAGCAAAAGAAATATATATATTAAGGTAATCCTTAGTATGTAGATTTGTTTTCCTAAATTAAATATAATTATTTCTAACTTCTGGATATGCAAACTTCATGAATGTATATCTACATTTTGTGAATTAAACCCATGTAGACTGCAAACCTTTTTGAGGAAGAATCCTTTTGCTCTCTCTGAGGGAGTCCCATGTTTATCCTGGGATTGCCACGCTTCGGCACGAATGGGTCGGCTCGACCGGAGTGATACCACGGCCCCATAGAAAACCGGTGTGAAACAGCGTTTGAGCTGTGTTTCATCGAGTGAGAGAGGATACCATACGCCTCTTGTGTTGCAAGTGTCGATGGGCGGCGGTAATGGCTTACCAGCAGGCGATACGCCTTCTAGATTGTATGGTATTAAGTAAAAAAAATTCAAAATATGAATACCATGTGCATTGAATATTAATTTGTGTCTACCATGTAAATGTATGGATCAAATATATATTAGATAGGTAATAGATTTAGATTTTGAAATTACAAACAGACAGACAGACAAAAATTGTAAAAAAAGTATTTGGTATACATGGTAAGTATACCAAATATTTTTGTATACTTACCGTGTATACCAAATACGTTTTTTACAATTTTTGTCTGTACATGCATATGAATTTAGTAAAAAGCGGTTATTTTAATGTTATAAACCGACATTCCAATTTTATTATTTTATTTGCAAAAGAAACATTTAAAAAAATATTTCAAGTATTTCATATAGATAGGTTTTAAAATTAGGTAAAGCCAAAAGCCCGTGAACTCCCCAAGAGCCTTCTGTACTTTTGGAATGGAGCTCAATAGCTCACCCAACCAGCCTTTTTATTATGGGGACTTTCTCTGAGTTTATATACACATCCCGGAGTCCACCACCAATAGGCCACTTTAAATTATCTTAAACAGTATTGAAACCTATGACATCGCACACACTGGTGTTAATTAATCTTAATTCGTACAGCTCATCAGTCTAGTGAAAATGAAAATCCTCCAGTAAAATATATGGAAATTTTCTATGATCATTGGGTATTGGTAAACAACAAAATTCCGAGTTTAAAAATACTATTAGTTTGAATGATATTAAAAACAACTTGTCGTCTACATCTACCCTTGAAACTAAATGTCAAACGCTTAACTATATATCTGGCCTAACCAGTCCCACTGTCGACTCATTCGAGTTTTCTCCAGTGCCCTCTGAGGATATCAAAAAGACTATCCTATCTATCCGCTCCAATGCAGTGGACAATGATGTTATTAGCCGACGTATGATTGTGGCCATCCTGGATCATATCCTCACAGTGATCACCCATAATATCAACTTCTCTCTCGACTCCGGAACTTGAATGGCGTATGGCTCACGTCATTCCTCTCCCAAAACAAAGTAATCCCTCATTTCTTGAACGCTTTCGTATACAAGCAACTCTCAAGAACATCATCTTTTAAGTCCTCTACAATCCGGCTTCAGGCCGGGTCACAGCACAGTCACCGCGCTTCTTAAGATGACTGGTGATATCAGGAAAGGCATGGTGGACACTATGGTTACAGTACTGGTCCTTGTAGATTTCTCCAATGCCTTCGAAACCGTCACTCACGAAATCCTGCTTGCTATGCTTGAACATATAATGATTCCCTCAGAGGCACTGGAATTGTTCTCATCCTATCATCAGGGGCGACAGCAGTGTGTTCCTGTCGAAGACATGTCTTCGAGTTGGTGCGATCTCCACGCTGGCGTCCCTCAAGGCCGTACATTATCTCCTCTTTTCTTCGCAATATTTATTAATTTCATCACACAACATCTGCAGTGTACGTATCACCTGTATGCTGATGATCAGCGGCTATATTCACAGGTAAGGGTGGAGGATATAGCACAGGCCGTCGACAAAGTCAATGAAGACCTAGAATCCATACATGGTTGCTGAAATTTGGACTGTCAGTAAGCCCCACCAAATGGCAGGCGATAATCGTGGAAATCAAACGCGCGATGAGCAGATTGAACACTGACTCGATTTCGCCGAACGTTTTCAACGGCTTGGTGGTTCCTTGTAGCCCCGTAGTCAAAGATCTGGGTCTACACATTGACACAACTCTCGATTAGCGGATTGACTCTGGAAACCTACGAACACTTCACTGCCTCAAGAACTTCCTACCTCCTAAAACTAAAACTATGCTTATGCAGTCCTTAACTATGCCGTTAATAGATTATTGTGATGTATGTTATTTCGACCTGAACGCAGACCGCCTTCTTAATATCTATCTGCATTAGATTCATTTTCAATCTTCGCAAGTATGACCGTGTCTTAGCCTTACGTCCCCAACTGAATTGGTTGCCTGTTCGCCTGCGCCGCAAGCAGCGAGCTCTGATCTCTCTGTTTTCATTTCTTACCTCGCTCCCTGTCTCCGCTTCCTGTCCTCCATTCACGACAGAATCCTTCGCACAGAAAACAATCTACTTCTCTTATGTCCCTCCCAAAATTCAGCCCTCATGAACTCTTCGTTCTTCGTCCAAGCAGTACTACTCTGGAATACGCTCCCACTTGAAATCGGGAAGTCCACTAACCGTTTTGCATTGAAAAAGAAGATACATGAATTCTTTCTAAATGATATGCTAGAATTATCAAAAAGATAACACGACAACCAAATTTGTGAAATCCATGGTGTTGTGTGAATGTAATGTAAATTGATATGTATGTATGTATTTGACTTGTGTAAATATGTATATATAAATACAGTGTATTTTATATCTATATTTACGTATGTATGTATATTGCTTATTTATGTAAACTTTGTTAAATAATGAAAGGTATCGTTTGAATTTCCACAAGAGTATTTTAAAAAAAAATGGCAAGGTTGTCTGACGCGTCTTCGGCCATGCGGCATGTTCGCTATCCTCGCTCGACTTGCGTGCTTTTGAGGTGTCATTTCTAACCTAATTCACTTTCCTGGCTGCAATGGAATGTTTGCCTAGTAAATTAGATTTAGTAAAACTTGACAATTTAAAATGACGGCAAATAATATTAATTTTACCAAATGAATGAAACTAGTAGTCGCCCAGTGGTAGAAATTCGAAAAATATTCATTTTTTTTAGTTCATTAAACTTTGACTGTGCCCAATTTTATATTCTTCCGCTAGTGTTATTTTCTTAGAGATGGGTACCACATTTTTACTACATGTATTATATAGATGAGCAAAAGCTTGTTAAAGATTCATTTGGTAAAGAAAGACCGTAAAAGTGAGATAGTTTTTAGGGAGTGACAACTGAGTGCAACTTATTATCCACAAAAGGTTTTAGGTATATTTCATTAGGTTTAACTGGGTGTCATGAGAAAAATTTGGAATCATCACACGACACACCCCGTGACTAAATATGTGTTTGTGTAGCGATATCCATATTTAATATTATAAATTCGAAAGTAACTGTGTCTGTCTGTTACGTTATCAGAGCTAAACAACGGTGCCGATTGTAATATCGCTACAGAGACAGATAGGACCTTGGAGAAGGACATGGGCTACCTTTTGTCGCGATAGCTGAAATACTCGCGGGCGGAGCCGCGGTTCTAATGTTATTTGGTAATATTTGTTCGGTGTTCGCTTTATTCTTATTGACATTCATTTTAACACACCAATAGTCTGGTTATATTTTCCCATAATATTGTGACAGTAAACAAATTAAGATCGAAAGAATTAATCTTTAAAATAGCAGTTTATCCTGTTTTGTTGTATCCGACCGTCCATTAAGTCTATAACGATGTTTAAGTCAATAGTTTATACTTTTTAATGTGGCCGTCTACGCTTAAGTTTAATCAACTTATGAACATATTGCACGCTCATAAAGACAATTTGTAATATAGTTATAACCCCCTATGTGTGATACGCATTGTTGCGTATTTTTCCTAACTTGTAGACGAAACTGTATCCACATCCACCTACGCGAATATTAAACGTCGCGAAATGAAGCCTTAAGTTCTGTTTTCAGTGTACTCGTACAATATATAGATGTTTGTTAACAACTTGACTTGAGAAGAATTAATATATATTTATGTTCTTATGCTCGTTTTATAAAATTCATATATTTAGGAATATGCCTATATGTATACTTTAATAGGTTTTGCCGCAGCTCGGCCTGCATGTATGTATGTACGGATACCGCAGTAACCATTTTTGGGGTAAACACAAATTGAGTGGCTTTCTATTGGTGAGAGAATTTCGCAACTCGGTCAATAGATCCAAAGTTTATTTACTGCACGGTTGGCCAAGTGGTTTAAGCGGTCGAAACACCGCTTTCTACTGCGTCAAGTTTTGATGGGTTCCAATCCTACGTGAGACAACACTTTGTGTTATTCACAAATTGTTGTTCCTAGTCTGGGTGTTCTTTGTGTTCGTTTCATGTATGTTTGTAAAGTCGCCGCGACACAGGATGTTTGTACCTAATGAGGAGTTGTCTTCTCAGAGAAAAAAATATTGCCTGTACAAACTCGCAAAACTTTTTACCTCTTTTAAATATTAGTATAGATTAGCACAAACGAAATACACACACTATTTCACCGAATGTTATTTTAATCAAAATGAGACATATCCGTGAAAGGTGGCCAACTTATTGCTGTCAGCGGGCCCGGGCTGAATTTGAAGGGAAAATTAGGAGAATTAATATGAAAGTAAAGTTTGTAAGGTAGGAAGAAAGCGTTAGGATGGAATATAGAATTCCATATAGAAGAAAAAGACATGAAAAAAGTTGAAAGTATATTTGCTTGAATAGGTCAAGGTTGCGTATTCTTGTAATCATGACTGACTGTTGCCAGAACATTGGCTCAATATATCCGATTGTTTAAAACTAAATGTTTGATGATCTAAATGTAAATGAAAGTCAAACAATAAAAAAATACACTGTACCATAGTTCGTTAGCCACAAAGCGTCTCGATATGTGTACTAAATGTAGGTGAAAAGCTAAAGTTTATGATTTTATTTAGTATTAAATAATAAGTTCTTTTCAATTGTAGAATATCGTCTATGAAACTCATAAAAAAAAACTTTGCTCACAGGTTGTAACGAGCCATTTCAATGGCATCAAGCAGGGAATGTTACTCGAAGTGTGCCATAAGAAAAATCCAGATGTCTACTGGATAGCTGAGATCACAATGGTGTGTGGCCCCTTCCTCAGATTCAAGTACATAGGAGCGGCAACCGATTTCTGGTGCGATATATCGAACACTAAAGTTTACCCTTTGGGCTGGTGTGGCAAATATGACGAACTCATAGAACCACCGGATGAAATCAACGAGAAGTATGGAGATACGATCGTTGAAATGATGAAGAAAGCTGTCGAGGACGGCCAGTCGGTGGCGATAGAGGCTTTGAACAATAAGGGGCTTTCGCCTATAGATAGAATAAAGGTTGATATGAAAGTTGAAGTCCAGAGCGTTATCGATCCGCACAGATACTGGATAGCTACCGTAAGTACCAGTTTAATCATAGCTTTTTCCAGGGAACACTCCGCCCTTTGTATAAATTGTTTTGATGTAATAGTTTCCTTTGCTAGAAATAAGTCATGGAATAAGCATCTTTTTGCCAATGTGTTAGCCACGGATGATGTCGAAATTATCGTGCAAAATGCGAATAGTACCTAAAATAAGGTTTTGCCAATTCCTAGACACCGTAAGATGGTTTAGAGTATATTGGTGTATTCTTTATTTTTTTCAAATAGGTACGAAGACCATTGTCGCATTTTATTAATTTTTTTTTTTTTAAACGCATTTCATTAATTATATGCGATAATGGGTTATTTACGATTTAGAGTCGATTAAACAGATCTACAAGACCCCCCATAGATCTACAAGATCTATGGGGGGTCCATAAATTACGTGACATGTTTAAGAGGGGGGAGGGGGGGGGGTCGAGTCGAAGCTCATCTAATCGTACGTTGGAGAGAAGGGGGGTCTCGCCACATATCGCGCGATTTTTTCTGATTGAAACAAAAATATATATACTATATTGGTCCATTTAATCCAGATTGCACACGTTGTAAGATTTAATCTGAAGCGTAATCGTCGCTTAGGATCATTCTCTAATCCGTTCGAAAGAAAATAATTTCATTCATACGTCGGCTTTATACATCAACTGACTATCCAACCACCATATTCGTTTTATATACCAAATACCTCAATTTAATCTGAATTTACGGTACAGTGTGGCCCGTCTTTTGTTTTCGCGCCACTGTCAGCCGAACGCGCGCCTCGATGAACGAGAGCGTACGAGCTGAGTGGTAGCGACATACGGACAGGATCCAACCTGCTTTGTTTATTCTTGGAAATGTTTTACTCGACTCAGTGCACGTACAGTGCGTTTACGTAAGAAAGCCACATTTTGAAATGAAAATTTAAAAAACACCTCACCTAATTTATGGACGCCCCCTGTGTATGTATCTATAAAAATAAAAATGAATCACAAAAAAGTATGTACGCGCATTACTTTCGATCGACTGCGCCAAATTGGATAATTCTTTTTTATGTGTTTGTTATTTTCGGGACAAGGTTTGTATGGAAAAATAAAGAAAACCGGTGGAGTTATATTTTCATAGCCCGCTTAGTCGCATACACTGCCGCCTCACGGGAAGTTAACACGGGCTTACTAAAAAAAGTTTTTAATTCTGATTTTCACGAAAATGAATATGGCGGTAAGAAGTTCGCCGGGTCAACTAGTAATAAATATATTTTAAGCTTTGAAATGCAATCTCGTTCTGTGACTATTCAAGAATTAGCTTTTACTGTTGAGAATGGCAGCTCATGAAACTAGCTTATGGTGTTACTGAACTGTACTGCCGGTTATCTAAGATGAAATATATAGCATACAAGCCTTTGCTTACAAATAAAATAAAGAAATTGCTAAAATTATTTAAAATAAAAAAATCCAAGCAGTACTTTCGTTTGTATATTTTTTTATGTTACCATAAAACTACCAAAAACCTTTGAATCCGCAAAACGGATCCGACGATTTTCATGAACAGTATGCGAATTGTCATATTAAAATGTCTTTTATTGTTAGACATAGCCCAGCGTACCGTGCTGCACTAGGGAATGATCTACGAGAGTTTGGTGAATTACATACGTATTAACAGCGCAGTAAAACGACCAAGCTTAGCTCATGGTTACCAGCACTCGTTAACTCCATAATTGTAGTAGAAAAAATGTTTATAACGTTTAATAGTTTACTTCGGTAAAGAAATATCTACGTCTGTTATCGTGTTATGTATCTAGTGGCGTTGTTAGTTTTATATATGTATTACAGTTGTGTTTAGTGGACCAAGTGACTTGTGTTTACAGCAGATTATGTAAAATATAAAAAAATCCCTGACACAAAGGTTTCGAGATTTTAATGTCATCTGAATCGTGCAACTTTTAGTTAAAATAAGGTTATGAGAGCTTAATAACGAAAAAACCGTTTCACCGGTTGTGAACCCATGCTAAGATAACGACAATGTTATAAAAACGCAACGTAACTGTTTAGAATATCAAGATAAAATTCAAACATAATATGGTTATGAGCACTAATACCGATGATAATATGAATTAGGCAAGTTTGGTATTTCTTAACTAATCTTCAAAAAATAGGAGGTTCAGTCTTAATTAGACTTTTTTTTGCTCGCGGCTCCGCCTGTGTGTATCTAGGTTATCGCGGTAAACAATAGCAAAGGTACTGCCTGCTTCAGAATTACATGGCCGGGTGTGACATAATGGAGTCATGATTTTCGTACAGAGAGAGACATACCAGTTCAAGAGGTATTAAATCAACCGCCACTTGGGCATACCTACAAAGACAAGTAAAACTCCAATTCTGTTTGTAGGTGTGTGAGAATGTTGGCGGCCGTCTCCTGCTTCGCTATGATGGCGCTGACGACGATTTGTCGCAATTCTGGATATTCTTCTGCAACCCTCGACTGAATAGCTTCGGCTTTGTGACCAATAAGGTAAGTTACATTTTTAATGTCTGTATAATATATGTGCATGTGAATATTCGTCAAAATAAATAGGGGGCAAACGATTAAACGTATCACCTGATGGTAAGCGATTACCCGACACACGACACCCGCAATAAAAGTGGCGTCACAGGTGCGTTGCTGGCCTTTGGGGGATGGGCCTCCGGTATCCTCACTCGCTCCGCCGGCCGGCCGGCCCATTCGTCCATATGTTATACATATATATAAATTCGGGCTTAAACATATTTTTAAAACATTATCACGGGTTTTGGCAGTATTATTTGGTGTTGTTTATGTATGGTTGCAAAGAAACAAAAATGTCTGCATATTGGGTAGGTCTAAGGATCGATCAACATCTATTCTTCGTACCTCTAAATGACCCACCCCTAACTTTTTTAATGTTATGGCTGAACGATGTTCGTCGAGTCAGCTAGTAATATTATATTGCGGTAGGTTAGGTATTAGGTTTATTGTGCATGCTGTGGTTTATTCGTTCAAAGTTTGCCTTTATTACCCGACTCAGTTAGAAGGGGGTTATCTTTTTCGAGTGTATGTATGTATGTATATTTGTTTGAGATATATACATATATATTTTAGAGCTTAAACGGCTTGTCGTATTTTTATGTGAGTGGTGTCAGTTGATTCGTCTTAGTTCTGAGAGTGGCACTGGGTACATCAACATAAAAAATAATAACACGAAATTAGAGATTTTTGGAGCCAAAAGTAATGTCAAAAACAATGTTTTCAAAATACTTCGAATGTGGTACCATAACTGTACACATATAAATATATATAACTTATATGTCTTACATACGTCTATACATTGACGCAGTCGGGTTTTATTTTTTTTATTAACTCATTATTTGTTTAATCTGTTACTTTAACGTAGACATTATAATAAAAAAATAGGATATCTAACTAGTTTGAAAACCAACGAAGGCTCTTTTTCGAATTTCCGAAATCTACGCCAGAGTAATATTTTAACTCCAATCAATTGAGAAAATTGTATTTTTACGTTACATTTGAACTAATGCCTTGACCTAGTTGATCTACATCAAACATTTTCACCAATTTAGAGGTTTTCTTGTATAAAAATATCTTCTTACTAGTTAGACATTTAGATTAGTAGACGGAAATAAGATTCACACAATTGTGATTTACTTTTACAAGCTTTTACTTATTTATTTCACCTGTCCCGATGTTTGTCTGGAATGAAATCTTGCAATTCTAATTTGATCCACTCCCCGATTTCTATTTGAGCTGAAATTTCAAATATACCTTTAGTTGTGATGACAATACAATTATTTTCAGTCGGTATTATTTTTAATCAAAAATGGCCACCGCAACAAAGATTTCCACACCACCCTAAGGTTGACTGGTAGAGAATGCCCTGGGCATATCTTTTAGAGTGGAATGCCGACACTTATGTCTTACTACTATTAAATGAAACTAGAATTATATAATCATAATTAGGCTGAAGTCTCGAGATGTGTTTACGACTGTCTAGTTCAACCCTTAACCCAACCCAACGGGCGCACCGTTGCACGAATTTGGTCTTCTTTCTGGTATCTGTTGTGTGACCGTGCTCCCCTGCGCAAATCTGATAAGGATACGGCATGTACTGCGAGTGAGCAAGAAAGATGGATCAATAAGGTATCCATTGTATAGCGCTGTGTCGTTTTCTACGGCTCAAGATGTGTAGCGAGATGGTGAGAGAGACACTTTGGAACATGTAAGTGAGTGAGATAGCTCAGGAACAGGTGGAAATGTATGCTGAACATTCGATTTTATGTTTTATGAATACGAAGATTAGGTGGAACTGGTGGATTATACACATTGACAAAACGGGATTAGGTGCAGCCTAATCCCGTAAAATACCTAATGCTCGCGTCTGTTCTAATAAATACGACTCATCTCTAGTTCCGACTCTAGAATGGCTGGACTGATTTTGACAGGACTTTCACCAGCAAATTACGGATGATGAAAGTAAATTTGTGCTACTTATATTTTAGGTCAACAATCCCCCTTGACGTTTCCCGTGGTTGTTGATGTAAAGGTACAACAACAACCGCGTGGAACACTATCCTTATTAAAGAGTCGGAGTATTGTTGTTGTACAAGTAATTACAGCTACACAATCTAGTTGTAGATTTTGAAATCAGTTTTGATTTATTTAACGTCAAAACATCCCTTACGTTTTGTGTGTGTGACGTCATCCTTTATTATCTACAAGTCATTGACATTAGAATACGGTAGTAGACTATTGAAAATCGGCCAAGTACAAATCGGACTTGCGCTGGAAGGGTTCCGTATCATTATCTATACGTTTCAAGCGTCTACCTGTTGCCTTTATCAACATCGAGGAAAAATTATTAGTTTATATGGTAGCCCCTTAAATATTTATTTTATTTTGTTTTTTAGTATTTGTTATTACTGCGATCCGGTACTAGAACTTACACTGGTGCTAAAAGTTAAGCCCAAAACACCATCGCCGGCGCGGATCGGATGCTGGTTTGCGACGTTTAAGTGTTTAAAATCTATTAACTCAAATAGTCGTACGCAAACTACGATCGCTATTGTATGAATATAACATACTTTAATGTGTTTACTGTGATAACGTACCGGTATTGACCCCAATCCCGAGAGTGCCAATTGAAACTTTAAAAAATATATAAACACACACTTCTTTTGTACACGAAATACCTTTTCGATTCCAATTCAATTTCAAAAAAAAATTTCAAAAAAAAAATTCAAAGGGGAATTCTTCCCCCACAATAGCAGGCCATATGGCAAGTACCGAGGATACATAGCCATGGTAAGCACTGAGTGCTGCATCTGTTGAAATCGTTTCTCGGATTCGGACTCGGATTACTATTGTTATTTATTTATTTATTTATTTTTGAAGAAGGCTTACAGACTAATAAACATAATTATGGTTAATTCAAATAGGTGATCAAATTGCTAACAACAAGCCTCCATATATAGNTCAAATCTGGACCATCCGATTTGGAAAGATCCAAGGTTTTGAGCAGTTGGAGTACCCGCAAAGGGTATACGTCAACAGTACCTATAGAAGCTCCACTATTGATAGTTTGAGTGTGACCAAAGAGGCCGCGACCAGATGGAGCCGGGTCTGGTTCCTTCTTATTTTTTTTTAATTTATTTTACTTAAATTACATATGTTACAGTCTGAAGTCTGCCAAACTGTAGGACAGTTTGTCGGCAGAAGTTCTCTTAAATATATAATCTTAATACATTATATAATTTTAAATCACTACATCAAGAATATTAGTTGACTATATTTACAAGGCAATCAATGGCCTATAAAAACGAAAAGAAAAAGAGAATGTTTCCCATCAGTTAGGGACATTGCGAAAGGTAATATTTATGAAGTTCATTTTTGAAGTGCTTTTTCGAATGTACTAGTTTTAGTAGCTCTGAGGGTAACTCATTTAATAACAATGGTACCACATATCTACTTGTTCGTTTACCAAAGTAGTTGGTGATTTTCGGAACGACAAGTTTCTTCTTTTTGGCTAGGCGGGTTGGGTACACATGTTCTCGTTGAATTTTATGCTCTGCGTTATTAAATTGTGTAACTAAAATTTTAAATTTGACTTTTAAGACGGACCGGAAGTAACTTACATATTTTAAATAATTTTACGTAATCTTTTTTTAAGCCTTGTTTTGTTTTTTTATCCACCAGTAATTTAAGTAGTCTTATCTGCAATTCGTGAATTCTATTAAGATTTGTTGAAAATGTAAGTCCATATGTCCCCAAACCGTACTCGATATTCGAGTCTGCCAAGGCATAATACAGGGTATACATTAATTTTCTACTGACAACATATTGTAAGTTTTTGAATTTGCTTAACATGGAACGAAGTTTATTACAAACGTTGCTTAAATGTAGGTCCCATGTGAATGTATCGTCTACCACTAGCCCAAGATATTTATAAGAGGTGACTCTCTCCAAACTCAGACACTGACAGTGTTGCATATAGTTATGCATACATTCATACGTATGTCCTTTCACAGTGATCGAAAATTTCTTTTGTTTATGTTAAGGGGAGTGTATAATCATGTACTTAGTTTTATTTACATTTATTATAATACCATTGTCATGGGCCCACTGTATTAACCTATCTAAGTCATTTTGCATTGTGTCCTGTATAACATTAATGTTTTTATGGCTATAGACTAAACATGTGTCATCGGCATAAATAAACGCCTTACAGTTTTTAAGTACATTAGACATGCTGTTGACGTGTATTATGTATCCCAGCGGGCCATATACAGATCCGGTAGAACGCCAGATTTTATGGTGCCCTCTTTACTCTCAGTGCCACTGACAGAAACTTTGAGCGACCTGTTATTAAGGTATTTCCCGAACCATGCATTCATTGGGCATCTTATCCCACATTCGTACATGGCTTGCAACATACCACCGTGATCCAGGGTATCGAATGCCTTTTTAAAATCTATAAATATAACCATGACTAATTACCTCTCATCTAGACTCCTATTGACTTCGTCTGTAAATTGTTCTAATGCAGTGCCAGTACTTCTATTAAATCTAAAACCGTGTTGGACATCACTTAATATATTGCTATTCTCTAAAAAGGTAGTAATCTGCTTAACTATAGTTTTTTCCACTATTTTGTTAACCGTATTAAGAATTGCAATAGGTCTGTAATTACTATAATCTTGATGAGATCCCGCTTTGTATATTGGTCGAACTATCGATTTTTTTAGTTCGTCCGGATATTGAGAGTTTTTAACACAACTATTAATAAAATAAGCTATGACTGGACTAATTTGATCTTTAATTTGTTTTAAATCTTGAATTCTGATCCCATCTGATCCCGGAGATTTGTTGCAATCCAGTTTTTCTATAACAGATTTCACGTCTTCTGGTTGTACTTTTTAAAATCTGAAACTAACATTCGAATCCTGAACATAGCTTCTTCTATCTAAAAATTTTTGTTGACATTTATGTTTTATTCTATCAATTTCGGAGGTAAAAGTTTCACAAAATTTATTACAAACAGTGAGCAAATTTTCGTTCTTTAACATATATTTTCCTATAACCCAATCTATCCCTGTTTTAGACCTCCCAAGCCAATTATTTATATTACTCCATATCTTCCTTAGAATTTTCCCTTACATCTGGTAATTGTTTCACACCTACTTATATTTTTAGCCATATTTATAAGCCTCTGTGTCTTGTTTCTGAATCTAGTATACTGTAATCGCTTATTGGTATTTTTAGGATCGTTTTTCCACCGCTTAGATAGCTTATCTTTTTCTTCTAAAAGAAGGCGCAGTTTGTTCGTAACCCACGACTGTGTTTCGCGTTTACAGCAATTTGACATTTTTTTATTGAAGTACGATAAATATCGCCAAAAATTTTGTACATTTTCATGTATAGCTGGTTGGGATCCTGTATTTGCAACAACATTGACCAGTCAGTATTATTAAGTTTCTCCCGAATGACCTCGTTATCATATCTTATTTTACAAATGCTGTTAACGTTTGTCTGTTTACCAATTGAAACTGAGATACCTGTTACGTAATGATCGGCTATACGATTCGTGAGTGTATACGCGCAGACATCGCGAGCCCCGCCACTTGCATTCCGCATGAAGACGTGATCGATGCATGACGCCACGCGCCGCTGTCCGACAACCGCCTCGCGAGTAATATCTTGATAGCCACACTGATAGGTTGAGTAAAAATATGTAGCAAACATATTGCTAATTTCCTCACCCGTGCTCGCTATTACCTCACCTAATTGCATTAAATTGGGTAACACACTCGCATTACTCCTGCTTTTACATAGGTCCAAAATAATTTTGGGTATCTTACAAAAGAGGTTTCAATCTTTTCCATATAATTTTCAAAACACATCTTTTCCACATTTATTGCCCTACTGCGAAGTATCGAATACGAATGGTAGTCTGATATATTTCCATAGGTCTTATACTTACGGTGAAATTTGTACTTTTCTTTTAAAATATTTATCAAAGCACAGTTATACCACAGAGGGTGCGAGGATTGCTTTATTGATTTCAACGGTATATATTTATCTCTAAGCTCATACAACTTGTTATAAAAATAAGTGACAGCATCTTCCAGCGAATCAATTGACAGTATCTCCTCCCAATTAATGCAATCTAGTTCACTTTTTATAGCCGTGTAGTCACCTTGCGAAAAAATATACTTTTTGTTATTTTTTTCGGGTAGCGCGTGAATTTCTACAAATCTTGCCCGGATGATAAAAGGCTTATGATTTAAATCAATTGGAACTACTAGAGGATCAGTATCACACTCAGTAACAGTAACCGAGTCGTTAGAAAATACTAAGTCTAGTAACCTGTCATTCATATTGCGAACCCAGTTGTATTGTGATAAATTACATGTCTGCATAGTATCCCAACAGTCCACGATATGTGGACATAAAATGCTGTTAGGAAGCAACTCGGGACTGCCACTGCATGCGTGAGACCACCGTACCTTGTTAGCAAAATTAAAATCTCCTAGAATTATAAATTTATCAAGGGGATACGCAAGAATTAGTTTACTAATGTTAATATTAAAATTCTGTAATTGCGTTTTGTAGGAGTTACCTCGACTTTCATCACACAGATAAACAGCACAAATATGTATCTTGTACGTTACCTGTGGCCTTGGCTTCTTCAATATAAGTGTGACCCAAATACACCACCACCAAGCTGTTGCTCAGTACGAACATAATCAAGATCGCGTCTAAGCACGAGATATCGGTTATCAAATAATTCACTGAATGTGATCCACCAACCAAGTCTCTGTTATCACAACGACATCATAATTGTTGAGACATATACTGCGGTAAAAGGTTGAGGTCTTTGTACGTAAACCCCGCACGTTTTGGTAATACATACTAAAAGAAGCCATATTTCCATATTACAATATTACATATATTCAAAAATATTAACACATTTATATGAATAACAAAATGAACTGGCAAATTTTGAACGAAGTTATAATTTTTTAAGGAGGTAGAAATCACCAACCAATAAACCAACCAGCACAACAAGGCACAGTGTCGTACACATACCGAGTCTGAAAAATGCAATTTGCGAATGGACTGAATAGACACAAACCGATGCAGAGATAAGGATTGCCGCGATCGTCGTCGATGTCGACGTCGACGACGACGTCGAAGTCGTAATGGATAAAATGCAACATCTTAAAATGAACTTTAAAGTGTAAAATTTATGGTTGCTATTACATTTACACAACAAACGAGAACAAACACTAGAACATTGTAACTTACTTAGATGCATGACACGGTGTGATGGCTTGTTTTGGAAAACGTAGTATGCACGCTGTTGTCTACGGTTTTCAAACTTTTTACAATAAACAGTTTTTTATTTCTAATGTGTAAATAGTAAACTAAACTACATGGAATGATTATAAAATAGTAGTTCAAAGTAATTTCTTCAAGTCCTTTTCTGATTTCACATATATGATAGGGGTAGTGTCTGTCTTCCTCACGTGTATCTTTGCGTATTTGATACTTTATTATACGTTATATTTAAATCAATTTGTTGTCGTCTATGGGTTTGGAACTGTATCAATTTAGTTGTAATTAGCGTTAAGCATTAAGCGTTATTTATTTCCACTTCATAAGTGTCTTTATATTCACATTTTACTATAAGTGTAGTGTAGTATCATCTGCAAACAGTACTGTATTGTGTTGAGTGACGTAAGGAAGATCATTAATATATAGTGAAAACATAAGGGGACCTAAAATGCTGCCTTGTGGAACACCTAGTTTATTGGTTTGAAATGTTGACCTATAGCTAAATTTTTTTATCATTTTCAAGTTTTGTTATTTCAACGCACTGACACCTGTCTTTTAGATAGCTTTTGAGCTAGTCATGAGCCTTTCTTCTTATTCCATATCGATTTAATTTATAGAGCAACGAGTCATGATGGACAAAATCAAATGACTTGCTCACATCCAAGAAAATTGCAGTTATGTACAGGTTTATTCTCATTTATCGCTTCCGTAATTACTTTAATAAGATTAAAACACGCTAAAGATGTAGTACTATTTTTACGGATTCCAAATTGTTTTTTATTAATAGTTATTGAATGCGTCACGTATGCGTGGTTAAAACATAACACTATGTATTGCAGGGTTCGCCGTGGCAATTTAAGTATCCTGGAAAGCTCAATAAGTTCTTATGCAAGAGCAAACTGAGCACACAGCTGCGACAAAGCGCCATGGAATCCATTCAAGAACCTACACCCGCAGACCTGTTTCAGGTAGGTCGATGAGCTTTGTACTGCCATGTGATCTATCACAGCCTTCAACAGTCCACTGCTTGACAGAGCCCTCTCCTTAGCAACAATTCTACCGACTATACTACTGTATACCAGATAGGTCTTTTAGATTTGCTTATTTAGTCGTCTCTAAGTAGGGGTGGTGACACTATTCTTATCCGTCCGTCCGCTTTCTTATGCCGTCCACGATAGACTTCAAAACTCAAATTCTTTTTTAATTCGAATCGATCTCTTGAGATAAGTGCGTCATTCATGTTCGCGATTGTTCTAATCGAAAATTATACATAAATAAAAACTAATGAAATATTTTTCATTTTACAGCCGAACCAAAATTTAGAATCGCACATCTTCGTGAGCGGTATGAAACTAGAAGCCTTAGATCCACAAGACATGAAGTGCATTCGTCCTGCCACCGTTATCAAAGTGTTCAACACTTTCCACTTCCTCGTAGTGATCGACGACCACGCCGAAGATTACGAAGACACCAAAATGGCCTGGTTGTGTGACTCCATGCACCCATATATTTATCCAATGGGATGGGCCCAGAAAAATGGCCTGAGTTTTAAATCGCCAAAGGTATGGAAAGAAGAAAACTTCGATTGGGACGATTATCTTACAATGACGTCATCAGTTCCAGCCCCTGATTATTGCTTCGGGACCAAAATGCCGCTGAAAGATATTAAAGTAAACATGAAGTTAGAAGCTGTTAACCCACAAAATCATGAACAGATCCATGAGGCAAATATTGTTGCCATCGTGGAACACATGTTATGTGTCGAATTATTACCGACTGGGGAAAAATATTGGTTTGCCCAGGACAGTGAGTTGCTATTCCCAGTAGGATGGTGCGATAGCAACGATTATGCTTTACAAATTCCTAATATGGATAAACAAAAGGAACTACCGAAACCTGTCGAAGAAAAGGCAGCCAGTACTAATAGCAAATCGGATGAATGGTGTGATCGAATTTTCATTAATTATAAGTGCCATTCTGGTCCATCGATTAGCAGAAATAAACTGTCACGGTTACCAAGGTATGTGGGCCCGGGACCACCGTCGTTAGTGCTCAAGGACGTGCTGAATAAAATTATATCGGCGTCACACAAGCCTGCTAAGTTGTTGAAGCACTGGGAGGCTGAGGTACAACCGGAGGGAATGAGGCTTGAAATGCTAAGAGCAAAGTAAGTATATTATTTTTTTTGTTATTTAAGTAAAATTTCTAATGACCCGATTTCCTGATAATGTAAATTAGATTTTTCAGAAGTGTTAATTGAAACCATAACTGAAATCGAATACATAATTATTATTGTTAGTAATTTTAAGAAATTCTAATAATTTTGCTCCAAGGTGCATCTTTAACTCTTCAAAGACGAAGTGAGCCCCTCCCCAGAGGAGGAAGCGCACAGAGGTATAAACCGATGTTTGTGTCCGTCAGGGTGAAGACGCGCTCGGCTCCGAAGACGACGCACCACGCGTACGTGGCGATAGCGCGCTCGCGGCGGCAGCTGGAGAGCTTCTGCAGCCAGGCCTGCCGCAGCCTGCGGGCCTGCCCGAACCTGTTCGGGCCCGTCGATTACTACAAAGAGCCTTGCCCGCACGACTGCCGGAACGTCTACAAGTCCACTTCCCGTAAGTTCTACTCGCCCAGTTGTTACATTACACGGCGCGTTTGACTCGGCAGATGTTAACCAATCGTAATACTTTATGGACGAGTTCCTGTGTGTTCAGTGTTTGATTTTTCACACTTGTTACTGTCGTTTATTTTTGACTTAGAAATTGCATATTATGAAAAGTTTATCCGACTTAGGAATAAATATATTGAAATAAATTGTTTGGAGACCGGGCCCCAGGAAAGTAGTTTTAAAACGATATTTTTAATTTTAGGTAACGGCACAAAACGTCGAGTCCGTCCAAAAGGCAGTCTCAAAGGACGCAAAAAAAGGAAAAAGGTTGCCGCAGAGAAAAAAGAGAGCGAAAAAGAGCCGCAGCCGACGCAGGAGACGGAGAGCAACAAAGACGTGGAGTCGACAGCGAGCGAGCACAGCGGCGGCTCCGCGCCGGCCTTGGAGCCAGGCACGCGCCCCAACTCGCCCGACAGCGGCGAGAACAAACGCGCCAAACGTAAAAGAGAACCAAAGAGTGTTCACCCGAAGCTTGAAATGAAAACTCGTGGTGCCAAGCTTTCAAACTGCGCTATACATAAGAACAAAAGAGATACGCGCACGAAGAAACAGATCTCACACGATAGCGATAGGGCGACCAATGAAAGCAGTACGACTGCCAGAGACGCCAAAAATATTTCTGCCTTGTCGGACTCCGAGGAACCCGAACGGAAAAAGCTCAAGTTCGGTTCTGACGATTCTCTGCCATCTGAAAACACGATGTTCGAGAAAGAAGCGACCATGCCGTGGATTAAAGAAAATCTCAAACTGTCTCCGAACCCTCTAGACTGGTCCGTCGATGACGTTTACGCTTACTTGAGTAACACAGACGACTGCAAGTTCATCGCGGAAAAAATTAAACAAGAAGAGGTCGATGGCCAAGCCTTCGTACTGTTAGATCTGACCGCTATCAAAGATTTTTTAAAGATGAGGAAAGAATTCGCCTTAGACTTAAATAAACATATAGCCATGGTACGCTCGTATTCGATTCAATTTTGAGGAGAATAGTGAATCATGAGTTATTTTATTCTGTATCTAGTCCACAATAAAGTTTGTTATAATTGTAATAAGTTGTATTTATTAAAAACATAACGACATGACCTCAGGATATACGAAATTTACGACACAAAAAATTGCATATTTTGGATATAAAAGATTTTTCAGATTCACGATCATGACTGAAGTCCTTATCGAGGTAAATATTCTACTTGGCACAAGAAACTTTGACAGGTATTTCTCTATCCGGGGCATCGCATTCTTCTTGTTCCTGTTCTACATATTTCTCAAGTTCCATCTTTTTGGCAGCCACTTTAATCATGTTCTCTGCAGATGCTACTTGTTTACCGTGCTTCAGGGATTTCGAGGGTTCTTAAATATTTATTTCCGACAATAGATTGCGATCGTTCATTTTGATCTGTACACAAGGATTGCCGCTAAGCAAGTAAATATTGAAAACTTCTTCTTTCGCATTTCCTTTTGCTTTGTCAAACCTTTTTTCGTTTAAAGTAGAATCGGTGAGACATTCTTCATTTTTGTAAGCCTCCGCTAGAGGTGCCAAGCTCATGGCTCAGGGATTTCATCATGATCCTATTTTTTGTAGTTCTCTCCCAAATTCCTAAGATTATTAACAATGTTTTCCCGCTTTATTTGTCCAGATTTTAAAAAGTTTATGACAGATTTGCAGCAATTTTTAAATGCGGGTAAATGTTTCGGTGTTCGTGGTGTGCAGAAACTATGGCGCATTTTAAGTTTTGAGCCTGATACATCGTCTGTAATAAAAAAAAAATAGAGGTGGTTTTTAAAATACGATTCTCGATATCTGTAAGGATATATTCCTTACTATTAAACCTCCACCGGATGGGACTTTGAACATTCTTGTCGTCAAAAGTATTTTCAAAATACCCTTAACAGTAATAAATGGAGTAGTAGATTTCATTTATCGCCACCGGGGGCGATATTCGAAAAAAAAGGTTCAAAGATTTCAGCAGGGGCGTATGGAATAGTGGGTATCTTCATTGAGATGGGACATATGAAATAGTGAATATCTTCAAGTTACTTCGCCCCGAAGAAACCAAAGCTCAGGAAAAATAGTCAGAAAGTAGAATTTCTAACATAAATAATTCCTTGGTGTTGACAAAGATTAATAAAATATAAGGCTTAATTTAAAATATATATCACTTACCCATTTTGTTTTATTACAAGCCAAAACACAATCGTGTGTTACGAGAGTTTGCAACAGTTCTTTTTTGTTCTAGTTAATTTTAGACTATAAGTAATAGTAAAGGCATTATAAAACCATCGTGATTTAGGTAAAAGCATAGAGTGATATCAAGATTTCTAAATATGAAAGATGACCGAAATGCAAGCGGTGGTCGACTGTGATCTGTTTTAAAAATAGCGGTTAGATAATTTTTTGTTTACCATTAACCATAGACTATAGTTAAGTTTAACTAAAAAACTAATGTTGCAACTTTTGTGTAAAACAATGTTATAGCGTTGGTCCATTAAAAATAGTTACTAAGACTTGAAGACTCGAAGACTTAGAATTGAAGACTCGAAATACTTGACATTGGCAGAAATAGCTGCTCCGGCTGATTGCCATATCATCAAAAGAAGAAGAAAACTAGTTATTCTGAAATGCGACCGCGTACAATAATTAGTAATAATATTTCTTAAACAGATACTTTGATATCATTATTTTGGCAAGCTTATGAAACAAAATTTAATGATCATAGTTAATGCCTTTCTTCACGGATCTGAAGTATTATACAGATAATATTGTTAAAATTATAACCTTTATTTAGATAGAAAGGTACAGTAATTTACAATGAAATTCTTAAATTTATAAATAAAAGGAAAGAACGGAAGATACCTGTTTTAAGGAGGAAATCCAGTGCGCTTTAGAGGGTGGGTGTTAAAACGAAAAAATAAACGAAAATAGAATAGAAATTAGGTTTTAATTAAAATTATATTAAAATCACTTCCAGTTTTATTTTCACAAAACAGTGTTATTTATGCCAATATTATAATATTCAAGTTTATACCCTTTCTGTCCGTATTTGTTTTAACCTCTACCCATCACTTCTAGATTCCTAATGAAAAACACATTTTTGACTCTTTCAGGCTTTTTCCTTTTTGTAATTAATTAATCACAACAACGTAGCATGATGCTAAGGAGCATTGTGGGTAAGCAATTTCATGAGATTATTGATCTGGGTTTTCGGAATCATGCAACAGTCTAGGCAGGTAGGTATACTGACTTTCTAATAATAAAAATGTTAAAAAATATCATTGGCTATTAGAGTACCTTTTGAAAACTAAAAATGAGTTTTGAACCACAAAATATTGATAATTACGAAAGCTTCATTAAGAACAACTAGTTCTAACGATGACATTTAAAAAATAATTTGTTTCTAAACCATCCATTAGCCTGACAGTTAGAGTGGAACACCTCCTCTACAAAGAAAGGCAATCATTTTTATGCCATTCAGCCATCTGCTACATCAAAACCCTGGTTCTTTAGGTACAAAAAGTTGTCTAAATCTATTATTTCAACAATTTGTAGGCTTCGTATTGGTCACTGTTGCTCCCCCATTTTCCTGCGTAAAATTCGGGTCAGGGACTCATCAATATGCGAATGTGGATTAGACGAAGGCAGTTTGGACCACATATTTTTTAATTGCAAGAAAAACAATCCATCTTTGGACTTGTATGGCTTTTTAAGAAACTTAAAGATCCCCACCCCTATTAATTTTCTCTTCTCTTTTAACCTATTCATCGCCAGAACTCGTTCAGGCGTTAATAACTTTCATACGTTGTAATTCCATTAAACTTTAATCAGTTTTCCTTCTTCCTTCTTCACTTTGCTATCTTTGTATTTTTTTTTAACACTAATCTCTTACATTCATATGTCATTGGCAGAATTGTCGACATCGGCACAGATTGCCAAATCCAAAAAAAAAACCATCCATTCTTCTTACCTTGTCTATGCTATTGTTCCAGAGCTTAGAGAGCGAGAGAAAAGCACCAAACTGTCATAGGTGGAAGCAAGAAAACTCGCCAACCGTCTACAGGAAAAATTGTCTATGCCAAGCCAGTCATTGAACCGTCAATTATTGTTGAACGAACGAACGACAGCGAATCTTAGAGGCCCCGCCTTTTATATTTGTATTATAATATTTCAGTTGGCTTTCGCGATGATATTGTTATAGAAACTAGCACTTAGGTAATATATTTTAGTAAATAAAATATTATAGTTCAGTCTACTATTTAAACAAAATTAAGTTCTAGTAATGGAATGCAATTATTGATTTGTCGTGTACAGCAACAAATACTGAGATTGTGTGGTTTTCTAGCGGTAGCTTCACCGTAAATTATCCAGTTTTAAGGGCTCATTTTTTTCAATATATTAGTATTTGCCTGGCAAGTTTTAGTGTCCTATTAGGTCTACAATTTTGTGTTTTTGATGATGCTATTTTTAGTGGGTGTTGTCATTGTGGTCCTGAAGCTTTATTCGTATTAGGTCATCGAGTGCGGTAAACATGTGTGCTGGAGAAATGTGTTGAACTATGTTTTAAAGTGATTAATTTCGTTTCTTGTTAGATAAACGAGAACTACGAAGTAGAAGATCTACAAAAATGGGTACAGCAAGTGTACTGTGTTTTATCGCACTAATATCAAGTTCGGCGGCTTTATGTGAGTACTATAAATTACTTTATATTTGTTTATAAAGCTCTGTGTATCTATGCGTGTTTATGTATTCATTACAAATAGACTTCTATTCAGTTTTTCTTTCATCACAATTGTATTCTTAATTTAGGACTTCAATTTATAAGAAACAGATTCCTATAAGACAAACCTTGAGCCGTATCTGTAGTGGTGGTATTTGAATACGTCAAATAATTCATATTCTACTTTCCATAAATTGTGATGTAATTTTATTTAAGTTCATATATATTTGGTTTCCCAGATCACTAATTTACAATATTCATAAGGTTAAATTCAAAGTAAGTATATGGTAGGCCATGTTGTTCAAATGCATTGTATAATATAAATATAATCTCATATTCATTTAACAGAAATTTTTTATTCCTAAAAGAATAAAAACCGAATTTAAATTTGAAAAAGTAAATTTTGAATAGTAAAAATAAGGAATTGAATTTTTTTATGTCTTACTATTTTGACTTTTGTCTTACTATATTATCTATAAGTATTACTATCACATATACTGTACCTACTGTTATTAATTTAATCTGAAAGTTTGCTTTAAACTTTTTTTTAGGTTTGTTTGTTAGTTTTAATTCTCAAAAATAGGAATCAGTTGGTCTGAATTGTCAGAAAAGTCTTGAAACTAGCTTTGAACTGTGTAGCTTTGAAAACCCTGGAAGGTGTTAAAAAATACAGTTGTATATGATACATAAGTATGAGAGGAACAATAAGACATCATTAGGTTGACTTTCTCTGTGTCACCCAAAAGTTGACAGGTATAAAATGCCTAAATATAATAATAAATTATCAAATAATGTCTACATATTTACTCACATGGGCATCAGTCATTTCTTATTCTTGTTTCTTCTAACTAACTTCATTTAGTTGTTCTACATACCAGATTTATAATTGAGCACATTGTTTTGTCATCGTTTGTCAAGCTTCTATCAAGTTTTGATGTCATCAGATTAAATAAAACTGGTTAACTACCCTGCAAATTAAATCAAATAAAGTAATAGTGTTTTGTAGTCTGTAAAGTGAGAGATAGATACTTACTGTGCACTTTCATTGACACTAATATGTCTTATTCTTTAAAAAGACAGCTTCCGCATTAGGAATATACATCCTGTGTTTAGGGGGACTATACAAACATACATGAAACAGAGACAAAAGACACCCAGACTCAGAACAACAATTTGTGAATCACATGAAGTGTTGTTCCATGTGGGATTTGAACCCACATACTTGGCGCAATGAATAGCGGCAGTGGGCGATTGCTTAAACCACTTTTATTATACACATGGACACCCCATCGGGCCTTCACCTCACTGGGGCTTGCAGCGGGGCAGTGTATCGGAATTGAACCGACTAAAACAACATGGTGTGCCACTCTGCGTCTGCAACGGGAGGGATCCAGGAACCGCTTTCTAACGACATCCAGACCCCTCCCAGCTCCCGCCCGTACTGAAGCGGGCACCGTCGGCTGGTGGCTTTAGGCAGCGAATAGCACACTCGTACTTCGCCTCCTCGTGACTGATGCGGATGGAGGGTAAAACCCGTTCCGACCATCCGCGGCCACACTCAGGGCGGCATGAGGCCCTGATAGACGCGCCTCCGCCGCCCGTTTCGCTGACGGCGGATCGGGTCCGACTGGAGGTCGTCATCCCGGGCCTTCTCCGCCGCCTCCTTCTGCGAGATGACTTTGCAGAAGGTAGCGCGGTTGTAAAACTGTTGTCGCAGTGAGGACCCAACGCTGTGGCGTCCAGGGAGGCACACCGCCAGCTTGTGCTGAGCCTAGTCCTCACTGCATTCGCAGTGATGGCTGGCGGGACTCTGTTCCCTCGTGGCGATTGAGTGCAGGTACCTCCCGAAGGAACCGTGCTCGGAAAGCACCTGCGTCAGTCGGAAGGAAAGGGTAGAGTGCTGCCACCCTGACCACTCAAGCATGACCACTGGCTGGAGGCTTCACGCGCTGGCTTCGCCACCGTGGGTCCTCTCCAGCCGGGACGACCTACGAGCTATCGTGACTCTATTAATTATTTCTTAATTTGACTTTAATTTGTCAAGTAATGTAAATATTTTTCTCCATTTCTCCTTTTCAGACTGTTGTATCTTTAATTGTGTATTTTACATTTGTCAAATGTCATTGTATGCAAAGTTAATCGTATCTGCATATTTTTATACTTAATAATGTATTGTTGAACATGTCATATGCATGATAATATGCTCTTGGTCTTATAGGGTTCCATTGAATTCATAATTGATGCCAAGTAGATAAAGAAATCAATAAATATGCTTTTATTTAATTAGAGATGATTTTTATAAATGAATAGCTTTTGCCGGTGGTTTCGCCAGTGTATATGTTTGTTATTGAGGCTGAAAATAGAATTTGTTCTTCTCCAAGTTCCAATCTATCTAAACATAAACATGGAAATTCATCAAAATCAACATAAAAACAGTTTCAGTTTGTTTTGAACCAATCAACAGTGTGCCCATGCTGTGTTCTACTTTACTATGTGATTGTTGTATTTGTATTTAACGAAACTAACGGATATTGGCTTGCTTAATACATATTTACTGCAATTGGTAAAGCTAAAAGCATGTGTCAAGGAATGTTTGAATATACTTCTTTGATTTTACAAAAAATCTGTAAATATTTGAGAAATTGTAGATGTTGAAAATCTATCTGTTATTCAAATTATTTGTCGTTATTAAATGTACGACAAATGTAATAAAATAAAACCCAGTGGTCCGAAATTTATAGTAACATTAAAAATTCGAAAATAACTCAGTTACGCTTTCACGGCTAAACCACTGCACCGATTTCTATGTAATTTGGCATCTAGATACTTTGATTATTGAGGAAGAACATAGGCTTATTTAAAAGGTATTAGAATGGTGACGTGTTTCGTTGGTGTGTGCGAAACTAAAGGTTGGGTCTTGGGATACAGAAGCATCACCAGGTTGTCTTAGTGTGGATTGCCAATGCTGCATTGTTGCGTTGTCTGCATCCGCAATGAGTATGGTGACCACCACTCTTGGATTCTGCTTATGCTTTCCTTCTAGCAGGCAGAGTATACACTGTGCCGACACACTGTGCGACTGCCCCCACGTATCTCTATGCCAAATTTCACAGAAATCGGTGCAGCGATTAAGCAGTGAAAACGTAACAGACAGTTGACATTTGAACTTGAATATTAGTATGGATTTTCCCACGCTCGTTTACTAATCGATTATTTCCTCGCAAGTAATGAGGGGTCCTCTTCTTACCTGAGCGGTTTTGTTAAGATCGCTAAACTAGTTATGTATATTCAAACAACTTCAGTATCAGACGACAGCGGTAAAGATCAACGAACATTATTTACAGTAGAAAAAAATCTGGTTCGCAATCATTAAGGCGAATGAAAAAAAAGTTCGCGCTCTTTTTGTATAAATGTACTAATTGACTGCACCTATGACTTAGAGGTTTAAGCGGTCGCCATACCGCTTCCCACTACTCCGGGTGTTGTGGAATCAAATCCTACATGGGCAACAGTTTGTAATCCATAAATTGTTGTTCTTAGTCTGGGTGTTCTCTGTGTCTGTTGCATGTATGTTTGTAAAGGCCACTGCCATACAGGATATGTACTTAGTGCTGCAGGTCTTCTTTTAAAAAAAAAGTAAGTACTTATGACGGTTAAAATAAATTTATTTATTTACTGGCTGCACCCTACGGTGTTACTAGGGGTAGTTGTTTCGCCTTTATGGCAACAACACCAGGGCCCAGATATCCAAAATAAAGGTACTCTTAAGCCTCAGTTACTCCACATGAAATCAGCTATCTCCCAGTGAAAAAGAATTAGTCCAGGCGTTTCAGAGATTAGTCGGATCAAACAAACAGACAGACCTGTCCTTTATTTATTTAAGTACCCACTGTATATAATTCCATATGCATTTATTTAAACAGCTATTTATTTGAAATTACAAACAGATATTCAATTTCATATATTTTATAGATATTGAATATTGCTATAATGCAATCTCATATATTGACATCTTAGTTCGTTTTGTTTCCAATTAATTGAATTATTCCTACGCATTAACCATTATAATCATCGCGATATTTTTATATACATTGTCAGGGATACAGACAAAGAAGAAGATAACAAAAAAAGTTACCTTTCTGCCAGAACCCAAGGATGAATGGAGACCAGGTCTCTCAGCTCTAGTTAGTGAAATCATAATTTTGAATGACACTAGACTACTGTTTATTCCTAATAATATTTTTTTTTTGACATAAGCTCCAAACTACACTACTACTACATTGTAATACTAAAATCTTGGACTCTAAATCAACCAAAAAGCTTAATCACAATACTACATATTATATCATATCAAGTCTGTCCACGATGATGTCAATGAAGTATACCATTGGTAATCTGTGAGACTGACCCACCCAAACGATACTTCCCAGAATAAATAAACACAAGTCTCATACACTTTGGCGAATCTTTGTCCACATACTAATATTTCCGCTGTTCATGTGATACATTTGTGTACAGTGACTTCACCGCCGAAGATAGTCAAGCAGCCGACGCAAGAGGAGATCCTGTTCCAAGTGGCACAGGCGGGAGAGGTGGATAAACCATTTATCATCGAGTGTGAGGCGGAAGGTGAACCAGCCCCCAAGTACGTCATATTTTGTTATATAAAATTATATTTTCTTGTTCCGTAGCCTTTTCTATTTCGGGTGTCATTAGGCTACAGAGGTTAAAAAGATTAATGTACTTCAAGATCGGTTGTAGTCGAGTTTCTACCGCTTAATATATTGTTTTTTTATAAAATTGACTAGTAAAACTTGAAGTCTATTGAATGTGTGATAGAATAGCTATAGCAACTGATTTTAGATACCCTTTGATCGTGCTTTAACATGTTGTTTAAAAACTTAGCTTTCTGCACTTATAAATTATAAGTATTTCTTTATATTCCGGTCTGTGTCAGTTTGTTGAATGCGCACAAAGAATTCTCCTCACGTATAAGAAAATTTCTCCTTCTAATACGAAACGCTTCATCACATTATAGTACAATGCAATCTAAGGAATGTAACGGTTAGAAACTGTGTTATATGAATCCTTTGCATCATCTTCTTCTGGTCAGAGCGGATTCGGGCAATAAGTGCTATAGTATGAGTCGGTTTACCCCTGTATTTATTAAAATTTTAGGAATGAGAACAATCGGGAACCAATTTGAAAAAGACGCAAGTATAACTAACAGCTGACAAGCTAATTGAGACCGTGACCTTATGTCAACAAGTCTTAGTTCAACTTAACCCCAATAGTACCTAATATAATGAAAAATATTCTATGGTTGTAAATTTTATCAATAGTACCCAGTACATGTAACACTCGCGATGTTTTAAGGTTCCTCATTGACGTGTGACTCATACAATCTTCATCTTTTAGTATTACAAGGGTATACGGGTCGAGACGGCATTACATTAAGAGCCGTATTAGGTATCTGCCTTGTAGCACGTCTTTGATAGCGTAGTTTGTACATTGTGATTTATATAGGTGACCAGCCTAATTTAGCTCGCGACACCCGCGTGTGTGTCGGTTAGTGCGGTTAAGTATAGCCTACTTCCTTCGTCATGAGCCAGGTAGGTATCTCCATAACAAATCTCTATAGGTGTATATCAATTAGGTGCAGCGGTTTTGGCGTGAGAGAGCGTAACTGACAGACAGGTACTTTCGAATTTATAATATTAGTTTAGATTATGTTATTATGTAATATTAACCAAACATGTGTGTTGTCTTGTCACCGTTAAATCTTATTTATAATGAGATTTGACGAGAACACGTCTATATGGGTTTCTTTCTATGTAATTTATTGCTACTTTTTGCAACGCTTGTATTACAGTTGAGACCAAACTTTAAAGTATCAAAATTTTGACCGCAGCCCTATCGTTCAGAAATAAATACCGGCGTTGGTGATGATAGTATTGCGTTACGTTACAATATAGTAAATAGTAAATTATAAAATGATTGCTTGTGGTGGTGCTTTCTCTTAGATCTTTTAAACTATTTAACGGATTTTATTGCAGTTTTCAGCAATTGGTAGACTGATTCAAAAGGAAGCATTATAGTGTAATTCATGCTTAATGTAAGTACAGGAAAGCCGGGTCGGGTCGTTAGTTTCTAAATGTAATGCTTCAATATGAATCACCGGCCTCGGTTTTCTCCATTTTATTTTTCATCGTTATATTGTAAATTAACTTATTATATTTTTATAAAAAATTGAACAATCAATAAATTACTTCCAGATCCCAAAAACTTTTTTACGATAACCCAGGTTACCGATAACATTCACTGTTGAGTTTATATTGTTAATTACACACTGAAAACAAATATGTAAACAGTGCTATAATTACGCTGTATCGAATCCTGGGGATTTAACTATTGGTTTCTTTTTGTTTTTTTTTTAATATTAAAAAAAGCGTAATGAATTACTTGAAAATAATTACTTGAAAGTGAGTGAACACGCGGGCGGAAGCTAGTTTTTTAAGGTTTAGGTTTTATATGCTGCGATGATTCATAATGTACGTTCCATTAATGGTGCGTTGTATGCCAGACACGTTTAGATATTTAGATGGATCTCGTATTTTGAACATACACTTAAACCACTAACAGAAACATTACTTGGCTGCTTTTAACCGAATAAATGACTTTAACATAGCCTGCGTTCAGGCCACTATCCATCTGCAAAGTTTGGACATGTTATGAAAGTTGATACGCCAAATTGTGAAACTTGCGGAGTCTGATGATGTCCAACACTTGCAAGTTGATTGTGTTAAATATCGAAACCAAAGGAATTCGTTGATGTGCAAATACAATTTTAATGCTTACATTTCCATCTTAAGTAATCCTAATACAAATGCGGCCTTAGACCTATTTAAGATTTTTGCACAACAATGACTTCCTCTGTCTCCAAGTTAGTTAATATCGTAGAACAAGCCACGACGGGGCTAACATATTATTTTATAATAAAAACCTCTAAATAAATGAAGATATAAAAAAATACCTCCTTAACCTGATTCCTGAAAAGAGGGCTTCACTTGTGGCTTTTGAATGCAGCTGTCTATGGGTAGCGGTAACCTTCAAAATATAACTTGTCATCTGTGAGAAATGGTTACGAAACCGAAGCAACTTTCAACATGCGATTTCATTTTTATTTATTAGATTTAAAATATTGTTAATATAAAAATTCACGCCTAATATACTACCTTATATGTTCTTAAATGACACTGATGACAACTGTCACAGATGTCAAGCTACATAATAAGGACTATAGTAATACATTTTCTCATCACCTAAGGTACAGCATAATGTCCGCTAGTGTACAATGTTATTTGTGCATAAAATTATAAATACCACGTAATGAATTATTCGAAAAATAAAACCCGACTGAGTCAATATCATATATAAAACATATAAGTATATATATTTATATTCGTAATTATATATTCGTAATCATCGTTAAAAATTATTTTATTTTGATACCACATTCGATGTCTTTTGATTTATTTTAAATTTTTAACTACCCAGTATCACTCTCAGGACTAAGTCGAATCTATTGACACCACTCGTGTGTAAATACGATAAGCCGTTTAGGCTCTAGGGCGTGCCAAAGAAACATACATACACTCGAAAACAAACTGTCCTTCATTCACAGTCGGGTAAAAAAAACAGGTTCTGTCCACACAGAATTAGTGATGCTATGCTGTCAAGAGGTTATTTGATCTCTAGACTAGTTAAAAGTAATCCCAATTATTAATTCGAAATATTATTAATTCGAAAGTAACTATCGAATCTGTTACGCTTTCACGGCTATACTACCGAACCGATTTTTATCAGATTTTCAATAGAGATCCTTTGATTCTTAAAAAAATACATCAATTTGCTACTTTTTACCGTAATAACTGACATACATGGGTGGAGCCGTGGCCACTTGTGACTAGAAAAAAAATGCGATACCGGCAATGATCTGAAATCCTACTAGTTACACTTGTATCAGTAGTAGAAACATCTATATAAATACTAAGTCTCTGTCATAAAAACACTCTATAACGGCCTTATTCTAAACGTATTTAGACTATAAAGAGCGGTTTTGTATAACTTTAAACTTTACGGCTATTAATTTAAAGTTGAAAATAGAATAGAACCATTGCTTAACCCTGCAGTGGTCGCGCACCTAAATGAGACAGCACCAGTCGCGTGGATTACATACGGAGTCCATTTTTAAAACAAAATAAAAAATATTTTATTGGAATTTATTTCCTTAATTTAAATATAATCAGTACAGTTTTCTTAACTAAATAAATCAATAAAACTAAATCACAACCTTTGTTTTATAAATGTATGTATTAAAATAAAAAAACTTCTCTAAATTGGCACAAAAATCACAGGTTTCGCTCTAATTGAGATTGCAATAGATATATTTGCTAAAAACTAATTGCTAATAGTATTTTCTGCCCAAGAAAGACATTCAATCGTTGTATGATCCGCACTAACTTTTTGCACGCTGTGCACATTTCTTGCGCTGGTTTATTGTGTGTGTGGCGCAATCGTTACCAGACTTAGGAAGGTACATAAGTACTCCGAGGTTGAAAGTTTTCTTTCCGCGTCCATTTACCAAGGAGGTCTTTTATGCTTATTGTTTAGGACTAGCAACGATTTTAACTCAAGTGAGACCAAGTGATGAAGAGGTCACGATGTCAGACACTTCCATAATTCAACCACACCTCAGTTTGAGCAGCATTTCGAGAGTACCTTTTTTTTCAAAAATGTAAAGTAATTTTTATATTATATATATTTATTTTAAAGTCAATTTGCAAAAATAGAGCACAAAACAAAGTTGAAATTAGGTATTTATATATAAAACACTTAAAAGCCATAGGTCCAACTAAGTGGCGTGAAATTGTAGAGGCCTATGTCCAGCAGTGGAACAAATACGTACGGTCGCGCGGACTGCGTGTGTAGTCCAGTACTTTTTGGAGCTTCTGTAGCACCTGCGCATGCGACAGGTCGCTTGCGTGGCACTGAGCGCGTCCCTTGATTGTTCATTTGAAAGTACCTGGCAGCACATGAATCTAACACTTACTATTTTAGAGAAATTAAAAATTGTGTGTTAGTAGAAATAGTAGTTGTGTTTTGTTTTGTGGCAGTTGTACATATGTAATCCGCGCGACTACTACAGGGTTAAAGTTAAATACAGTCTATGAATAAGGCCGTTTAATATATTGTCAAGTTATTTTTTTAAATATTGGAGAAGAGCTTACGGCTCATATGACTGTAATAGTTATTATTGACACTTTTGAAGGTAATATGAAAATCGATGAGTTTTATAACTTATTACTCCGGGCAACTGTGCAATGTTTGATTGCGTGATTGGCCTAGTGGTTTAAGCGTCCGTCCGGATGGCGTAAGAAAGCGGTTCCCGGATCTCTCCCGTCTCAGGCGCAGAGTGGCACACCGTGTGGTTTTAGTCGGTTCGATTCCGACACACCGCCCCGCCGCAAACCCTGGTGGGATGAAGGCCCGAAGGGGTTTCCACAAGTAAAAAAAAGTGGTTTAAGCGTCATATTATGGGCTCAAATCCCACATGGGACAACACTTTGTGTGATCAATTTGTTGTTCTGAGTTTGGGTGTTCTATGTCTGTTTTACATATAATAATTAATATCACGGGAATTAACGCGATCACCTATTTAAAGGTATTACATACCTCTGATTTGACGTTTCGACCAGGTTGCACGCCCTCCGTTATCGAATCCGGGACGTAGAAGGTTTTTCATCCACCCGCCCGTTTTTGATATTATTAAGCTATTTGTTTCGCCATGTACCGTCACACACTACGCTAGCAACTGTTAGTGGAAGTCCCCCGCGACACAGGATGTATATTATATATACAATATATATAAACAAAATTTTCTAAGAACAGGCATTACAGACAAGTTGATTATTCGAAATTCTTAAAATTAAAATTAAATGTGTGTAATCGCGGACCATCGCGTTGCATATTCACATGAGAATTTGAAATAAAGTGAGAGCGTAAAACATTAATTAGTTTTCGTCAGCCGCATTCCCATGGCAAAGCTCATTGTATCGATTAAACTGTATCGATTCAAGAATTTAATTACCTTCACTCTTATATCTTACTAGCTGACCTGGCGAACTTGTACCGTCATATTTACGTATCTGTCTCAGCTTCCCACAGAGTTCATTCGCGGACAAAATAAAATTGACCTTTCTCGTTATCTTTCATTTTTCTTGTATACGAACCTTGTCCTAACAATAACAAACACATAAAAATATTATTATCATTTAGTTTGGTGCGGCCGATCGGAAATTTTGCGCGTACACACATTTCGGCAATTCATTTTTATTTATATAGATAGAAGTTACAATACAGCGTACATTACACTCAATCTTATTGGGGCAGACAGAGATATGTTGAACTGGCTGGCTGACTGTCGTTTATGAAACGGCCATTTTTGTGATTAGATAGAAACATTAGGAGTATATCTTCTATCTTGAGTTGAATTACTGAAATGTATGTACGCACATAACTTCCGAATTGGACAATCCTTTTATTTTATGTGTTTGTTATTGTTAGGACAAGGAGTATTTAGGAGAAAGTTAGTAGAAAACCATTGTATTGTCTTAGGGCGCGATACTACACTACCCTTGGGAAGTTGAGGCGGGCATAAAATACTAAAACAAGTTAATATGTATTTGTGAGGGGAAGATATAGGCGTCGGCACGTAACTTGGCCAGGTTTCGGCGTAGTGGGGGTAAGTTCGCGCATAGTACACTAGTGCAACAAAAAAAAAAACAATCAAAATCGAAGTGTAGTCGATTGACGCTCCAATCGCTTGCTCTGTCAACCTAACCTAAAAACAACTTCGGCGCGCATCTAACGAATCTGGCCAAGTTACGTGCCGGTCTCTATACATAATGCTATTATAGTAAAAAGGGGGTTTGTAATATATATTATCAAGTTTATGTTGTTTTTATAGTTTTATTTTATTAAGTTAGGTCAAAGTAAAATTACTCATTAGTCAGTAGACTAGATCGTAATAGCAATGTCCTACAGTGTTCGTATGGCATTTAAAGAAAAAAAAATATGATGATAACTGTCATCCCTCACACCAGAGTTGGAATGATTTTCAGTGAAAATACCACACTCATACTCCTGCCTCCTGCATCATCACGATAGCATCCTCAAAATCCATAGATTCGATAGAATTTTCTGCCACGGCAACACAAAAAAAGACATCTATATAATTGCAAAGTTTGAGCAACAAATTTGCATGTTTATCTGTAATATATTATACAAACACGGGTGTATGTGTATCGTCATGTTGAAATTGAGTTCCACGTGGATGCACCAAGTTATCTACTCTGATGTCCTTACCGTAACGGGAGTTTCCTGTTCTGCATCCGCTGCACTGATTTGTACAAGTCTGTCTGTGTGACTCACGTTTAACTCTAGCTCTATCATACTTGTTGACTAACAAACTTTTTTTGTCGCCGCCCGCAACACCAGAGGCGTCATAAGTGAGATGCCGGCCTTTTGGAGATAGGGAGGGGTTGGATATGGGCTTCCGATATTCTCACTCACTCGGTGAAACTAAGTGCAAGCGCTGTGTCACACCGAGTTTTTTCGAGGCCGTGGTATCACTCCGATCGAGCCGGCGCATTTGCGCCAAAGCGTGGCTCGCCAACTGTAACTTCCTACGATTGTCCTATTAGTACCGTACTGTCTTTAGTATTATGTTGGTCTTGGTTCACTTAATATAAACTGTTAATATTCGTCGACTTTTCGTCATGAATTTTGTCAGGTTAAAATGTTTTCGGGAGTGTGTTTCTGTTCCTCATCTTAAAGGATTCACTCACTTGTGACAGGTCAGTTGCTCGTGCCCGTGGACGGTGGTAGTCGCTTATCATCAGGTCTGCTAGTTTACCCCCAACATCGTGTAAAAAATAAATTATTTGTGTTACTATTCTTAAAATGAATTTGTAGAAATAATTGAAAGACTGAAGGACATTAATCACACACAACGCCATCTAGTCCCAAACTAAGCAGATATTGTCTTATGGGTACTAGACAACTGATATTGATACATATATGCTTTTTTTGTGAATACATACATATTATACCCCCAACCCGCACTTGGCCAGCGTGGGGACGTATGGCCTTAACCCTCTCCTGAGAGGAGACCCGAGCCCAGCAGTGGGACATTATGGGTTGTTGTTTGTTTGTTTTGTTTGTACATATTATACATAGAAAACATCTAAACTCCAAAGCAAATATTTGCAGATCATACAAACACTGATCAGACGCGAAAATCGAACTCGAGATCTCATGATCAGCGGTCGTATACGCAAACCGCTAGACCAAAGAGACAGTTATTGCTGGAAGGCAGTGCTAAGACTATTTTTCTGCGTAATTTGAGTCCCCCTTTTCCATTGAAATGCCATAGATACATTTCTAAGCCAATAGGTAAATTGATACCCCACGCGAAAGAAAACCTTTTAAATGCTCAGCGGGGCTTGTATCACTTCCACAGTGAAGTGAAGAAAGAAAAACTGCACTTTATGACTTAGAGTTGTAGATTTTCTCTACGCTATCAAATATTATATTGGATATTTAACAACAAAATATTTTTTCTTGTATTTTTATTCATGCAACTAAATACGAACACAGGACCGGTTGTTAAGGCAAAACTTCGGGAAAGTCTATGTCCAGCAGTGGACGGACGTCTTTCGGCTGAGAGATGAGAGAGAAATGACTTATTCTGGTATATGTGTGAAGATGTTTGTACCCCTTTTTACGAATATGATGCGAACAGAGTGGTATGAAATTGCACAGTAAAAGTGTATGATGGGTGGATGTTCGTTTCTGAGATTCAGATAACGATATAGATCTAAACAAATATTTTTTTAGTGTCTGTTCGTAATATTAAAATAACTGCTTTTTTCTAACTGCACAGTGTGTATACACGGTACATATACCAAAATAATAATATTTTTAATTGGTTTTTGTTCCGGCTAAACACTGGAACGGCTTTGCCGATTTTGACGGAACTTTTAGTGGCGGATAGCTGATGATATAAAAAGTAACTTATGCTACTTTTTTTAAACTAGCTTTGCCCCGCGTCTGTTGCGGTTATTGTTTTATCGCGGGATATAGTTAGCTCAGCTAGTGTTATATAAGCACGACGCTGCTTAATAATAATATGGACTAGGCCAGGCTATTGATTGAACGACTAATTAAATATTTCAGACATTTTACACACAACGCCGTCTAGTCCCAAGCTAAGCAGAGCTTATGTTATGGATGGTAGACAACTAATATAAATACATATTTACTTGTTTTTTTTTTTAAGTTTATACATATTATACCTATAACACATCCAAACTCTGAAACAAATATTTGCAACTCACGCAAGCTTTTGGGAATCCAACCTGAGACCTCAAGCACAATAGTCGCATATGCTAGTACTACGTCACAGAGACAGTCAATAATATGAAACATCTGGTAATAATTTCAATTAATCTTTCCAAAACACAGAGTTGTTGATGACAATTATTACCGTTCATATTTCTTCAATAAAAAGTAACCATACTTTATTATATTAATCTACGAGTTGAAGTGAAGGAAATCAATGACCCGACGTCGATAACGGTATCTAAGTAATTATAGTTATCATATATATTAGAGGAATCGACTTTGAATGATATAATTGGTAGTTAAAACAAAATTTCTATTGGCTTGTACAAAAACCTGTCACTTCTATACGTTATAAATGAGTTTTTACAAGCTTTTATTTAGTTCCACCTGTCCCGATGTTTATCTGTAATCAAATCTTGTAAGTTTAATTTAAACCACTTCCACTAAAGAGTAACCTATGTCCTTTCTAAAGAATCTCATGCTCGGTGCCACTACGCTACCACTGCGCCACCGAGACACGGCAAAAAAAAGGATTTATATGTAATAATATCTGTTGTCTAGTACCCATAGTACAAGCTCTGTTTAGTTTGGGACTAGATGGCGTTGTGTGTTAAAAATATTTATTTATTTATTATTAATGCCAAATTTCATATTCAAATCAACAGATAGAGTTACTGTTTAATATAAGTATAGAAATAGAAAATGATTCCCAATGATTGCAAACATTTATGTTAATTGTATTTATGAATACAAAATTATAATATTCATTTAGTTTATAATATTCATGTATAATACACATACAAACGAACGAACACGAACTACGAACGACTTTTATCGCAAACTTTATTCCCGAATGGACATCGAACCTGGAACCTGTTATTCATTGATTATAGATAAAAAATAAGTTTTTCGAGGTACAGGTTAAATTGTTTTCTTATGGTCACTATGTTTGGTAGATTCGTTTCTCGTAATATAAGATCAATGCTCTTTGTTGAATGTGTTGATGAGAACTGGATTCAATAACTTTGCAGCTTCATGAAAAATATCATTACATATACACAGTTAAGATCCCAACTAAGCAATGGTTATGCATAGAACTTTTCTACATTAGGAAAACAAACTGTAATGGTTCAATAAATAACATGCACAAGTGTTGTTGTCTGGAAATCTCATTCTATTACCTGCCAAGAGGAATGAAGCCATTATCCGTTGATCCTACCTGTATCCTGTACAGGATGAGTTTGCAGATATAGTTCCTCATTACCCTATAGTATTTTATCCGCCTAGTAGTCATCTACAAAGATAGCATTGTCGGTGGTGTTCTTTCTGTGTTAAAAGCGCCTTGTATTTCAAGGTCATCATCGATTTTTATATTGAGTTGAAGGCTTCAGAAGTCTTAATATATAGTCAAAACTCAACTTAATTTTTTGTGATACAGCAAAGTAGATGGATCTCCTGATGGTAAGTAACCACCCTCTTGGTACTGGTGCAACTGCACACGCTCCCGCAGTCAATCTAGTCAACGGGAGCGGGTCGGCAGCGATGACGGTAATCTTTATAGAACTGTCTTCGAAGACAGTGTCGCGGAAAGCGGTGGCGAGCCTAGGTTGTTGCATCGCTCACCGTGCTCGCTAACCTCGAGATCAAGTGGACCTGAGGGTCACTCGGTTGAAAGCAAGAAAAGGATTACTAAAGACCAGATTTCTATAAAGCTGTTGTATCACTCCACATGGCTTCCACTATTGTTCTTACAACGAATCAACAACAAACCACTATAAATTCATTCAAGAGACGAATAGATAAATATAATATTAAATATAATTTATTACTAATTAATTGATGATGAATTATTCATGACATGATTCAACCTTGCGATTGCAGTCATCGCTTAAGTTGGATATGTTATATATTATGTCATACTGTGAATAACACTGATAATAATTGCTAGGTATTGTTGGTTAAAATATTAACTCTGTTCGTATTGATTTTCCCATTAACATTGACATTTAAAAATTGTCCTGTTAATGTCATGCATGGTATTTCGTCACAGAGCCATTATTCCTTAATGATTTTCTATACATGATTATAAAATTTACCAAACTTTTGAACGTGAGCAATAAATAAATATTTCGGACATCTAACACAACTCCCATCTAGTTTCTTCCAGAGCTTTTATATAGACAGACAGCTGATATATATATACAAACATACTTTTTTTTTAAATATATACATATTATGTATAGAAAACACTCAAACTCCGAAACAAATATTTGCAGATCATACAAACTTTAGGTCCGACTCAGGAATCGAATCCGAGACCTCAAACACATTCTGACTGCGCCACCGAGGCAGTCAGAATAATAATTATAAAATTATAAATTAAAATAAAATTAAGTAATTTCGTCGGCATTAAAAAAATAGGCTGTTAGGATACTATAACCTCGGATAACCTCAACATGACCAAATAATAAGGTCAATATGCTAACCCCTACTAACTGACATAAGTCACGTTGTAAGTAAATAAGTCAGGTGATGTAAAACCAGTCTTGATCGATATTACACTGTCATAATCAACATCCTTTAATTGTTCAATGCTGAACATTGATTCGGGCTTAAAAAGGAGGTGTTGACCTACTACATCACACTAAGACCGGTCGGTATGGGATTTGTTTCAAAGTCATGCTGCATTGTTGCATTGTCTGCATTCGCAATGAGTATGGTGACCTCCACCCTTGTATTTTACTTATGCTTGCAGTGTCATATATATATATATATAAAGAAGTTTTCTGTGTGTTCTTGTCCTGCATAGTTGAGTACCCCTAGATTCATTCATTTAAATTCAACCTAAAGTTTTCAGGATACAACTGTATTTAATGCAACTAATCAGGCTAATACAACCAACTTTCTTTTTACATAAAATACAGTTCTCTTGTGAAGAACTTAAGGTTGAATTTAAATTGTTACTGAATTTGGCTCTTCGCCGCCTCTCCGGACTAAAATCATCTCCTACGATACCCAGTTTTTATTAATACGTCACCACACGATAATCCAAAAAATACGACAAACCCAGACAATCTGCCAACACAACGTTGCTTAAGCTATGAGGCAAGTTAAGTATCTGGGAATATATTACCATAAATACACAAATTATATTAGTCTGTAGAACTCTCTGGTGAGCCGTCGCTCGCAGATGGTCTGCATCTGAAATGAGACTTTATATCGTTCAGCACCGTCGGTCGTCGAGTATGTTTGAAATATGGAGGAATATCCTCCATATCTCTCTATCTCTATGCTGTAATTTCATGTATACATAAACATTCCTACTTTGGAGTAGGCAGACAATTGAATATTTTAACCTATGGGAGAGCCATGCTTCGGCATGCATGAGCTGGCTCGACCATATTGATACCAGGGCCTCACAGAAAACCGGTATGAAACAGCGCCTGAGCTGTGTTTCACCGAGTGAGTGAGGCCATCCCCCAAGGCCGGCAACGCACTTGTGACGCCTCTGGTGTTACTGGTGTCCATGGGCGGCGGCAACCCCTTACCGTCAGGCGATACGTATATGCTCGTTTGCCCCCAATTCTATAAAAAATAAAACTACCACCACCACAACCTGCTTCTATACACATAGCATATAATGTCAATAGTTTCGAATAGGTTCTTCTGATATCTTTCTTACCTCATATTTCTATTTTATCTTTTCTATGTTAAAAAGTAAAGTATAATGCATTCATCATCATCATCATAATCTGACTCAAGCTTGACGGTTAATTTCCGTCAGATTTTATTAGGCTTTTAAATTTTGGCCACTGCAGAAAAAAATACAGCAAAAGCACCTTTGAATGAACGCTAACGAGCTAATTTATGTGTTATGAACATAATATATGTTATAGGTATGAAGTGAAAGCAAATTATACATACAATATACATGATTTTCCTAGTATTATCACACTGAATCTTGCTCTAGTAATGGATTTCTCATGTAGAGTAAATGGCTTTCTTTTAAAACATGAATGTGTATTATGTTTCAAGAAAACAAACACAAGTAACTTTAAAAAAAGGAAAACCATTTTCAGCAAATTTACTAATTCACAGTTTTTATTAACAGGATTCAATCCTGTCGTTATGGAAATATAAATTAGTTCCGAGGTGCTTTTGTACTTTGCTCATCTATGCAATTACTTTTTTTGAATAAAAAACCTATATGCTATTTCAAATCTTCTTATATATTAAATTGTCATGTCACAATGTTAGTTACCTTACTCATCCGTAACGACTTAACTGATTTTTACCAAATTTTATATACATATTCAGTATGTCTGAGAATCGGTTACTATCTATTTTTCATACAACTAAGTGATAAGGTTTATAACACCCGTAACATTTTTATTGAAATTTTGGACAAAATTATTGTTTTTATTTTTCTATAATGTGGCATTAAAAATACACACAACCCTACATTTTTACCCTTTTATCACCAACCCCTATTTTTTAATAGCCATTTTAGTAATTCAATAATTTTTTATCCATAATTTATATGGCAAAATAACGTTTGCCGGGTCTGCTAGTTATAATCTATTTCTTTGTCAAATTTAAACTAAATTTGTTGAGCCGTTAAAGAATAACAAACATCCATAAAATTTTTCACCTTCAAAATATTAGTAAGAATAGTAAGAAGAAAACCGGATTAAATTTTGAAACATTTTTTCCACCACATGCTCCTTCGAAATTGATATAAATAGAGCACAAAGTGTAATAGAAAAACTTCGTTTTCCGGCTGCCATAGAAACCACATAGTTATTGTGGTCTCGTCGCGTCAGTCCAATAACATTGATTACAGACACCTCTATTGGAAAAGGGAAAGAGAAACAAATAGAACCGGCTTAGTTGCAATGAAATTAGTTTGCGCCGTGTTGAATGTAGCTCTTGAACAGTATTATACTAAAGCCTTCTTTTTTGCGTTTGTTTCAGTAAATCTAATAGACATAATCTATCTACATAAATATACTGGCTTTTGACCGTCTATGTTAGATATCGCGCTTATCATTTTCGGGTTAACTAACATATAGCCTAAAAAATTTCAAAAACGGTTTAGTAGTTGCAGAGAGATTACCGCCTGCAACCTCACGAACTCATAAACTTTCCTACTTATATTATTAGTATATATAAACCACATTATATATGAGAAAAGAATGATTGTAAACGAAAATCTCCTAAATAAAAATTGGGCTCATAAAGTACTAAATACTTCTTCAGTTTTAAAAAACTAGTATAATTCAATGCAATACTTATTGTATTACTACTGTGCAGTGTGTATTTCAAGTATCTGTTTATTGATATTTTTTAATATACAAATATAAGAAGTTGCATCACATTTAGAAAAAGAAATATTCACAAAACTCGTTTTTGTTCAGACTATAGACGATATGACTGTCCCTGTGCTCGTTTTGCGTGGGAATGCAAAGTAACTTTGATGATACCTATTATAGTTTTTTTTTAATGGAAAACGTGGCAAGCATGCAGAGGTATCGCCTGATGGTAAGCGATTACCGCCGCCCATGGACTCCCAAAACACAAGTGGCGTCACAAGTGCATTGACGGCCTTTGGGGCAGGTGGATGGTGTGCAAGGTTGGGGTATGGGCCTTCGGTATCTTCACTCACTCGGTGAAATGCAGCACAGGCGCTGCTTCACATCGGTTTTTGTGAGTTGGACACATTTAAGGTGTAATATACACCTTAACGTACGCAAGGATAAATCCTTTTCTGTCACTAGTTAAATTCTAGCCGAGTTTAAATGAAGTAATTCACATCCACTTTCAGCCAGGAAATTAATTGTCTTCAAGTAGTTTACATAACAATTCAGCGTTATTGACTTTTGTCTCCGGACGGTTGTGGAGCGTATTGTCGAGATCAAAATTGTCAGACTAAAGGCGATCGAACTACACAAACGAAGTGGTCGTTCAATTGTGGCAACCTAGTCGAGGATATTGCGAGCCATCTGTGCTGCATACTGGTACTACCATTCTAATAACGTACAATTTCACGGACAAGAATGTCTATCTATTTGTTTTATGTCCACACAGTATGATATCGAAAAAGGATATATTTTTATATACTTTAAATATCGAAAGACTTGTAAACTATCACCATTTTTGTTTTTTAAGGATCTATTTAAAGAGGGGAATATTTAATTTCTCTTTCAATCCGTATCATTTTATACATGCGTACGAACTGTCTGCGAATTAGTCAGTCTCGCACTTCTCTGGTTTCGCTACACTACTTTTTAATATAAAATGATTCCATTTCATAGCTATTATACGTATAACAGATCATATATGAATATAGAATCGTGATTTCGTAAACCCTATTACTACATATTGCGTTTATGAAACTAATCCTGTTAGTTTACGGAATGCGTCACATTACCTAGGTATTATGTGGGTGTTTGCACTAGAAGTGGGTTAACTACAATAGCTTCCGCCCTTTTGAAGCGCCTCGCTGGGTCACCGACTCGCCATTTGTGGTGCTTCACTTTTTATGAAAAATGATTGTTATGCTTGTACTACTGCATATAAGTATTATGTACATGGTTCATAGCCCAGTTGCACTCGGTGATTAGAAACAATCACCGAGGGTAAGCAACGATGGCGCGGTCAGTACCTGGATGGGTGACCGCTGGTGGCATGTTACCATGAGCGTCTTCGTAATTCGGAGGTCACGTTAAGCAGTCGGTCCCGGTAGTTATCATACGATAACAGTTGTGAAGCTTAGTTGGAGGCTTTCGGGCGGCTTAAAAACATCCAACGGCAAGATTCCGTAGCCACAACGTATTCTTGCCAGTTCCTAACCCGCACTTGGTCAGCGTGGGGACGTATGGCCTTAGGCCTGTCCTGAGAGGTGACCCGAGCCCAGCAGTGGGACATTATGGGTTGTTGATGATTGATTATGTATATGGTACTTTATATCAGTAGTACCTTAATAAGAAAAAGTCTAACTATAACCCGATTACTTAAAAACTTAAATTTTAAATAGCCCATGTCACCCGGGCTATTAATTACGAAATTAGAATCGGTTCAGTAGTTTAGGCATTGCGGTGGAACATAAAATCATATATAGACTGGTAAAATATTACCCTTCATTCCTTTGGCTTCGCTGTAGTCAGGTAAAAATAAATAAAACAGAATTTATTCCAAAGCCATGTACGACTGAAGTGATGCTACCTTACCTTCTTAAGTAATTTTTTTGTTGCTTTTGGGGTGAATAAGGTTACTGGAGGCGCAATCTCCTTTAACATTAGCAGCAGGCCTTAAATTTACATTAGCCACTTACAATCAACTGATCCGTAAAAATAAAATTTAATCAAAATAAGTGCATATAATTTACTACGTCCATTTTAGAACAACACAAGATTTGGGTACAATCTTAAATAAATTACGTGGGGATGAACTGAGCCATGTATAGACATATGCAAGCTTTATGAGGCCTATTATAATTTGAATTTTGAAAATTTGATATAAATAGTTGAATCTGATTAAAAGGACCTATTAGACGAGGAAAAACGTGATATAACAATGGTATTGATATGAGTTCATTGGCATTCATTTATAGTATTAGAACGTATTTTGCTAAATTAGTGTCATCGTCAAGTTTTCCTTCTTTTTTATGGAGTAGGTGGTAAACGAGTAGACGTATCGCCTGATGGTAAGCGATTACCGCCGCCGATGGACACTCGCAACACCAAAGGCGTCACAAGTACGTTGCCGGTCTTAGGTGGATGGGGAGGCGGATAGGGATAGGGGTTAGGGTATCGGTCTCCGGTATCCTCACTCAGTAGGTAAAACACATCGCAAGCCCTGTTTGACCCTAGTTTTCTGCGATCACATTAATAATCCATACCACATGGGACATTTAACTATCAATACATATAACAAAATCATGATTGGTTGCTATCTGTACGTGGAAAATAAATAAGAAAAACTAGTATAGGGGGGTCTTTATGAACGCAATAGAATCCAAAACAACGATTTTTGGAACTTTTGATGTTTGTCTACATGTCTGTGTACGCTTGTGCACGCTAATCTCAGAAACGGCTTAGCCGATTTGAATGCAGTTTTCACTAATGCGTTACGGTATGCTCTACTTAACATTTAGTGTTTGTTTCATTTCAATCTGTTTGTATATGAAAAAGTTACATCAGCTTGAAGAATAGCCGTAGGCAATAGCTAGCACTAAAATATTAATATATCATGAAGATATAGTTCGCATGTCTGAACGCAATTTTCTTCCGAACTACGAATGTGACATGCGAAATATCTTAGGTTTTGGTTGTGAATTTATAGAGAACGGTTGAAGCTTGTATAACTAACTAAAGCTACTACAGATAAAAGTAGGTCGTACGCAGACGAGAAGCTGATATTTTAAAAATACCAAGGTTAGCGAGCTAGTATATTCAACACTAGCTTGAGCCCCACGGTGTTACCCGAAGTACAAAGATATTGTATGAATTGTATCTTTATAAATTGGAGCATATGAGTTATTCTGCTGTATAAGCTATATTATTGTTAAATTTTATTATAATCCATTCAGTAGTTTTCACGTGAAAGAGTAACGAACATCCACCCGTACTTACAAACTTTCGCGTTTATAATATTAGTAGGATTTTGTTTGAACATATGAAGTCTGTATTTTTCTGTCCTGTTTAAAATATTAGCTCATGCTTTCAATTAGGGAGAGTAGAGTCACATTCATCGCAAGCTCATATATACAAAAAGTGTATTATACAAGTCAATAACAATATAAATAGAACAGTATTTATGTAATCTATTGTGTCTATCCGGGATGTGGGTGTATTTTATTGCTTTTAGTACTGCCTAAGCCTGTGACCATAGGGAAGCGATAATATAAATATTAATAGGTATAATTGTATTATCGATTCCCTGTTGTCACAGGCTTTTATTGTACTAACCACAATTACGCATCAATAAGTTGTTACTAATAATACGGTATTTAGAATTTCTATGAATAAGGTAACATGAATTTCAAAGAAACTTGAATATAATTATGCTTTAACGACTTTGTTTCCATTGAAAATAGGTTAGATTAAGGAAACGACTAAAATATATTTATTTTGATTCACTAACAATGAGTAGGGATATATTACTAGGGTTTATTGTTATTAATGAGTGTATTGCCCACTAATTGATATTACCATTCCTGGAATACTAATAACACCCCTTCTATAAACACTTTTGCTATTTCTCGAACTACGAGCACTTATATAACGACATAAAGCAATAATTTAAAAACGTTGTAAAAATCTATAATTAACACTATAATTTCTTGTCCAAACAGATATCGATGGATCAAAAACGGCAAGCCATTCGAATACACCAGTTACGACAATAGAATCTCACAGCAATCTGGACGAGGTACTCTGGTGGTCAGCCAGCCTCGGGATGAAGACCTCGGTCAGTACCAATGCTTCGCCTACAACGAGTGGGGTACAGCCGCTTCAAACTCAGTATTTGTACGTCGAGCGGAACTCAACTCATTTAAGGAGACCGACAGTCAGCAATCTATTGTTGCCGAAGAAGGAAAACCTTTTAAACTCACTTGTGAACCACCCGATGGTCATCCAAAGCCTAAAGTCTACTGGATGTTGCAAGGTGATCAATTCCAACTCAAGACGATCAATAACTCTCGTATGACTTTAGATCCTGAAGGCAACTTGTGGTTCTCGAACGTAACTCGTTACGATGCCAGTGAGAACTTTGCATACATCTGTACTGCAAATTCCATCTTTAGAAATGAGTACAAGTTTGGTAACAAGATCTACTTGCAAGTCACGCAGACTGGTATTTCGCCTACTTTGAATAAGCACGAGCCTGTTCGACAGTACACAACCAGGAAAGTTGAGAAAGCTATGAAGGGGAAGAGGGTAGAGCTGTATTGCATTTATGGTGGAACGTGAGTATTACGCTTTGTTTTTCTGACATTTATTGCGAGATATTAATATTTTTAAAGAATTTTCTTCAAGTTATCGATTACCGAATGCACTAGCTCCATTGTGACAGTATCTCACCCCCTTAAGGTTCTTGCTTGTTCATTAAAAAATTTTAAAAGTTATTTGACAGTGAGAAGCTCATCAACACAGTTCCTTAGTGAATACAGTTATTATAGAATTTCTTTTTGGTAGCCCTAGACTGTCAGTAGAGCTGATCAGCTCTATCACTTCACTGGTGTCACCTTAAGTTCAGTAAATACTAACGAATATGATCACTATGTCTGTTTAATCACCTCCCTGCCAAAACCTTAAAATACTTGAAATGAAAACCTATTTTTGCACTAGAAACGTTAGTTACCTGAGATCTGATTAAACTTCTGTATTACTACACGCTCAACATGCACTATAAACTGTTGACCTACAGCGCCCCCGTCCGGTATGAGTGGCCGCGAGTGGGCTTTCCTCTATCATATTACACGCCGTTAAACCGACCACATTTCGGTCTGTTTATGAAAGGATGTAGTCGTAAATTTCAAGGTTATATGGATATACAGTTGTTTGCGGTTTCGTGGAGAATATGATCGAAACAAAGTTACCGAGTTTTGTCTATATTTAACATTTAACTTACTTTTATTGGTTGGATTTAGCAAAACAAGACAAAACCTTACCGAGCATAAGAATATAACATTGAAACCTGAAATTTTTTGTGATTACTGCTGCTATTTGTATGTCAAAAGACCTCTTAATATCAAAGGTTGTAGTCCAAGTACCTAACCACTTGTTAGTCATCTTCTTAAGCCGTCAGACCGTGATCTAATAGGTGTGTATGACTTTGCAAACGTCTTGGACTATGGACTCATCCACCCGCCTGCGTGACAATTGGCACAATTCCAGATATATCTTGTGATGTCATTACACCCCCAGGTGTCATGTCAAAAATCCATGTAGTGTTCTGTAAAATTTTCTCAATTACCACTCTACGTAATCCTGTTCCATAAAAATAGGAGCATTTTTATTTTATTTGTCAGTTCGATAACTATATTTAAAAAACGTTATATCACACAGGCCATTACCCCAAATTGTATGGAAGAAGAACGGTCGCAGCATTCTGTCATCTCAAGGCATAACTCAGGACAATTACGGGAAGACCTTAGTCATCAAGTACCCCACTTATGAAGACCAGGGCACGTACACGTGCGAAGTGAGCAACGGCGTTGGTACCGCACAATCTTACTCCATCACTCTCAATATTGAAGGTAAGAATTAATAATACTAATTCGTGTTATTGTGTTTTTATATCCAATATTCTAGTGCTGGCCTGGAGAAATACATTCATTTTAAATGTTAGCACATGTAATATGTATGTATTTGGAAAATATAAGTATGTTTATTGGGGACCTGGTTTTTATACGAAAGATTCCGCGTAGTTTGGGATCAGATGGTCGATTTTGAGATGAAACAAGTTATTATTAATTTATTAAGGGGTTGTGTGTTCATTAAGCTATTAGCTGTATTTTAACGATCAATAACTCAATTATTATATACATAATAACATACATCGCTATTCCAACTTAATATAAAACCTGTAAATAGCTTGTTGGGAATCAGCAACAGAATCGATTATAAAACGACCGTCGCTGGCCAGAACACTAATAGTTAAAAGTAGTTTTAGGTGTTTTTAGGTTCAGGTGTGTTTATTTATCCGTGAATAAAATTATACTTTCAAAATAATAGTAATACAGTTGCAATAAGATGCAACTTAAGACATTACGATCTAACTACTAAGTAAAGGATGTACCATGATTGGGACGAATGAATAGTTCTAACGAATGATTAAGACACAGACAAGGCCTGGTGAAAACTGAATGTAAACATGTAAAGTTACCTTCCCTTAAAGATTTACCCGAGGTTGTTTAGGCAAATATTTTTTTTAAGATTTAATCTGATGTAAACACGACCCAACTGCGATCTGTTGCGCATGTAGTGCTTCCAAACAATAGTAATGGCATATTAACAGAGGATTTGAATACTAAAATTTCACGATCAAAAGACGTATCCTACACTATTATCTGCTTTCTCATTATGTGAGTTTATTTATAAGGACCGGATTACATCATTTAAATTTATAAAGGCTGTTTAACATGCTAATAATTATTCATGGAATATCGTCGCGATTTACGTGATTAATTTACGATCGTAAATACAAAGCACCGTGTTCGTCCTATCAGCTTGTTTCTTGTGTCTAATATAGAGAGGCTATCTTAAAATGCATCAGCGTTTATGGTTTTGTCGCGTTTTTTGACCGCGGTCAGAATCAAAATTAAAGAGTTAATTAGAAATTAAAAAATATATTCTGGTCTATCGCCTTCTGTACATTAATTACGGTACCAACTTTAGATTGATTAGATTGAGACTGTCACATATTAAGGGGCTGTGATATTTAAAGTCAATCCCTCTGAAAATATAAAACTCGTACAAAAAAGGAATTTTTTACTTATTAATCCATCGTTTTATCCTTTTTTTCGGAAATGCTTCTGGGATTTTTTCCTAGTTTACGTCCCAGTATCTTTAAAAATTGAGGCGTCTCTAGCTCGTAAAGCGCTCGTGTGTAGTCATTTCTTTAGCGCCCTTCCATAGAGTCTTTCAGTAAGTGTGCAGATTCATTAAAAGTGTCGCGACCGGCGCCCTTAACACTACTGCGCCCGTGTACACCGCACACTCTGCCACTATAGGTACAGATCAATCGGGAATGAAAATTAGGAAGACCTAACGAAAACTGTAACAATTTCAATATTCTGATGGCGTCGCCGCGTCGTATAAACAATAAAGGCAACATTGTGCCAAATATAGGAGTGTCCCTACACCACCTACGCCATTTCCGCAACGCTAATTCATAATTGGAACTGCAAGGGTCGGCGCCATAATGAACACGTTTAATTATTGTGTCACTAGCGTCATTTCCGCTTTGTAAGTTTTAAAATTTGACCTGCATTGATTTGTAATTTCATCGTTTATGCATAGAGCTGTTTGTTTATGGTTTGTTGTTGACTTATAAAATTATTAGATAACGAGTGCGGACGAATTGGGTATAAATATGGTAATACATTAATTCATTGGAAAATTTGAGGAATACGTGTAATTCATGAAAAAGATAACATAAATACTATATTTTCTGAACAATATCAGAGACTAGTCCGCTTCTCCATCGGTGTGTATGTAGCAAATCGCGGTAACAAGAAGTCTGTGTATATATTTTCTTATTTTAAAAGAAAACTCAGTTATTCTAATATACATACATCAGAATAACATGGTTTCATATAAAACTGTTCAGTAGTTTTTGCATGAAAGAGATATATATTTTTATAAACTTGCATTTATGATATTAGTAGGAAATAAGATAGATTTTTTTCATGTGAAATATCTGAAGTGAGTGATTTTGTCTTATGATATAATGGCTAAACTTGATTCTTTTCATTTAAACCAGCATTATTGTCTTTAATGACATCATCAGCATAACGTCATTTTTTAAATTAGACACATGGATTGAATCCAACCAGAAATAATAATAACTTTAAAAATACATCGCTTACGACTATGAGGTATAGCTTTTAGATGTAAATTTTTGTCGAAGAAGACATGACGGAGATTGACATTTTCAGTTCACACATTTCCCTTTGTTATTCAGTAGACGCTACTGGTTCATATAATATGGATCGCAAGTTGGTCCACATTAAGTATTCTCCCTGCCAAAAGTAGTAAATGATATCATCGGTGACGAGTTCGGTTTTCTCATCAAAACTGTTCATTTTTTTTATATGTTATGAATAAATTTAATAGCTTATTCGTTTTAACATTGTGTATTGGATAAGTTTCATCAGCTTTAGCGTTAATCTATATATTAACATGTGAAGGAAAAACTTAGTACTGCTTCGTACAGAAAATTATGTGAACGAATGAGTATGAAGTTTGGCACAGTAAAAGTTAATATGGAGGAGCTGAAAGCTTAAATAAAAATAATAAAATTATATACATATAAAAGAAAGTCGCGTTAGTTATACTATTTATAACTCAAGAACGGCTGAACCGATTTGGATGAAAATTGGTGGGGAGGCAGCTTAGAACCAGAAGACGGACATAGGATACTTTTTAAATTGTATTTTTTTTCCTTTGCACCTCTACGGTAACCGCGATTGTTGTTGTACAGCGGGTAATACCGCGAGTCTCAGCTAGTATTGATATACATTTTGGTCGAATTCCGACCACTGGGCGACCACCACCACACATTTTTAAACGTAGAGGGCGCGGGCATTTTTCTAGTACCTCTATCTTCGACAGATGGTTCTGTTACTTAAGTTCAGGTTTTCCAGGTAAAGATCTGTAGGGACAGGCACATAAAGAAGCCTTATTAAACTTCTATCAGACATTTTCAACGATTTCACAATGCGGGTCACTGGTCAATGGTTTAAGAAGAACCGTGAAAGAAATTATGATGCACTAGAAATGAAGAAATTAGTAATTTTAAATAACTATTTTGATACTATTTCTAGTTTTAAAAATAAATCTAAGAACCCATTGTTTTATTTTAATGAAGCACATAAGCCGACATATTGTGGGACGCCATACTGCATTGTCGGCTTTCACAGTGAGAATGGTGGCCCTCACCGTTGAATTCTGCTTGAGCATACCATCAGGCTGAGTAGAGACACTTTGGCGAGTTATTTATATAAAAAAAACCAGTAGTAATGTTGTCTTTGTCAATAAAACCTCCATTAATTTTAAAAAACAAACATTACATCTTGTACACAATAGTTACGATAAACTACAATAATCTAAAATACATTCTTACATTTTTACGGCTTATGATGTAATATTGAGAAACACACATTGAGAAAATTATTGCGTGGCAACCACACTTCCAATCCATGACTAGTGTTTATATTTGTAGTTTTATATTTAACTAGCTTTGCCTGCATCTTTGGTCTCATAAATCCCGAAGTAGTAATGTCAATATTCCAAACTGTAATAAATAAATAAAAACATATGTTCAGACATTTTTAACACACAACGCCATCTAGTCCCAAACTAAGCAGAGCTTGTACTATGGGGTACTAGACAACTGATATTAATACTTATATACTTTTTTTTTTGTAAATACATAAATGTTATACATAGTAATCAACCTCTTTGCCAATTTTTCAAACATTCAGATTGGGTGGGTGGGTTCAAATTCACATCTATGTTGCTTGTGTCCGTTTTATGTATATTCGTAAAGTTGTTTCGTAATTCAATACGGGTGTGATTGCCTAGTGCTAAAACTGTCTTAAAAAATACCCATATTTTGACATCTGTAATGGAGAAAAAATTGGACAAAATCCTATGTGCTTATGTGCACTCTTCAGCTAACTGTACTCACTGTTTCTTATATTTACTGAAGTTATTATAGGAAATATTTGTTACAAAACTGTCCCAACTCGATACCTCAACCACAAGTTACAGTTACAATAGCTAGGGTTGCCAAATTTGAGTTATTAAACATACAAAAACATTCAGAAAACCACAAAGTTATACCAATATTTTTCCAAGACTAAATTCCGCTCCCTTTGAATATAAAACAGCATTTTATGAAAAAAACGTAATACTCGGTGACTTAGAGGATTTATTTATCTTTGCGACCTCTAAATAGGTCAGTTCTGAATAAACTTTGCTGTGTTGTAAAAATTTAAATGAAGAGCTTGCTAACTTCGTATAATTTCTACTTGGTAAAATATTTATATCTGAAGCCTTATCAAAATAATAGAATGTGAAGAATTATAAGAGCTGTAGGTCTTACTCAAAGTACATACGTGACTCTACACCTGGTCTATTTTCATCAACTTTTCCAAGTGACAACCCTAATATGTGTATACTGTGTGATTCTGCTGTTTACGAGTGAACGAATGTCCACTGTGACGCAATACACTTGTCATGCACACAAATAACTCGGTCACCCAGTTGCAGACTGGCCCTTTTATATTGCCGTCCTTCTTATCATGGAATGGTCATTTTATACGTAATTGCCACTTTATTAATCATTCTATTACGTGCCGTCCGTGACAAAATTTGTCATATATTTTATTATCAAAATAGGGAAACGTTACATTGTTTGGTTGTTCTCTGTTATTACGTTGAAAAAAAAAAGAACACAATCGATGAAGGTTGACCAACTCAACGTAGAAGTTATACGTTATAGTTTTTTTTTCATTAGTTTTCCATCCGTCAAATCTGTCAAAGTAATTCTAATTTTAAAATATGTTTTTTAAAGATCAAGGAGTGTCCAGATATACTTAGGTTATCGCAGAAGCAGGCAAATTGGCACTTTATAAAAACAAATTGGCAGTCATAAGAACTGCCGATAGAAGTAGATGATAAATAATGATAAATAATAATTATATAACTTGACGGTGATGGTGAAGCGGTGATGTGAACTCATAAGATTTTCCCCTGCTAAAAAGTGCTCAACGCGGCTAAAGAAGTTTTGTGACGTCAGCACGTCGGTGACGGTGACGCAAACTCATAAGATTTCCCCTACCAAAAATAGATTTGGTTGTTCACCTAAAAAGTAGTAAAGAAGTTTTATTTCAAAAATTCAGAGTCTCTAATTTTTATGGATGTATATATTTTAAAGTAATTAGGATTTCTTTAACATTGAATTTAAGATAAAAAATTACGAATAGCCTCGAATCAGAAACGACAAAAATACACTTTTACTAACGGGGAATAAAAAACTTTTGTCAGACCCTCTTTAACCAGACATCAATCATTTTCGTTTGACAAATCCTTTTCATTCATGTTATTTATTCTTTACGTTTTTCTTACCGATACACCGAATAATATTTTTTTAGATCCCTGACGTTTCTGTTGGCAATTTACTAAAATTTATTATGTTTGTATAAAACACGCTACAAGAAAATAAATTCTACATTCATACGTAACATTTTCCGCCGCTTTCAACACGTAAAACTACTTCACAAAATGTCGAGACTTTTGCAAAAAGTTTTGTAAGAACCTCGTGTGCAAAGCCTCGGGCTGTCTGCATTTGCAGTGTCTACATTTGTCGAGTTTCGCCTTCAATTTGTCTAGATTGCGAGTACTTGACTGTGAACACGCTGTAATCGCGCCAGCCATTGTTGTCGGTACGACTAGGACTATGATCGACTTCCCCGACGTGAATTAAGGTATACAGAAATGGAAGAAAGATGTTTTGTTAAAAATGGTTCGGATCAATATACTAAGATTATTTGTTGCTGTGGTTGTTTTCTAGTCGAATTTTTAATTTAATATTGTCGGGCTGGAAATGTGTATTGTTTATTAAGAATTATTGTCAATTATCTTCTATCCAAATTTCAGAGAATTATTGAGAGGCTTGTCCATAGAGCTATAACCTTACAAAAGGCTAAATGCTCCGAATGTCCGAAGTTCGCCAATGCAACAAATATGCATCATGTATTAAATAGGTACATGAATAATAAACGCTGTCGCCTTCGTGTTTATGACTGAGGAATGTGATGAATATTACGTTTTTGGCTATTGTATTTTTATGAAAGTGTTTTAGCCTAAGTTTAAATGAATTTGAGTTATTAACATAGTGTGGAAATAATGTTTATACTGCGTTATGTTACATTTGACTAGAAACTATAAAAACAATTGATTTAGAAACTTCCTGTACATGTATGGCAAACTTTGCTTTACATATAAGCCAGCCAAAGTGACTATTCTGTCTGGTTGAAAGCATGGGCAGAATTCAAGAGTAGTGGTCCATACTTACTGTGAATGCAGATAATGCAACAATGCAGCAAGGCGACCCACCTTATGGTGGCCTATTGAGATGTGTCTGCGTCTTTTGACCTCCGATCTCGCACTCACCAACGAAACACGACAGCGCGAATACTGCCTTTTTAGATTAATAGATAAATTTATAGTTTATTTTATACCTTCGTTTTAGTATCTACTTTGTCATACATTTCTGAATATAGTAGTGTAGCTAGTACATTAGGAAGGCACAGGTAACCTTTCGACTTCTCGAAGAATCATTGCATTAGAATATTGATATAATCACTTTGCTTAGAAAGCGCATTTCGTGTAATAAGTACACAGGAGGGAATACTGTATACTATGTCGAGACGTTCTGGTACACCTCAGGGAAATTATAGGGGGACTTTAAGTATACATTATAATATTTTATTGACCGGTGCGCCTACCGGGGATGCAGCGCTGAAAGCGAATGCGATTTCCAAATATTTATTTTTAATCGATATATAATAGTAGACTACGGTAAATTAAATTCGCTGAAGCCTACAAATTATAAAGAACGTAGGTTGTTGTTCTTGACTGCAAAAGCCAAAGTAGGGAGTTCGATTCGAACTCTTGAAATTTATTGTGAATTAATAATATGTATGTAATTAAAATATATAAGTTTGCTTATCAGCCTGAGTACCACAGCCGAAGCTCTGGTATTATTTGGTATCAAACGCCCGCAGTTTGTTAGATATTTCGAATTAAAAGGAAAGAAACATCAACGTCCAAGTTACTAAAAACTTGGTTTTCTTATCGGATGCAAATGTATTAAAAAAAGGATCTATAAAATTCCTGATTTCTTATTTGACATATTTAGCATAGTTGTTATGTGACCAGCAATAAAGAAACTCGCGTAGGAGGCCTGTCTATATATATTTTGATCCTAAATATTTTTCCCTTTTTGTCTCCTAGCTGCACCCTTCTTCACGGTCGAGCCAGAATTCCAGAACAAGGCTGAAGGCGAGACTGCCGAGATAAGATGCGAGGCTGAAGGTACTCCAGTCCCGAAAATCACGTGGATACACAACGGCAAACCTATCGAGCAAGCAGAGCCGAACCCAAGAAGACAGGTTACCTCCAACTCGATCATCATCACCAACCTGGTGAAGAAGGACACTGGCAACTACGGCTGCAACGCCACCAGCTCCATTGGATACGCTTACAAGGATGTCTACATCAACGTTCAATGTGAGTACCTAGCTTTTTATATTCTGATTTTTTAAATCTTTATTAATCTAGAGACTTTTGTTACATGGTTAATATGTTAGTCCCATCGTACCTTATCTTATGTTATATTCTATATAAAATCAAGTCAAAGCTTTTGATGCGTAAATATTCCGAATAAGTCCAGTGCAGCATTTGAGGTTATGTTTCCTAAAATGTTAATAAACATACCAATATCATAAACATTTAAATCGTATTTACGCACCAACGCCCTTTGTGTTCGATACTTGACACGCTCCGTCAGTAAGTGTTGGACATCATATTCTGATTTTAGATCTCCTTTTTACATGATGGTTATAGATGTGTTTTTAGATGTCTGTCTAGTTATGTTTCTTTTTTCAGTGTATATTTTACAAGAATCTCTGATTGAGTACTTGATTTTGTTTTGTGATCGTAAATTTGAACGTGTGCTTTTACAAATACATTTTAAATGGAAATATATATTCTTTGCGCGGTATATCTTCAAAATAAAATATAGACATTACAATTTTCCTATTCAATACGTGAAAATAATACTGGATTAATTGTACTCGCCCTACTACAACGTTATTTATTATACATTAGTAGAATCTAAATATGGTTGTTAAAAGTCATTATTCTGGCACAAATGACTATGCAAATCATTGCATGTAAATTGAGTTAATCTATCATAAGTATAAACCACTCCTTCCACTCCTGAGTTTCGAGCTACTACTAGTAGCACTTTGTGCCTAATTCAATATGTATAGAAATTATACTTTATTGTGCTAAAATTAATATTTATAAGGTCCAAAATAGGTCGATGAACCGTATGATCTGCCTCCGGTCTAGGTCCAGTTTGTCTCTCACGACCGTTCAAAAAATGCAAGACGATGGGCTCTTCAATTTAATCGGTTCATGTTTTTGTGAGCGATCCAATTGGTGTCTCTATTTTCCACCTTCTCTTGTATATAAAATGCATCGTTAACATGGTAGACAGCGAGTGGTTAACCGCCTTTAGCTAATGACGCCATTCTGACGGTGCTATACGAAATGATGAATGTATGACCCTTATTAGATGAGTACGAAATATACGAATGCCCGTCGTTGAAAAGCAATTTCAGTTATTAATCTATTTGTCAGACAATCCACTTTGGTGTTTCATACTCCTATTTGATATTGTTTATTAGCTTTAATAACACAAATTAACATACATAAGTTAGTACTTCTTTGATTATATATATGACTAATTCTAAAGCAGTGAGGTAGTTTCAACATGAAATAAATTTACAATCACAAAAAGACTTGACGTTCGCCAACAAACGAATTAACAAACATATATGGCGCCCGGGACGTATGCTTTTCAACCAATCAGCGCGCGAGATGCGATCCATCGCATTCCATATCACAATTTAATGGTTTCACTTTGATAGATTATAATAGTAATTAAAAATAAAACGTAAATTGTAAGCAGTATGTTACAGTTCACAATCTTTCGACAGTTTACAATCTCACGAGATAGACTACAATCAAACGGTTTTGAAAATCTCACAGTAACATATATATTACAACAACAACTGAGGGAAATGCCGCAGTGCGAAGCTAGTTTAAAATAAAGTAGCTTTAGTTACTCTTTATATCATCAGCAGCAAGTCACTGGCAAAGATTTGAGTCAAGAGCGTCTTGACAATCTTGACCTAATATTTTTAATTCTAATTCATTGGCAACGTTGCCTGACTTGCACAACCGAACTCTCGGCGTAGAACTAAACAAGACAAATGATCAAAGTTAACACGTGCTAAACTGTGGTTCGTTTTGAAATTATAAAATACTAGATTTTACCCGCGGGTCGTGTATGGCGGATATCGCGGAAAACATTTTTGACTTAATATATGATGCAAATAATGTAGCTCTCTATTGGTAAAAGAATTTTCAAATTCTGTTCCTCAGATATCCTGAGAATACCCTCTAAAACCTCACAACCTGTACCCCTATATAATGTTAGTATAGATCATATCTTTATTTGTGAAAAAAAAACACTACACGAGTGTCTAAAGTACGACCGAAGACATGTCACATTATTGTAACAAATGTTTTGTTCCCTCAACGTTGCACATTTGAGTCACCTAATTTTAACATAACTGTGAAACACGTTGATTTGTTTTTCATTAATTTTTATTTTCAATGTCATTGTTATTATAGGGTGCTTACACAGGACCTATGCGTTTTCTAAGGGAGGAATATAAAGTCGTTTTTTTTTTGTAAAATATATTTATTTAATCAAAGTATGTATTATTGTTATCCATGCAGTTTTGACATCTCATAGGTTCTACATTGATTCTTTCACTAACAAAACCATTGCAGCGAGAATCAATAAACTCTCTGAAGGCGAATTGGACTGCCGCATCGGAGATAAAAAAAATCCTTGTTAAAAATTATCCATATTTCGTAAAGAACGGTAATCTGTTGGAGCAAGAGCCGGGAAGTATGATGGATGTCGCAGTCATTCTGATTGCCTTGTTTAGCCGCCGTTTATTGTGCAATGTGTGGTGTAGCATTGTCCTGAAATAGCAGTGGCCTAGAGCGATTGACCAGCCTCGGTTGTTTAGCAGTTAGTTCTTCCATCACGGTTTGCAGTTGCTGACAATAGACATCTGCCGTAATCATTTAACCAGATTTTGGAAAGCTGTGGTTATAGACACCGGCACTAGTCCACCAAACACTCACAAGTTACTTTTTTGTGTTAATTTTCGCTTGGGGTAGGATTTGGTTGGTTCTCCAGGGTTCAGCCATTGCGCGCAGTGTTTTCGATTATCCTACGGGATCCACTTTTCATCAAAGCCTTTTTTTCAAACCCCTTCATTATTTTGCCTATTGAACTATACAACGCAGCAGTTGACACGTGTTTCCTGGTTCGCTTTACTCAATTAATGAGGTATCCACCGTTGATGCTTTTTTATTTTCCCTATTTGCTTCAAGTGGGTTAAAACAATTTAATCACTCACAGCAAAGCCTACAGCCAACTGTGAAGTCGTTTGCGATGAATCCGCTTCGAAAATAGCCATTATTCTTCATTATTCAATTTGGTCTCCGGCCGTGCACGAGGCTTGTTATGAAGGTCTAAAATTTCCAAAATGTTGGAACCAAAAACGTACCGTGTTTTTATTTGTGACGCCAGCGCCATGCACGTCTTAATCCTTCGAGCTGTTTCTGCAGGACTGCTCGTGGCACCAGTACTGCAGAAACAGCTCGAACAATTGAATTTAGGAGATTAGAACTCGTACTTGTTAAAAAAGCGATATTCCAAGTTTTCCATTGTGGATGATGAGCGACGCCAAAGAAAAATCATATGAATGACTGTTTTCGAAACTCAAATATACCAACTAAATGGATTCATAACTTTGAATTTGGAATTCTCAACCAAAGAGGATATATTTCAAATCAAAGTGGCCAGTGTGACAAAACGCCGATTTGATACGCAAGGACCTAATATTTTATCATAATTATATTCTTTTTTTCGATATCTCTTTTCTATCAATTATTGGACCATCTTTTTGAATAAAGTCAAAGCCATACACATTCTTACAATCATGATGTCTTACGTAATTCCCATATGAATATGACATTGGTTGTGTTATAATTTTTAATGACATCATTAATTTCAACGGCACCTGGCATTTAAGAGTCATATCCTATCCCGCCCTGGCACATGACGCTATCGAACACAGTTAGGAAAACTAGTATAGTCTCATATCGGTATTCACATATCTTTAAAGTTTTGTATCCAAAAACTAACCAGACGTATGATACACGAACGAATCATGAGTTATCCAAAACCTAATTCTTTTTTTAAGTGCATCACCGCACTTTTGACTCTTTAGTTGTCGATCACCGAAGGAAGTCGCTTACCATCAGCTGATCTATCTGCTCGTAAGCCAGCGTTTCCAGTAAAGAAAACATGAAAGCACATGTGTGTATGTTCTATATCTGTAAGCATGTTAACATACACATGTACATAGTTTCACGTTCCGATATTTGATTTGTTAAATGTATCAAAAATGAAATACGTATCTTCAAATATCATATTTTATTGAAACCATTTAGAATTTTATTTTAATAAAAATCTCATTTGCTATCCCCACTGGCGAACACAACTTCATAAGTCAAGCTCAATAAAGAGCACAATTTTATTATACGTTCCCTTTCTTAACAACTTGTACTTCACCAAACTTTTATAAGGAAACGACAAGGCTTAGCCACCATTAACTGTCATTCATTGTTAATTATGACCCTTATTCATGTCTATAAATGTGGCATTCAAACGAAATTGAACCATATCGTTGATAAGATACAAATCAAATTCTTTTATCAAGAGTAAATAGTTCGTATTTGCCCCGGCGATAAGATATGAACCCATGAATACTGACAATATATCGTATTATTTCAGAAAAAGTTATTGAAACCACGTCATAGTTGATCTGCCATACAGAATAGGGTAGGAATATATTCTCTCATTGAATAGACTTCAATAAAAGTTTCGGAGATTACTTCAACTAATGGAAATAAAATATACTATGTGGTCTTGATGTCTATCCTGTCGGCAACTTTGTAAGAAAGTTAGAAATTTTTGCCGATGTTCGATGTCTAGTTTAGTAGTTTCTGTTGCAGTAGATGCGAGTATGTTTTGGATTAGATTTTTTAGAGAGTTGTTGAGTAAAATAAATAAATATTTCCGACATCTACGCACAACGCCATCTAGTTCCAAACTAAGCAGAGCTTGTACTATGGGTACTAGACAACTGATATAATACTTATATACTTTTTTTTGTAAATACATATCATACATAGAAAACACCCAAACTCTGAAACAAATATTTGCAGATTATACAAACACAATCGAGATGTTGTCCTTACTGCATGTGTTCATTTTAATATTATATACAGTTGTTGAGTCGTTATAATGAGTCATGTACCGTGCCGTTTGTCTTATGAGATCACACTTCAAAATTCAGACATTCCTTTAATTTTGGTTGCAAAACATACTTTTCTTAGTCAGCTCTTGGTTTGCAATCGTGAATTTATTGTTACTCATAAATAATGTTTCTTAAATTGATTCGATTAATTATTAAGAATAGAATCCTTTTTTTTAATACATGAAGCAAAATCTTTGAAAAAAAAAACCTGTGAAAAAAAAACTCGCGCATCGAGGGTTCCGTACAAATCTGTAGGTATATTATGTGATGTAACTAAAAATATAGGGTTTTCGCAATTTTTACTGTCTTTACCTGAGCTATAAGACGTTGTTTCGTACCAAAATCCGAGTTCACGGGAAGTATCCTGTAGGTTTTGATTCCGTTGCGAGTGTCGAAAATTTGTTGCATAAACGCCTATATCTCTATATTTTTTTACAGCTACAAGGAAGACAGTAGACCCTCAGCATTTGATATAAATTTCAGCTTGATGCCTCCACGCGTTCCTTAAAAATAGGGTCTTGACAGACAGGCGAACAACAAGGACAAGGGTTCCGTTTTTTTCCTATAGAGTTACGGAACCCTAAAAACATAAAAATAAAACGAATTATGATCGAATTTCGACGCTACAGTATAGTGGAATAATAACTGAAGATAATATGTACAATTGTACAATGAGCGGCCTTATTGCTATATCGGTCTATATCGAAGCTTCGCTTGTTACATAGTTAATCGGTAATAGGAAAATTATAAGTTAACATTAAAGATATTGCTGTATTGTTTTTAATAGTTCAGATAACTTAAAAAGGTATCATATCTTTTATCTCATATATGTTTATTAACAAATGTGATGTTGTGCTGTGAGCTTCGAGCTGATTCGATGTCACGGTCGAACCGTTAAATCATTTGAGTTTTAAGTATGACGACATGCTATTGAGAAGATGTGTTATGACAGCCTTGACCCCTGCCGTTTATGAAGAACGTGAGAAGGGCACCCAAGTGTACTAGGTATTGATAATCTAATATTTCAATAATTTAAGGTAATTATATCGATTGTAAATGAATCGATTTTATGTGTACACCTCTGTTATCGATAGGGTTAGGAAAATTTTAGTCTTTTGGCTATAGTTTGTTAGTTATTTTAGTGTGCATTTCTCCTTTTAAGTTAGTTTTACGAGGAAATAGAAAGTTAATTCATCTTCAGTTTCGGCATAGTTATCTAGTAAAATAAACATATCACAAACTGCTTAAAATTCGTAGTAATTGTAAAACTTTAACCATTATGTGGTAATATAAATATATCAAACGAAACCCCACACACGAGGGAGAGGGCATTCAAGGTAGGGCAACCCTCTTGTATTTTTTTCATTGAGTAGACTTATCGCCTGATGGTAAGTGATTCCGCTGCCCATGACACAACACCAGAGGCGTCAAAAGTGCGTTGCCAGCATTTGAGGGATAGATATAGGTATCCTCACTCACTCGGTGAAACACAACTCCAGCGCTGTTTCGAGCCGGCCCATTCATGCCGAAGCCTGGCTCTCCCGTGGGAGAAAAAAAAGTTAAGCAGCAAGTGTCGATGGGCGGCTTTATTCTTACTACCTACTTGTTATTAGGTGACCTGTCTACTCGTTTGCCACCATAATCACATCAAAAATTAACAGTTCACTGCTGAACATAGGCTTCTTCTTAGGAAAGAGATTTTCTTACTGGTTGGTATTGAGTTCGCTTCATTTTTTTCTTTTCCTTGTAGTGAGTAGAGTAGTTTTCGCCTTAGTAGTTTGCTTCCTTATTCGGCTTTTACTTACGATACCCATGGGGGAGAATATGGGTTTTGACACACCGTACTCACCACAACAACAAAATATTGAATAAATAAATAAGGAAAGTATGGATACTTTGTTTTCGATTTGATCCTTAGTCCTTGTCTACTTGAAAGATCCAACCATAAATTTTATACAAAGTACGGTTCTTAAAAGACCTTGACGAGAAGAAAGAACAAAGTTTACAAACCGAAGTAACAAACGTCTTTTTCGTGAGTTCGCCATTTTATATAATTTTAATATTGAGAAGTGTTTTCGCTTATTTTAATATTGGATGGCGGTATGTCTAACGCCAACCCTTTTTAGCAAATAATCTTTTTCAGACAGAGCACTGAAAATTGAATAGGATGAGAAGCTAGGCCCGAAATAGTAAGACTGCTCGAAGTGGTCAAAATCACTTAACTTTATGTCCATCCGGCTTTTGAGGTACGCCTTTACTAACCTATTTGTCCAGTCAATGTAATGGTAATCTTGCTGCAGAGAGACTAATATTGTGTTTGATGAGCCTGGTCATATGTTCTGTGCTTTTGTGTACCGTATCACCTATGTGAACAGAATGGGTGAGATATATCAGTGCCAGAAACATTCTTAACAAAAAGTCTTAATGTAATCTAAATAAAAATCTCTTAGCATAATGGTATAATTTTAAGCAAACGAAGGTATACCGACATTTCAAATTCTCTCTCTGAAAATTCCACATCCCATATAAATTCGTATGAAATATATATTCGTACTCAAAAAGACAGTTAACCGGGATTACGCAGGCACCCAGCCATGACCTAGATCCCGGGCCGTCCTAACTCGTTAACCCAGCTGTACAGCTCGCCTGTTTGTAGGTAGGTCGTGACGGGATAATAATTTAGTGTTCGTTATAAAGAAACATTAGAAACGACAATGTTGATCCGTATTGCTCATTAGCGGCTCAGAACGTAGGCTGTAACATTCTTTATTGGATACTATTTTGTAACATTTCTTGGTAAGGATTAGTTAACTTTGTTGTAACTGTGCTTAACTGCACAATACGACTTCAATCTGAACTATTAAAAAACAGTGTAACACATTGTTTAATAGTTGTAAATATCGACCCCTTATCAGTTAGTAGAAAAAAAAACGCTTTGAAGTAGTGCTATACCTTTTTTGATATGAACTTCTGCTAACTGTGCGATAACAACTTACTTATGTTTAACAGTTATTGTTTTAATATGTATTTATCATAACTTGAACCTATTTTAATTTGTAAGAGATGCCAAAATGCTGAATACATTGAATGGACCGATTGAACAAAATCCAAGAGTGGTGGCCATTATCCTCATTGCGAATGTGGACAGCATGACTCACACCGTGGCGGCCTAGTGAAATGCTTTTGCACACCCCTCTTAAAGGACCCGGGATCATAGCACCAAGAAATCACGTGCACTAGTAGTGAGTTCCAGGCTTTACAACCCGCTTAAAGGACCCGGGAACATAGTGCCAAGAAATCACGTGCGCTGGTAGTGAGTTCCAGGTTATAACTGATTAGCACAGGACGGACGGCTCTAATTCAGATCGAGCGCTCAATTCGCAGTTAAAGTATTTTAAAAATACAGATGAAGTAAAAACCGTATTCCGTTTCATAGAATAGAATAAAATTGAAAAATTAACTGAAGGTGTATTTACTGTGACTATAAATAGACTGAAAAAGTATATAGTGCAGTTCCGCCATCATCACTATATTCTCACACCCACTACTGTGATTGCGTTTATTGTCACTGCACCCGCCACTATCTATGACCCATCCACTTAGATGTACAGCATGTACTACCATATATAGCATTCAATCCTTTAAGATATATATATTTACAAACATGAAACCTCAAAGATGTAAAACGATGTCACGCTAGACCTTTACCAAATAAGCATTCTATTTGTAAACATATCTATAATCCGCCTATGCAGCTGCACCCCTAATTGTCTAATAGCGTGATTGTATGACGTAATTCTTTACTGCAGGGGTCGTAAACAAAAAATGTTACTTACCCCTGATAAATGGTTCGGTTTCGTTAACTTGATTTTATTTCGGTGTTGTCTGCGATTGGCTATGATAGTATAAAATATGATTATCCTAATCAATTTGGTAATTCTATTGGTTTATAAATGATTGTTACGGATCGGCAATAAAGTGTTTATTGCGCTTATTTGAAGTATTTATTCAATCAACCTACAGAAAGCACTAGGTTATCAATTCGGTACTATATTTTCGTCTCCACAGAACCCTGCTACTTGTGAACAAAGATGAATAGGTCCATTATTCGAGAGAGTCGTTACATTTAGGAATGAAGGATGCAGTTTATTCCAATTTAATTAAAGTAGATTCATTGAAGCCGATGGCACTTTTTAAACGTCTTCCATTAATGGAATTGTACTTGTAAGGTCAATTCTAGAATAGTTTTTGTATCGTGATAGTTCAAGATTACATTGAACCTCTATAGTGTTTGTTTATAAGTTTTATCGATATTTAAAGCACATATTTTTTAGAAGACTTGGGCCAGTTGCACCACAATATCAACCTATCTATACAATAACAAGAGTTTTCGGTTTCATAAGTCTTGGATAGAGAGATATATGTCAGATATACATATATTTATCAACAACTTTTACCTGCCAAGTAGTATTATCATAGAAACTTTATCCGGAATTGGTTTCTAACTTTGTGAGTAAATAAAAGTAATAAAGTAAGTGCTCCAAAAATGAAGTACACTTCCTGTGAAGTATTTGTTTAAAAAAAGGTGCAAAGGGTTTTATTTCATATTAATATGTGAATAATAATCCTTAAAGGTGTTAACATCTACCGTAAACTAGGTTTGGCAGCTGCTAGTTGCTTGACAGAGAAGTCTTTTGGAATCAACAAACTTTTTTACTACCAAAAAAAAAATTTCTACGTTTTTTATCGCTTATCGGGATATATTTCTATCATTATCGTAACGGGTATCAGAGTGAATTATGATAGCACCCTTACCTGAGACTGCATATTGTCCCCCTTACTATGTACTTTCGTGGGTGCGGTTCAAGGCGTGAAGTGACGCCCGAAATTTTTTCCGTCCAAGTTCGATAACCTCTGTGAGTCATCCCAAAATCCACAATGTGACATCAAACAGGGTACGGATAGAGCAATAACTGCTTATTGGGGGTATGTCTTTAATTTTTAGCAGAACATTTCATAATATGGCATTTATGAGTTTGGTGATTTAAGATTTAAGTTATTTGATTGCAGCATCTGATATAACGGGATATGACTTTCAAATATTGGCCTTTGCACACGGTATTCGGTCATGGCATAGACTTACTGAATACATTATTTAATGAATATATTAGTTTATAAGACGGGAATAAATTCGTTTTGAAATATGCCAAAATATGAGTACAATGCACTTTCGTTAATTTACTTCATTATTAGTTGTAAAAAGAAATTTCTCTGATTCATAACTTTTTGGCGTGCCTGCCTTAAAATAAACAAAGCCTATTACTCATTTCTATTTGGTATCAAATTGTTTACATTGTCGTGCAATATTTGAGTCAAATTTTTGGCAGCACAACTTAAAAGGTTTGAATAATTGGTTTGACTCTTGCTATCGCATGTCAAGCAAAGAGTAACTGAACTTTATAAATACAATTATTATCAGAACTCGACGTTTATGTTTTACAGTACAAAAATCCTTACTCCTTACATTTTATTTTAGACTTTCGCAACTTTTACGCATACACATAGTTTTTAATATACAGCGGGACCGATTTCACGATAAAATTATTGTAAAGGTTTCGATACCTTGAAATTATCTATCTACTGTCTTGTTGGCGTAGTGGTAGCGTACGCGACTCTTGTTCATGTGGTCTCGGGTTCGATGCCCGGGTCGACCAGATATTTGGGTGCTTGTTCACTATTAAAAACATTTTATTTGTGTGTGTGTTTGGTTTATTCCATGGATGGTTAAGATATTACTTAAATTCCAGATAATTTTTATATATTCAGTGGGTTTCTAATTTCACGTTAGGACTTTCTATAAGGCAACATGAGGACAAGAATATCTCACGAAGGAAAAAGACTGTTACCCTAAAATATACATTAATATAGAGTTTAGGCACATAGACCCATCAAAGCAAATGCTGGTTAATCATTAATCAAACGAAATTTAATTCACGGAAAAATAGACAAGATACGTACACGAATAGAATGAACACACTTTGAATGAACGTCCTAAGAGGACGTTGTAGGAAGTACACGGGCACGACGGGATTAAGATAGACAGTTCTAAAGTACTGAAAATACAATGTTATGTCATCTCCGGGCGGTTGTAAGGATCTGTCGTTTATTATTTTACGAGTCCTTGTATATATTCATTTATAATATCTTACAATAAGGCAGACGCTGAAAGATAATTTGCTTAGACATTGGTGTCAATTCGAAAACTCTCCGATCTATACTGTAAATTACTATTATAAAATGTTTTTGTCCTGCCAAACGATTTTCCAAAAGTCAAAGATTAACTAAAATTAGATATATCACACTAAAAATATAATTTACCTAAAGACATAGGTACAAAAAAATTGAATTTTGGAAATCGCTACACTAAAATAAGGGAACAGAAGAAGAAAGAAACTTTCATTTTGACAGTTACATCATTGTAATTAATATATTCAGGAGAAGTATTTCTTTAGACTTGGATGGGACAAAACGCTTATGTTTTGTACATCAGTAATTTTAACTACATACGTCTATATATAATAATGTTTTTTTACTGACCTTACAGTATGATAATTATCACAAACTAAATCTTGATTTTATGCCTTCAAAGTTTCATAGTCATCCAGCAACTTTATAAGGAAAACAGATACAAAATTATATGTAGAAAATATTATTAAACAGTAAAAACAATGTCCCGGACACTAATTTCAAAACACACTTGTCATTCTTCTTTTTGAGGAACTCCTACTTTTCTGAGGTTTATGTTTCATTGCTGAGTCATTACTGAGTCTGAAAGTCTATATAAATCAATATCCGACCCTAAATACATTGAATTGAGTTTTTTTGTTTCGTGTGAGTAATATTGTCCGATGAACACAATTAGATGTCCATAGTACTTGTAAATCTGATACTTTTATGTAATGGTTTTATTTTGTATTTTTATATTCACTCACCAAGGCATATGACACCCAATAACATCTTTTAGTCAGAATACCTTTTTGTAGATCGAGTAAAATTGGGATATGTCTTCGTGGATTTCCTTGCCTTTTCCCCGTGACTGGCAAAAGCTGACTAAGTATTGTGTATCTATATGTAGGTGAGAAAAACGAATTCGCTTCCCCTACAATAAATGAGTCCTACTGAAGATATTGTGAGCAATAGGGGTGCAGGCAAATAATACGATCTCTTTGTGAAGGTGTCATTTACTGTGGCAAATTGTCGCCATGTTCTTGTTGCAATAGCCATTTTGGGAATTTTATTATTCTCATTATCCGTGTTCATTATGATGTGGGAAAACTGAATAAAGTGGGGTAATTCATTTAGTTAGTAACAATAGACCAAAGTTGAAATTACTGTTTCAAAATCTTTAAAGGTTATTTTTTTTAAAACAGTAAATGTAGTTTATTTTAAATAATTTAAATGTGAGCGTAAGATTATACTAACAATATAAACGAGCCTCAGAGCGAAGAAGGATTGTTACAATTATATTTGTTTGGATAAAAATTAAAACAACGTGGGTACATATTAAATACACTATTGTGAAAGATGTTACGTCAATAAATCTAAATGAATTTTAACAAACTACGTTGCAGCAAATACTTTCCGTTTTTTCTGCATTTTATCTTTAAATATTGAAATTTTTAATAAATCACTATGTACTAATCCACAATTCACTATGGACGAATCAACTAAATTCGTAGCTGGTGACAATACGTGGATCCCGTTTAGTAGGTAGTCTGCATATATTGGACACATCCTCGCCGCGGCACACATTCACACGCCCACACTTCACCGCACGAAATTTAACCGTATTACTTCCACGGATACTATCGTGTACTCTGTACTTTTCATCTTATTTAGATTTATGGACCTGTTTGTGAGCTAGGCCAGGTGTGCCTTAACAAAACCTTGAATTTTATTCACATTAAATTACATAAAGGTTTTCAAAACTTACGTTTAGTTACGTATTAGTGTTGGATCTAACATAATGTTACTTGGGTCTAGGATTATTTCTAGTGTAATAAATACACAACAGCGGTACGCATATGCGACTTAAGAAGCCATTTTAGGATTCATCAATATACAAGTCTTGAAACAAATACGAGATTCAATAGTATGTTTTAAATTAGTTTGTAGTGTCTTACGATAACCGCTTGGTTTGGTGCAAGTACGAGTAAGTGGTGTAAGCACGTATCTCCTTTTTCCGAAAACATTTGAAGTTGCCCTGGGATTTTTCTTCTACCTCGAGGTAAATCGCAATCAACTCATGAATATTTTAATTGGGAAACTGTAATCACCACAGTTCTGTGCTGCAGTGATTACTTGCTTAAAGCTTTTTACACTCATTCGGTTTCAAAAATAAATTCCAACTCAAGCGGTGAGTTCCCCTACAACATAATGTCCAGGAGCTATTTATTGTCCAGGAATGTTACAAGGGGGAACTTCTCCATCGAGCCTTAACTTACTGTCCGTGTCTAGTGAGGGATTCGACGTAACCAATTGCCGAATCCCCAACGGAGGGGTTCCAAAATTGACATTCAATGAATTGCAGATAACGGTGGACTACTGAACTTTTGTGAAATTTTCTTCGAACTTTTTGCCTAACCTTTTTAAACCTTTTTTATAAACAAGAATTTAGGATGGAGAATCTATAATTATAAAACATTGACACAATTATTGCACATATCAGTCAGTTTCTAATTTGATAATTTGTTCCATGCAGCTATCCCGCCCGAAATTAAAGAGGGTCCGGAGAACCTGACTAAGGTGGACGGCTCAGAGGCTGTGCTTAAGTGCAGAGTGTTTGGAGCGCCGAAGCCGATCGTCAAATGGATGAAGGACAACGTTGACGTCACTGGTGGCAAGTGAGTATTGCGTGCGTTCTTAAAGTTTATTCACCAGGGTCTCAGCAGATTATAATATAACAGGTTAAGTTGGGTACAGAAGTATCCTTGTCTTTTTTTACAAGCTTTTATTTAGTTTCACCGGTCCCACTTACCGATTTCCGATTGAACTGAAATTTCAAATATACCTTTAGTTCATTAGAACTAAAGGTACATGTATTGTCATCAGACAATGCAATTATTTTTGATTGATGTTATTATTATTCAAAATGGCCGCCGTAACAAAATAGAGGCGTACATATTTCTGAATAACCCACCCAATATGAGAATAAAATGAAAGAGCTTAACCCGGTTATTGTTTTTATTAAAAGGTAATCTTGTATTAAATAAAAACTTTAATCACTTGTTAGCAATAAGAAATGCGAATAAAAAAAACAATAATAACTCTCTTCAAAATATATGATTTTGTAGACTAGTACTGCCTAGACGTAGGCCTCTCCCATTGCTCGTTAGGGCTTCTCTCATTCAGCTGCAGTGTGTCGGTTATCGCGGTAAAAATAGCCTATGTCCTTTTTGAAATTTCGAAGAATCTCCATAAAATGTTTTAAAAAACCAGTGGTTTAGCCTCCATTATTCAACAGAGTTAAATCGCATTAAAATATCAGTAGACATTGATGGTTTTGTACTTATTTTAAATGCAGTACTCACTAGGAGTGATTGGTAATGTGCTAACTATAGAACATGAGGCAAACGAGCTATTCATTTATTGACCTCATTCTTGTTTTAATGCACTTTTATTAGACTATTTGAAACTACATTCAACTTTATTGCTTGTCCTATTAGTGGTATTAATTGCATCTTTTAGACCGGGTTCGAAGGATTTCGGTAAAGAATAAACAACTATCTAAAATTACCCATCCTTATGTTAAGGTCGAGTAATTCTCCAAGAATCAAAGTATCTCCAAACCAAATTTTATTAAAGTCAGTGCAACGGCTCAGCCGTGAAAGAGAAAGAAAGCAACGCACATTCACACATTACTTTCAAATTTAAAATATTAGCATGAATAATTAGGTTTGGCCCGCGTCTCCCGCTCGCGTGTTACGGCTTACGCGGTAAATAGTAGCTTATGTCCTACCTTAATAATTAAAGAATCTCCATCGTAAATCAAATCTAAATTGTTTCAGCAGTTTAGCTGTGAAAGCGATACAGACAAACGAAGTTACTTTCGAATTTATCATATTAGTATGGATTGCCTGGCCCTTTTGTGTACTTGAAATCCGTCTTGCGTCTTTAAACTGTATGTGACTATTTACAAGAACGAACTCCCTGATCGTAAGCCCTTCCTGTTGTTTTGTAAGAATCCAATAATAGCTACATAATTGTGATGGAGTGTGGCAATGTTCGCTAGTAAAACGTGAACGTTCTGTAATGTTGTTATGGACTCATTCGCGAAGTATTTGTGGCATTTTCATACATTACATCATTCATTAAATATATATATAAACCAATCGTACCCTATTTCCTTGTTGTAAATGAATACTAGAAATAGCGTATCATTGGGTAGACTATAAAAATTTAATGTTATCTAAAATACTATCATCAGTCTATCGCAGTTCTCATCATCTCCTCCCTCATAAATCAATCACAATACAGCCACCTGGTTTTGAGGTTAGGAAAATATGATGCTTCAAATTTTCCGCTTATTGATTTTTCGACTTCAATATAGAAGCCATTGCGATCACCGAGTATGTTATACGAATTCGCAGACGAGGCCAACGGTAAATCTAAATTTGAATACGCATTTCTGGGATGCCGATTCAACATTCCGTGGTTGTAATTTCCTCTTTTATTCACTTCTGAAATTTAATGCATGAGCAGGAGAAGATTACCTCCCTTGGTTTACGAGTTTCATGTGAGAGTGATAAACTACCCCCGTTTTTTTTTATTATGCTCTGCCTGATGGAAAGTCTGGGTAGAACCCAACAGTAATAATCGCCATACTCATTGCGAATGCAGGCAAAGCAGCATGTGCGGCCTATTGTGATGCTTCTGCATCTTTGGGCCTCCGGCCTCGCACTCACCAACGAAACACAACAGCACCAAAGCTGTCAGTTTAGGTTGCTGGTGATCAGCGTGACTGAGTACTGTGTACTAATTCCTGTCAGATATCATTTAAAGAAATAATTTCTAAACAGAAATGCTTGATTTTACCTTCAATCAATTCATTTTCCACACGTACGATCTAATCTATGGCTATGATCAAAATTATTCAATCATACAAATTACTTTCGATTTCCACGAAAATTTCGAAGCCGACCATTTACGTTCGCCCTCGTTATATGTCACGTTGTAATGCAATGGAATATTTACGTCGAGTTTAACACTTGTCATAAATTATATCACCACATAAATGAAAAAGCTGTGGTGTATTACATAGAATGGAAATTCGGCAGTAACTCTGTCTGTTGCGACTGAACCGCTGAACCGATTTTGATGCATTTCGGAACATATTTTAGATAATTTGGACCTTTAAGAAAGATATGGCTGCTTTTTAACACTATAACCAGCAACACGCGGGGAGCCGGGGGCTAACGCTAGGTACGCAATATTTTCTCCATCCTCACTCCTCATTTATATTTTCGCAAAACCAGCAATATGTGTTTATCCAGTTGTCTGAGTTCCCACCCAATGTATACAAGATAAGGGATCTTAAGAATCGGATATCAAAACGGCCCCTGGATTAAGGGAGGTAATATTATCAAGTTTCCATCCCCTTCTGGTACACATGAAAAGGCTTTTCGGTTCATTGAACTGTTTCTTAGACGAAAATGTCGTCAGTCAATTTAATTGAAGTGATTGAATTGTTTCACATGATATCACAGAGTTTTTTCTGTATGATATTACGAATAGATATTTACCCTTTATATTGTGTTTAGTGAACAAAGAAATATCTAGAACATGTCTACCTATGCACTGATCTTCAATATTTCATATTTCTTCTTCGAATCCTTCTTTTATAGAGGCTAACCTATCATTCAAACTACACAAATAGTCTCACTCTTTGACTTTATCCGAGCCCCGCGGCGTCACTCGCTGCTTTTGTTGAGCCTTTACAACAATCGTAAGAACGCCGCGGGGTGAAGTTAGTATAATAATCGCAAATTAAAAAAAAACGATTTCAAGAATTGGGCTTAATTTAAATGGGAATACACGGTAAGCACCAACTTTCAAATAAAAATAGAATCGTCAAAATCTGTTCAACCAGTCGAAAGTTATAAGGTAACTAAACATAAAAAAATACAGTCGAATTGATAGCCTCCTCCGTATTTGAAGTAGGTTAAAAAGTAGCCTAAGTTACACCTCGTATCATTAGCTAGAGATTAGCCGGAACAAAGTGATGAACCGGAACAGACAGATATAAATGTTAAAAACAGATTTTTTTGATATAAGTGCCTACCGTACTCGTATATACTTTCACATGCATTTAGTGAAAAGCTGTTAATTTGAAATTACATGCAGAAACTTAATTTTTTTTTTTTGTATAGATGTTTGTTGTAGCTATGAGAATAAAGATATATAATTTTCCATTTGGTTTGGAAGTTTCAAGGAAGACCCGTGTAAATTTATAACAAAATATAATTATATATACCTAAAGGTTACTCTGCAAATAAATATTTATTTAAAGCTAAAGGTTATGACTATTTATAGATGACAAGAACCTTTAATAAAATTGTACGCACATAAGTGACCATTTTCTTTATCTTTTTTTCTTATCGTAACGTATCTATATTATTTAATAACATTTTGTATTATAAAACCCTATTTTTATTATGTTACTACTAAAAGTTTACTATATATATAAAAATGAATGTTTGTCCATATGTCCTTTATATAATCGTAAACTTTGCATTTGATCATGTCATGATCTTCAGCAAAGTGTTGTGCGTGAGCCCACAAAGTTTTCTGAGTTGATACGACCAGCTTTGCCCGCGCGCTGTTGTTGTACCGCGGGTAACACCGCGGGGCTCAGCTGGTTAGTTATTATATTTCGGTTTCTAAATGACTTCAACACATTTTGTTCTCTCACTGACTGATTCATCCACAAACCAAATCCTATGGTATGATATGGTACAGTAAACTAAACCTTCTGAAGGTGAGGATGGTGTCAAAGCACTAATAAAAGCTGTCGCAGCAAACTTTTTTTTAAAAAATAACACCCATCATTATCAAAGTTACAATCATGTAAAAAGATCAGGAATGCGAATCTCTATTGTTATCTACGGGTAATAGCTTGTTATATATGTACGAAATGGTTCTTTAACCCCCAACGCAAAAAGAGAAGTGGTATAAGTTTGACGTCAATGTCTGTGTGCGTGTTTGTTTCCTTGTGGTGGTTCTTAGCTAGGTTTGGTTAATATCAGTCCAGCAATGTAAGAGTATTATTTCTTTTCCAAAGTGATGTAAGGCATTTTTGGCGTATGATTACTCGATTAGGTACTTGCGTTTTTTAAATTTTTAATTTGAGCTTGTTTTAAACATCATCTGGCGTTACGCATTGTTGAGTAACTGTTGATGCGGCGCTTGTAGACAGTGCCAACAATTTAATGTTCGATATGAACCCAGTTATAATACGCCTCTATAAATATACCGCCGTTTTATATGTTTGTGTCGGCTAATAAATAGTTTCCCATGGTGTCTATTAACTAACTATACAAAGTTTGTTTTCTACGAAAAATTAAGACTAATGCACAAACTAACGAATTTTCTTGTATGGAGGGGTGCGGGGTGCATCAAGTGGTTCCGAAACGATTAGGCAAGAGACAATAATCTATAGTCAACATGTTTACTACGAAATGCTGTTACAGTAAGGACTGCTTTTGTTATAACAGTTGGAATACATCGACGTCAAAGATCATTTTCTGAATATCTATATTAAAACATACATACACGTGTTTTTAAAAAACTCTTAATCTTGTTTAATCTTTAGTAAAATAGCTTAACTTGTATAATAAATTGCTATTCAAAGGAGACGTATATTTATCCTTACTAATCTTTGAGCCTTATCGGATGTTGTAATACAGAACTTTGTTTATTTAACAGGTACAACATAACTGCCGAAGGCGATCTCGTAATTCGAGATGTATCGTACACGGACGTCGGTACGTACGAGTGTTACGCCAAGAACAAGTTCGGCGAAAAGTCTGCGTTCGGATCTTTGGATGTTAAGAGTGAGTAATTTAGTTCTTATTTACCTCTTTCATTTTAGTCGCATATGTTTGCTTTATCTCTGTGTCCTTGTATGGTCAGTTAATGTTTATGTGGATTTTTCTATCAGGCAATTCTTCATTAAAGGTACTAGACCAGACACCTCCATGGTATTTGGCAATAGGCATGATGTCAGTAACTAAGAACCACTAAAATTATGTACTTATCTGATGAATCCTGAGTTCACTTTGTTCGGATGTAATCTACGATCACTTTACTGTTTTTAGGAGCTATAATTGACACTGGTTGACAAATGGTGACGTCGCGTCTGCAAAGAGACGCCATGACACCACCGAGCGTATTGGCGGGAATTTCAAACTTAAAATTTAAATCGCAATTTTTTCCTACTAAAGTTTTATTTTTTGTAGAAATGTTTTTGTGTTGTGTGTTTTTGACAATAGAAGATACTTCCGAACATCATGAAACAGTTTTTCAAAATTAGTCATCTTGCCTATTACCTCTTTACGTGCAACCTATGTTAACGTGACCCTCTACCAAAAAAATCTAGTTTTCAATTGTAGACATAAATACCTAATAAACCCGGACCGAGGAAAAGTGAAACTTTTTATGTAAACGAAACATTTACAATAGTAATAAAGCAATCATAAATGAAAGGTATTAACAAATTGTACAGTTTCTGCATTCAATTAATATTTGAAGATTTGGAGATAGTTTTAATACAAACCGTCTTGTCATTTAATTAGAATAATTAAACAATTATATTATGCTAGCAATTGTTTCTTATCACGCACTAAGCTCATACTTTACCAACAAGTATTTAGTAAGGAGGGTTTTGAAGCCAACAGTTATTGAGTTACATTTCTAGGTTAAGTACTATTGGATGTTACCAAATATGCTATTTATTAAACAAGAACTATTGTATTGAAAAGGTAGAAACCATTTACTTATTTAATGCACCAATATTCTATAAACCATGTTTTTTTCTTCTTACTCTCTTAATTGACGAAATGCTTAATTAATGCGGATAAAGACAGGAACTTAGTCTGAAAAATATATCGGTACTGTTAGAATTTTTATTTCATCTCCATTTTTTTAATGACATTTCAGAACGCACCGTAATAACCGACAAGCCGGAACACTATGAAGTCGCAGCCGGTTCATCAGCCACCTTCCGCTGTAACGCCAACGCCGATGACTCGCTTAAGCTGGAGATCATATGGCTGAACGACGGACAACCGATAGACTTCGAGAGCCAGCCCCGGTTCAGAATGACCAACGACTACTCGCTGCTCATTTCGGACACCACCGAGCTGGACTCCAGCGAGTACACGTGCATTGCTAGAACAGCTATTGATGAAGCGAGGGCCCAAGCTACACTGACTGTTCAAGGTAAATTTCATTTGATATTAGACTCGTATTTTGTTTTGACGGGTGTTAGAACGTGTCGGTAACTGTAAAAAGTTAATAAAATTAAACTCCAATGTCGATCCGATGTGCGCATCAACATCACATCATTAATACGTCAACATCCCAGTAGTACACTGTAGTAGGCTTTTGTTACGGAATAGGGAGTAAACGAGTAAACGTATCGCCTGATAGTAAGCGATTACGGCCGCCTATAGACACCCGCAACACTAGAGGTGTCACAAGCGCGTTGCCGATATTTGGGGGAGCTGTGGTGCACAGAAAACCGGTGTGTAACACACCGGTTTTCTGTGAGGCCGTGGAATCACTTCGGTCGTGCCGGCCCATTTGTGCCGAAGCATGGCTCTCCCACGGTGTCCTCTGGCGAGACGGGTCCTATAGGTTTTGCTTTAAGTTTTCCTTCTTTTTGTATTTATGTTGTTGCATAATTTACTCCCTTAGTCGCCTCTTTCTCACCCGTAACGTAACTCTTACGTCATTTTTTGTTCTTAATCCGACACAACAAGGAATATAATATAATAATAACTATTAGTATATGTAGAATTATCGAAATAATCGAATTGTTTTTATGTTACGCAACGACACTTACGTTTTATGGCACGTTATGATGAGAACAAACATTTTCTCTCGACAGACAAACCCAATCCACCGGCGTTGGACCATATAGAATGTGGGGCGAAGACAGCGTCCCTTCGCTGGCATCCGATGGGAGACAATCGCGCGCCCATTCTCCGCTTCTCCATTCAGTACAACACCACGTTCACCCCGGACACGTGGGACGTCGCCAGCGATAATGTCCCGGCCACGGACACGGCCTGGACTGTGCAGCTTAGCCCCTGGGCTAATTACACTTTCAGGTACAATCTTTTCAATAATATTGTATAAATCTTTAGATGTAGAAACAATTGTTTGAAAAAATAAATGATCTGCAGTTCACCAAGAGATTCAAATAAGCCTTTTTGGAGAATGATCATTTTTAATTTTTTTAAATTTAAAATTTAATTTGCTTTTGGTAGAAGTAATGTAGCATAGTTAATGATTTCAGTACGCAGGCGGCAAGATGATCAAATATTTTCAAAATTTATGCAATTTACAATGTTGGATTATGAGGGTATTTGAATATCTTTGTTAGAAGTAAATTAGTTTAAACCTGCTATATTAGACTACAGATTTTTTAAACGCTTTACTCTTTAATGAAGAGAATACAAAAATAAACCACGAAAAAATTAACAATCATAAAAATTACTACACTTTCAGAGTGAGTGCTTGGAACAAAATCGGACCTTCGACCCCATCATCACATTCCGAAGTTTGTACCACACAACCAGACGTTCCGTTCAAAAACCCCGACAATGTCAAGGGCGAGGGCAGCGATCCCACTAACATGGTCATATCTTGGTCGGTAAGTGAATAATACTTGCTTTTTTAAACCGTGGAAAATGTTTGATTAACTAAACTATGTAAAAATATAGTTAAAATAAATAAGTTTAACAGTTAGTTTATAAACTCACTCTGCAGACTTAAATGAGGCATTTCATTATAGGTTTACTGCAAAGCTAATAAAAATATAAATAAAACATGCTAGTATCTATTCCGAAACGTGATCGTTTAGTGTCCTAGTGTTTTTACTAATAGTTAGTCTGATATTTTAAATAAATATTGTGTGGTGCTCCAAGGTAGCAAGGTGGGTCCATTATTGTTTACTTTTATAAATGCATTTGTAAAGCATCTTGGTCTTGTTCAAAAGTTATTTCATGTTTGGTAGTTAAGTCATCACAAGACGAATGTTTGTGTTTTCAGAAAATGCCTCAAATCGAGCACAACGGCCCCGGGTTCTACTATCTGGTGTCGTGGCGCCGAAATATCACCGGACAACCCTGGAGTGAGCAACAGGTTCGAGACTGGCAGCAGACAGAATACGTCGTTCTGGCCACACCCACCTTCCAGCCCTACAAGATTAAGGTAAGCTTTATGACAACCCTATTAATGTAATTAAATAAAATATAATATCGCCACAACTTATTTTTTTTGGATAGACTTGTGATTGAGTCATTGTGAACCATTTACTGTTCAGGTGACAGCAGTAAACTACAAAGGAACATCGAATGTAACCCCTGTCGAGGTGATCGGTTGGTCTGGTGAGGACACTCCTCTGCAAGCACCGGCTAACTTCACCCTCATCCAAGTCACTACTGGTACTACAGCCTTACTTAACTGGGAATCCGTTCCTCCAGAAACAGTCCGCGGTCACTTCAAGGGGTATAAAATCCAAACTTGGGTCGATGGTGAAGAGGACAGATTGAAGGAAATTTTAGTCAAGGCTGACGCTTCGAGCGCTTTGGTCACTAAGTTTAAACCTTATAAGAAGAACAACGCCAGAATCTTAGTTTACAACGGACGTTTCAACGGTCCTCCCAGCGATACCCTGAGCTTCCACACGCCTGAAGGAAAACCCGGCACCGTAAAATCATTCGAGGTTTACCCAATCGGTTCCTCTGCTATGTTACTGAAATGGGACAAGCCCGTCGATGAAAACGGTGTTCTGACCGGTTACAAGATTTACTACCAGAAGGTCACTGGCACTAACTTAGGCCCAGTCCAAGAGCGAAAGAAGGAAATCGACCCTAAATTTGACCGCGCAAAGTTGGCTGGCTTAGAACCAAACACGAAGTACAGAATCGAAATCAGAGCAAAGACCAAGGCTGGTGAAGGCGACAAGTATTACGTTGAACAAACGACAAAGAGTGTTGTAACTGCTAAACCAGACATCCCCGTGTTCGAAACTAGAACGTTACCAGCTAAGGAAGGCACCGCTCATATTTTAGTTCGTTGGTTGCCATCATTGGATGGTCATGCAGGCACTCATTTCGTTGCTTGGTACAGACTGAAGGGTCACCCAGATTGGTCCAAGACTAATGAGATCACAGAAGATGACTACGCGATTCTCACAGGACTCGAGCCCGGCCAAGTGTATGAAGTGAAATTGACGGCACATGACGGCGAATACTTCAGCAGCAGTGAATTGAAAGATGTCGATACTACTATTGGTAAGTGTATGGTTTCTTCTTCTGAAATAAATAACAAATTCAAAGAGTGACTCGACTATGATACATAGTTATTCAGAAATATTATTTATTGAATAAGACGCACTTTAAAGGCGTTTTTCGCGCACTTTCATAATCATTTTTTTTATTGTAACAATATATTCTTTGAGTGTAGTAAAACTAATCTCAACAATAAATATTCATTGTACTCTGGGAGCCAGTGACAGAATTATAGATGGCAGATGTATTAAGTGCGGTTGTTTACCAAACCAGTAAAAGGTTAAATATGCTCTAGTTAATTTTATCTCCCTTCGTATTATACATTTTTGATCTAATCGTGTACTGGGTGCCTAAAAGCTACGTGACATTTGATACCTTATCGTCAACATCGTCGATAATGGAATCCCGTATCGATGACTCGCAGACGGTCCGATCGTGAAGCCGGACGGCGACAAGACTGCGACGGCGGGCTGGTTCATCGGCGTGATGCTGGCGCTGGCCTTCCTGCTGCTGGTGCTGGTGCTGGTGTGCGTGGTGCGGCGCAACCGCGGCGGCAAGTACGACGTGCACGACCGCGAGCTGGCGCACGGCCGCCGCGACTACCCCGACACCGGCTTCCACGAGTACACGCACCCGTACGTACACACGCGCACGCGCACAGCAGAGACACTTTCGTCACATGTACTTCTACGTAAATCTATAATGAAACACTGTTGATATTAAAACGTTTTCTACCTCCAGTCCACTACTGGACATTAACCTCTTCATAGAAAGTAGACTTTGGCCTTCTGAACTACGCTCGATAGATCTATAAGGTTTGTTTCAAGTTTAGTTGCTCTTCGCAGTCATTTTGTCGTACGTAGTTTGCTCCGTCGGCCACCTTTTACGACTCTGATGACTTAAAATATCAAACTGTCGTAAAAATATGAAACAAATATTCCTTTCTGATTACAGACTTGATAACAAATCTCGTCACTCGATGAGCAGCGGCACCAAGCCTGGCCCTGAGAGCGATACTGACTCCATGGCTGAGTACGGCGAGGGAGAAACTGGTATGTCACATTTCCACTAACAAGGGCTTTATTTATACTTCACGTTGTTCAAAAATAAACTACTGCCTCTTGTACTATAAGAGCGACATAATTAGTCCATAAAGAAACACGGTAGGGAGTTGCCATACGATCCCATCTGTCGAAAGTATAAGCCCGAATGGGCCTGCGCGTAACACTTTTATGACACAGAATAGGTTTATGTGTGTGTGAAATTGTGAATGTTTTGTTTTGATTGTTACGTGTGAGTTGGTACTGACAGGCAATTGTTGTTTTATTATTTTTAGATGTGAGTCTGTGTGTGTATATGTGTAAAGATTTCCCCCGTAACAAATGACTGACTGTTTTGTATCGCAAGAAGACGACGAGAGATCTACTCTCTACTACTCCTCTTCGGTCCTCGCGTCTATGTTTCTCCACGTTAGAAGTACATAGAACAACCAATTGCGTCTCACACTCTTATGAATATGTTTTTTACCGTCAGCCGCTACTAAAATTATGCCAAATGCATTTAATGAACTGCTAGAACTGTGATGTTATTTTTATTGCTTATTAGATTAACCCTAGTGAAGCTCCATCGAATGTGTTAGTCAATTCAGAAACAAGACAAGAACGTGCTCGTTTTTGTAAATTACTATAGTTTTTGGTGTTGTTAGTGCATGCCTTTTAATAGTATTATTTTGCTTCGTTTAACGAGCTGTTACGTAATTTTTATTTTTGCAGCAGCATTTTGATGTGTGCCTTCTTTTTTTCAAATTTTTAATGAATCTGACATGAACGAAATTTTATATCTAATACTTCGAGGATATTGATAGACTTTACAAACATTTATTTGGCTCTAAGGATTTTCCTACGTTTTAGGAGTATACTTCTTAAGAAACGATCACAAAGTGGGACTTTACTTGCGTGATAGCATCAAGGTTATAATAATCAATATTTAAAGTATTAGTTGTCAATAACAATAAAGAATTAAATAAAAAAATATTTGCACTCGGAATGAAATTTTTTAAATGTTAAATTTAGCGTTACCAATAGTGAGGCGTCACGCTGCAGCGCTTTGTCATTAATAATGTCGTCTAGCAAACTATTAAAACATACAGCGCTTTATTATTAGGGATAGTTTAGTCGCGAGCAAAATGACGATGATGAAATTTATGTGCGCGACGTTCAAAAGCGAAGAGGCTTGTGGCGTGACGTAAACTCTATTCGTGATTTGGAGCTGACACGCACACATTTTTTTTAATTAAAAAGGAATGTATGAATTTTTATGCCCTCATTACTGATATTCGGATGCCGTTTCACAATGAGTCAAAACTGTTCATATTAGATTTCATTAAACTTTTTAATTATGTTTTTAAGCATGTTTGTTGTCGTGTGGCTATAAGCAGAAGCATGTTTTTCAGCGGGTATGAACGAGGACGGTTCGTTTATTGGCCAGTACGGACGCAAACGAAGGCCACCCCCTTCTGGACAAACTGACTCCGCTTCGCAGGCCTTCGCCACGCTCGTCTAAATACGCTCCCTACCTACCCTAATCCTTATATACTTTGCTTGAAAATGTTTGCTGAGATTATTGTCAATTAAACATCTTTTAATTCAAATTAATAACTTGCAAATAAATATGTTAAAAAATACAGGTTATAGGAAGACAGTATCAAAAAAATATTTTAAATATTTCTCACAGACATCAAGTCAAGCTTTCCCTGCAATTGCGCTCTAAGACCTACGTTTGGAATCTAAAATGATAACGTAGAGTCATTGCAACACATTTAAAAAATAAAACAGTCTGGTACTGACAGCTAATGCCTATTGGCTAATTCTTTACTCTATGGATCTTATTCGATATTTAAGTGTGTTTGCCCGCCAACATTTTAATCGTCTTATTTTACTGCCAATTATTGTAAACTTTTGTTTAACAACTATATTGGAATTTTGAGTTGTGTACGAATATTATTCACATATATTTTGTCGTCTTTATTGTACTATTTTAAAAATAGTTTGAATAAAGGCTTTATTCACGAGTATTTTTACCTTCGCACCGAAAAGTAATGCAGCTTTTTTACGTATTAAGTACAGAATAATGTAGTAGTAAGTAATCGTAGGTTGTAAAGAAATGATATTATTTTGAAGCGAATGGTCCTACTTAAATGTTTACGCGTGCTTTGTTATAAGTTTTGCATTTGTTTAATATTAATATTTCCTTGTTCCGTCCCTTTCCTTCTTTCTTTTTGCACGAGCGACGTTTTTGTTTGGTTACGTAAGGTATGATGTTTCATTTGCTTTTTGTTAATTTTTGCCGTTATTATTTTTATAGTCGGCTCGTTGAGTAATAATTTTAAATCCGATTAGTTTATTTTTAAGAATTTTTTTTCAATTTATCAATTTTTGTTATTTTCGGAGTATAATATAAAACGTATATAAAATCTTTACTTACGATTGTAATTTGACCCCTTAAGTTGGGCTATAGAAGAGTCCTAAACGCATGAAAAGTATTCACCAAAATTATTTATTTTTATTTGGAAGAGAACATGTGATCTAATACTACTTTCGATTATCCTGATAAATCAGTGTAACCGTGTTAATAATCGGTGATAAATAAAATTGAATGTGTAGGTCGTTTCACGGAGGACGGCTCGTTCATCGGGCAATACGTGCCGGGCGCGCGCGCGCTGCCCCCGCCCCCCGCGCCTCCGCCCGCGCCCGGCGCCGCCCCGCAGCCGCCCACCTACGTGTAAGGCCTGCCGCACCGCGCCACTTGCGACCAGCCCAGGGGCCCGCCCCCCATTCCGCTGCAGGTTCGTGCATCACCTAGTGAACTTCTACTCCAGTGTCTGGACGTTTACGTGTTACACTGCACTGCGTTCAAATTCCTCAAATCATAGTGTGCGACGTCACTGTATGATGTATTAGCGTCAGGTTCTAAAGTTTACGTTTTGTATAACAATATTTTATGACGACTGAAAAACGTAGATCGCACTCACCTGGGCTGAACTTACGATGAATAGCGATAAAAATCAACATTGATTTCAATTTAAATGGCAAATTTTAAACATTAAAAACATCTAAATGTAATTATATCAGAAGAACAGCTTTTCATTGTAATCACCGTTGGTGATTGACGATATACTTTTTCCAGTGCTCAAACGCTTTAACACACTGTATACAAAGGTATCTGTCGACAGTTCTATAATTTGTCAATAATTGTATTTAGTTGAAATTTATTAGTGTTTAAGCTTAGTGTAAGCTGGTAATGAACGCCTACTTTTCTCATTATTTTGGCCCTGACTATTGGTGTCAGTAAGGAAGGGCTGGGCTGAAAACTTGGTACGACAGAGCTTATCGCTCATTCTGTGTGTATATTACACGTATACCGTAATGTGTACGTATACGTACGTGTACGTAAATAAGTGATCGCTGTGTCTCTGTTGTTCTAAGTCTTTGGCCGTGGAATTTTTATCCCATATATCGATTCTAGCCTGATGATTGTTCGGTCTTCACTGTCTGTTGAACGTTTCGTTGTTATGAGACTGATTTTAAGTAATGAGAAATAGTTTTGACACTAGCATTCAGTTTTTGGGAGCCAAGTTGTCATATACTCGTTCATATTAAAAAGTAAGTGTTCTCTACATTTTACTAAAATTCACAACTTGGGCAATATCGTAAAGTTAAGTCCTCATATCCCGTAGTGCTCCAAAACCTGAATGTTACACGTTTCCGCTTAAGTTAGTTAACGTAGGCGCTGTATCGGGTCGATATCAATTACTTGTAGTTAACCGTACGGTTGCTGGTCAAGACTTGAGATAAGGTAAAGCTATTTTTGTCACTGAAATAAGGTAATTAGCTCTGGACTCCGGTGGTCTAGCGTGCACTTGAACTGGACAGACTATTTGGATGCGGCATATTTGAAAATGAAAGTGAATGAAAATACTAGATTGTAAGCCATTCTGTCGCATCCATTTCTTTATTCAGTCTGTTAGTTCTCTAACAAAAATTCCTGAATCGCTAGTTATTTTTGTATCGAATTGCATATCTTTCTACTCTTCGAATTATAGGACCACAAAGAATTTTATTTTACAACTGATGCCTATATAAATAAATATCCGTATTTCTAAATTATATACTACATTAAGCGTTGACCAAGCTTGTTCAATTATCTAAATTCAATCAAAAACCCATCGGTATGATATTTCAGTTGTTATAACTCTGATTACAGTGTTATAATATAATGTCTATTTTAGCTTAAACTTACATCTGCAAATATCGATACCGATGGCGTCGAATTACAATTATCTAAAAATATATATTTGATAAAATAATTATATATATTTTTGTATGCCTTATCGCTTTGACCACCGGGGCATATGTTGGTGCTTTGCAGAGTTAAAGAGAGGTGGTTCGGTGTTGTGATCGTGTAGGTAATGAGAAGACGTCGATATTGCTCTTAAGCCATCCTTCCTCCCAAATTCCTCCCTTCTTTGTCGCCACTTACCCACTCTCCATGCCAGTTCACACATTAACAATACCTACTAAATCATTATTCATTAGTAATGAGTGTAGTTCGTGGACTGCTTCGAAATATCATTAATTGCGTCACATGCTGCTAAAGAAGCATTATTCTGTAATTGTATGAGATCAGAATGTAGATCATTACTGTATCAACTTGTAAAAACAGTTTGAAGTGTGTTGTATGTGTGCTGACATGTCAGACTGTAAACATTAGATGTGATGATATTTGAAAGAATCTCAAATACAGTAATCTCATTTTATCTTCTCTCGGAATTTATTCGTGCATATGGTATCATTTGAAAATGATCAATTTATAAATAACTTTTATTATTTATGTTTTTAAGTAACCTGTGACCTCCGTCACTGTGGCGCCATCTCACAAATTGAATTTAAAGTACGGGGTGACCCGTCGGTAATATGTCTCTCTTACGTAGTTATAAGTCCTCTATATAGGCTTTTTCGTATTAAAATTTATCATGTTTGTCATTTATTGAAGTTTTGCACCAGTCGTATTGAAGTTAATGCCCAAGTTGATGTTTCTTTTTGTAATAGCAAGCTCGAGACGATTGTTGTAGATCAGTCCAGTGTTGCATACTATAAAAACAAAATGTTGACGTTATATTTACGATTAGCAATCGTGTCGAGCTGGTGTCAACAATATCTCAATCGTATCGTGTTTAGATTAAGGCTAGGGATTCGTGTTAACTAATGTTAGGAAGCTAACGCGCTCGCTTACTGCATCTTTGTATATTTATACTTTGCTTGACCTGTACCTACTGTATCCCAGTTTATTCGTACACTGACGGACAAGGACGTACACGCGTGTACTAATCGCCGTCTACAGTTATTATAATTTATTTTACGTATACTTATTTCTTCGCCTGAAAGGTGTCGGGTCTTAACTAAAAACATTCCAGAAGGTCTAACCATGTTAATTTTTCAAATTTCTTTATTTAAAGTTTTCGAAGGACGCGTCGGTCAGATGTAATCTGAACAATGTTTATAAAACATTAGACGGACGCGGCGCTCCTCGGAACTTTTAGATATAATTTATTGATGAGCCCTTGACGCATACTTATATCCCCTCGTTATGTATAATCTCATATCGTAACGTGTTCAAGCCAACATTATTAACGTTCTCATTTAGAGCTTACACTGTAACTATCAGTACCTTATACATGGCATATTTGATGGCACTGTTATTGTAACCCCTTTAAGTTATTTGTTAAGGAGTCTTTATCGTGTCTATTGTCTAGTAAGAATTTAATATATATCTATTAATATTAATTGATTAAAGGTAGGAGCCTTGTTCTATTCGCGTCTGTTTGTTCGCTTTTTACAACCGTTAAATGATAAAGAAATTCTTTGTCTCGACAAAATACTTGTTACATTTCAAATTACCAATTTTGATATTGTTAGCCACCGAAACCGGTGGATGTACTCACTGCCTTTCCGACTAAATTCTACGCTGTGTTCATTTTATTTAACATTTAACATAATGAAGGAAACTTGCCTTAACAAATTTATTGAATGAAAATGTAATTTTCATTGTTCAAAATTAAGTTATACAGCACAATGTCTGCATTTATTTAGTGTCACAATATTTAAAGTGAATATATAATCATTGTAGCAATTGAAACAGTCGTATTTGAACAAAGTACATTACAGTAAGTAAATAGTTGATGTTAGCTGTTATAATAAAATTGTATTTGTTGTACAAGTTATTTTTCTCGCAATTGTATTTTGGGAATATTCGCTTATGAAAATCATTGTATTAGACCCTGTTTGTAAAGGCTGAACTTACTGGTATTATCGCTTTTCATAAGTAGAAAACCAAAACATTTTCCTAAATGTCATAATCCAATATGTTTGGTCTACAGTAATAGTTGAGGTGTTGCTTATGTTGCAATACACGAACTGGTAGATACTAATTGTTGTGAGGTACATGCAGTGTTATATTTCATACAGCAGGTGCTTAAATTTACCGAGTTCTTTTCTCTTTGACGACCCTGAACAGATCAAAGTTCGCTATATATCAATCGTTGTCTGTACGGAAAAATTAAGCATCTGATCTTTTTATTATATTGGCTAAGCAAGCTTTTTCTCAACATTGGGTTATTTAATTAGTTTAGATATTTTGCTACTGTATTTAATGTTTGGCAACATGACAAAAGTAGGCCTGTGAAATTAACTGATCTGATCCATGTACGATTTTGTTCACGAATTATAGTAATTTACATTTTAGTTTGCATTAAGTAACTGTAATTTATTGTAACTATGATGAATATTTTTTTATGTTGCATAGAAAATAAAAATTAAGAAATTAATTGTATTGACTTTTATTTGTTATTTGATCCTTGATTTTGAGAAGCCTTGAAGACAAAAATACATAGATTTTTATTTACCAAGATATGAAATTAGGTATCAAAAGTTATTTTTTTCTATAATTAACAAAGAACAAAAGTACATATATACTTTCATATCGATCGACAACCCATAATGTGTGGGACATTATGGGTTGTCGAGGGCTCGGGTCTCCTCTCAGGAGAGGGTTAAGGCCATACGTCCCCACGCTGGCCAAGCGCAGGTTGGGGACTTACTTTTTCATATGTATGACAATAAATTTTCCTGTTCTCAAAACAGAACATTATAGCATCTAAAACTGACACCACCAGGGGCAAATGAATAAATACACGAGTGTGCTGTAGACCACACGAAGTGCTACACATTAAGTAAAACTTCAAAGGGTACAAGACCTGCACTATGTCTGAGGCTGAAATTTATAAAACGTGCTTAGACTTTGCTCAGACTTTGCTGACGCTAAACTTACCTAAGTTCCTGCTCAGTGTAATCTTAGCATTCGAATTTATAGTCCTTTTGGGCTAAGAATGTACTGAGTCTATGCTAAACAAGAACTCGGGAAAAAATGTTAAGCGTTTCAATTTGCATAGCATATATATATTTAAATTCTTGGTATTTAAAAATATATTATTTTTAAAATAACTGTAATAAATAAAAATATTAGTAATCTTATAATCTTTATCATATAATTGTATTTAAATCAATTTAAACCTTTGGTTCTCATTGATTTTAAGTGAAAAAGGGCAAAATAACACATGTACAAGTAAAACAAAACGTACGTGTCTTTGACTTTTCAAATGTCATAACAATATTTGAGGTTGTCTCGAAATTACCAATTTCTAATACAAACTTTTTATTTTGACCCTGGCGTTCCCTTACGGACTTCTGTTGCAACGCTTTCATACTAGATAATGGCTTTTCTACCTGGACAATCGAACCATCTTTTCACATTGATTTTGGCATAATTTCACGGACTTCCGGTACTCTACGAGTTTGTTGTTGACTTGTAAAAAATCCAAAAGTATGAAAGAGTCCAAACGCAGAAAACACCACGAAGCGAAAGCAAAGAACCAACAGACAATGAGAATGAGACCACATACAATGAAAAAACGAAAAAATCCACTCCATTGTCTTGGGTGCTAATATTTAAATAATTTAATTTTTAATGCTTTTTAGAACATCTTGAATTACTAATGAGCCCTACTAATCGCTAAGTCAAGGATATCGGTGACTTAGACTATGCTAAGCATTTGCTCAGTTTGAGTTAAGTAAAATGACTATAAATTTAAACGCGCACTTAAAAAACCTAAGCGCGCTTTATTAATTTCAGCCTTTCATAAACCAAACGTAACTGGCTATGATGGAAAGAGAGAAAGAAAATGTGTGCTCGCACCTCTAGCTCTTGCCCCTTCAGTAATATACGAAACGTATATCTTTCTTTCTATCTTTACTAATTTGTGTCTCCCCCTCTCAACTTTCGTTCGTCTCCGCCCGATCACACTTTTCGTAACGCTCTCGTCGTGCACCAGCTTTATTTCACCAGGCAAGCGTGCGTAACGGAGTTTTACTTCAAAAAGGAATATATAGATTATTCTGTCACTATTCTTACCTATGTAACTATAATGTAAAAATTGTTTTTCGGTTCACTTCTAAAAATATTTTTTTAGATACATAAATATGATATAAACTAGCTGCTCCAGGCAAATTCGTCTTTGTTCTCTTTTCTAACATGCTCGGCTGGTATTGGTAGATTAATACAAGCCGAGCATGTTGGAAATGGAACGAGTGTGAGTTAACTATCTTATCTAATACACACCAGCAAAACACATTTAAAAAGTTGAAAATGGGTCCGATAGTTTTGGAGTTCATCGTGAGCAAAAACGTGACATGAGAATTAAGATATAATAGAAATACGATTGAACAAATACATACACACATTAAACTTTTTATACCTTATATCCGAAGTTAAATATAAGTACTGAAATGTGCAGAGACTGTTGCTATTATTGATCTTTGACGAGGCGCTTTGTACGTAATTATCACAGAAAGGCCGTCAGCCCTGACCTTGCTCAACCTTGATCGAATTCTCTGCGGGAAGTAAAATTTTCCTTTGCGTTGTCACAAAGTTCATAGGCCAATCAATTTTAGGGCACTGCGGAACGAGCGAGAAATAGTTAGTACGTAGGGATGTACGCCATAGATGGCCCGGAGTAGAATAGAATAAACTTTTTGTACATCAGTTAAAACAGTTTACATTTAGAAGCATAACAACTTAACGACCATGTACAAATGTCAGCCTTGTCGCCAAAAAGCAATTTCTTACAGGCATCCTTAGGATTTGCAAATTACCTTTAGAGTCGAATTCACGGGTAGTTATAAGGGCAGGTTTTTACGGCCTGATGGGTTCTATGGTTATGGTAGAGTGGGGTGAGTAACTGTACATTTAATATAATTTGTAATAAGTTTTTTTAAAATACATTTTTAATATTTCCCAACAATATATAACGATAGCGAAAGCGACTTTCCACACATAAAAGTGTATTTATTGAATTGCAGGGGCTATACCCTGTTCAGTTCAGCTTGATCTTTTTGACAGACGGGCTAGTGATGGGAAACAGAAAATATCTAGTAGTCCAAAAAATAACGTACTTTTATGAGATGGTGTGGGTTTATTATGTGTAAAATTTGTATTGCACTACACATATAAAACATTGGGTAGATAAGCGACGGTGGGTCAATATTCATAATAAGTACCTATTTAATATTACAGGGCTCTTTTTGAACCTCCCGCCAAATTTGTGTGTGTATTATGTAAATTTCGACCCATGTTTCTTTGGAAAAGTTGTTAAGTTTCATGGTCTGAACCACGTTTTTAAATTTGCTGGAAGGTCCAAAAATAGCCCTGTATGTAAAAATTAAGGTTGAAAAATTAAATAGTTTCATCTTTAAAACAGTTTTTATTAAGGAAGAAGAGCATAGCCAAGATCATCATCACCAGAGTTGTCGGAGCTTGTGTCATCATCTTCTACTTTGCGGACTTCGCGCATCCAGTTAAATAATATTGCTTCTATTAATAATAATTTTGATAAATAAAGAATGTATCAAGAAAAAAATTTTTTACTGACCTTTGATTTGAACTCATATTAGCTCTATGACATTATATTGAGGAGATCGTTTTTTGTTTTTGCGAAAGACTGTCCCCACTTCATGTCATCCACATTTTTTATATTTTTTATCATTAATTCCATCACGACGAAGACTTGAAGACTCGAAGACTTAGAATTGAAGACTTGAAATACTTGACATTGGCAGAAATAGCTGATCCGGCTGATTGCAATATCATCAAAAGAAGAAGAAGACATTATATAGACAATGATAGGGTGACAATCTGATCATTATGTGACTGCGCTGCTTTGCTGCTTCGTCCAGTAAATATACTGGCTCCCTCGGTTCGTTTTTGGTCACCAAGCCAAGCAGTTCGCACTTGAGCATTCTGTAGACGATTAGGCAATATCATCGTTCCATGTTTTTTAACAGTGTGATTGGCATTCAACCAAGTTTCATCTAAAAAACACAACTTTTTTCCGATCGGTAATATTTTTGACTTTTCTTAAGAAATCAACTCGATTTTTTTAGGGTATAAGGGGCAAACGAGCAGATGTATCGCCTGATGGTAAGCGATTACCGCCGCCCATGGACACCCGTAACACCAGAAGTGTCACAAGTGCGTTGCCGGCCTTTAAAACACAGCGTAAGCGCTCTTGCACACCGGTATTCTGTGACGCTGTGGTATCACTCCGGTCGAGCCGGCCCCTTCATACCGAAGCGTGGCTCTCCCACGGTATAAAGCCGTTTGAGGGCAATGTCATCCTTTTCCATAAGAATCTTGTGGTTGTTGGATTTTTTCTTTTCTTGAATAATAAACATAAATGTCCTGAAGCCACCGAGACCCTTGAGCTTCTACAGTTGCGTAGAGATATCGCCTCCTTGGCAGTCCTCTATCGCCTTTACCATGGTGAGTGTTCTGAAGAGCTCTTCCAATTGATCCCCCCCTCTCCCTTCCTCTACAGAACAACACGTGCCGGCCTTAGAAGTCACCGCTTTAAAGTGGAAGACATACGTTCTCGTACTCATCGCTTCAGTAATACCTTCCTGTGCCGAGCAGTCAAAACCTGGAACTCACTACACGTGCACGTGTTTCCTTCCCACTATGATCCCGGGTCCTTTAAGCGGGGCGTGAAAAAGCATCTCACCAGGCCGCCATAGTGTGGATCACCATGCTGCATTGTCCTTTTTCGCATTGAGGATGGTGACCACCACTCTTGGATTCTGCTCATGCTTTCCATCAGGCAGGGCAGAGTCATTTTGGCAGATTATACATAAAAAAAAACATAAATGTGGATCCGTATGGCCGCACATTGAAAATCGTCAATATTGACGGTAGGTTGGATACGCCTACATTTGTTAATAGGAGGTGACAGTTTTATTCTCCTCATCACCTTTACTATATTTTTCTGTAGTGATTCGTGTCACAGTAGCTAATTCAATCCCCAAAGCGTCAGCTACACGTTGCCACACTTGAGACAATGGCAATAATGGTCCCCGATTTTGTGACACACGCTTAAAATAATCGCTTAAACGAATCACGAACTACGCGTGTCATTGTTGAGTACAGTTTTTTTTCGATCTTTTAGGCATGTTTAACAAAAGTTCAAAACATAAATTTAAATTCAATAATTATAATGTTATGGGCAGGTAGTTAGCTTTTTCTTAACTTCTTCCTTTAACCTCTTTTTTCCTCTTGACTTTACTCCACACTACTGACCCCGAGTGTTCTGCTTATATAACCAGCCTATAGAACGATGGTATGCCTAATTCAAATTAGAATTAATTTCTTTACCTTAATTTTCTAATAAGAGTTATACCAGCTAAAGAGACCCCAACCACTAGCCAAAGAGACCCCGACCAAAAGAGCCCCCGTTCGTTACAATAACATTAAAACTTTAATAATGATTTTTTGCATTCGATATTTATTACAGTTACTGCCTGTTGTTTGCGTCGCGTCCATCCGACCTATTTAACATTGTTCAAGCGTCTATTATTTTCAGTGTTCCTATTAATATTTTAATTTGAAGCAATAAAAAGTCTTAAAATTTTCGGATAAGGCTTGAATCTTTATGGACTTTTGTGTTACATGTATTTTTTAAATATATTAACAATTTGTAAAATCATTAAATTTAGAAAATAATATATTCGTTACTGTAAAGTTATGTCGGTCAGAAAAATTTACATCTGACAAAAAGATAAGCTAACTCGTACAGGGTATAGTAGAGTATAGCCTGGCACCGCGCAATGTAAATCCGCCATAGATCTATACTAATATGACAACGAAAGTAAATCTCTCTGTTTGTCTGTTATGCTTTCACGACCAAACCGCTGAACTAAATTAGATTAAATTTGCAATGAAACTTTTTTGATTTTTAAAGAAGGACATTTTACCTGGCGCGATATTTGATAAAGGCGGGCAAAGTCGCGGGCAAAAGCTAGTAAATAAATAAATATACTATACAATATTATATTGAAAACAAGAGACGAGAACTTGAATCGACTTACCAATAGCTATAGGATAAAATTCAGACTCATTATGACGAATAAAGTAGGTATTTATTGAACTTTACGATTCTCAAAACTAAAACAAGGCGCATTGCGTCAATAATTTACACTGAGACGAAACATTCCACTCGTGAATTATAGTTATGTTACATTCGAGACTAAACAATTCGGCCATAGCAGGTAAATATTAGAGCCCGATTACGGGTGCTCTGTTCATTCGGACAAATGTTAACAATAGAGGCCAAATCGATTATATTTTGTGATATAAAACTTATTTGTAAAAAAAAATGCTAATTTTACAATAGACTTCGCTTGCGTATCATAATTTTGCGGAGTTTTACATTCCAAAAAGTATTAAATGGCCAATACCTCATAACTAAAATTATTTGTATATTGATTGTTTCATCTTTTTTTCTAAATAGGTATATGCAAATGCCAGTATGAATTGGATTTACATATAGACATATACAGATAAAAAAATGCAAAATACAAACAATTAAAACATTCCTTGTTTCGTCCAGCCGTTTCGGAGGGGTTTGTAACATATACCGAGGGATGTTTGTTTCAAACTCCTCCGCCACGACTGGACCGATTTTTATGAAGTTTTGAGTGTATATCGGGTAGGTCTGAGAATAGGCCAACATCAATTTTTCATGCCCCTAAATGATAAGGATGACCTATCACTACTTTTTTTCGAAATTTTTTTATTTAATACGCAAAACAACCTTGCATTGGTTTAAATAGTTTAAGTGCCTGTTGCAGGACGTGTCAGTTTCACTACCGATTCGACCAACCACAGAGGTTAGTTTATTAGTTAGCGAACCTGACAAGTAAGCCAGAGTTCAATGGTTCGACTCCCACCCAGGATAAATATTGTGTGACGAGAGTATGATCATTTGATCTGGTCTATGTGTTATATATTCTAAAGTATGTAAGCGTCTAAGAATATACGAGTATCTTTTTGTAGAAATTTGTGTTTGGTTCACGGTTTGCTGTCTAATAAGTATATGATACTAAAATTATAGTTAAACAAATGACGACTCTTTGTAAGGAAAAGGGTATATGAGCGTAGGTATATTATATACCGTGTTTTAAATTTATATCATATTAAATTCAGATTTTATTAACCAGTAGCCGACGCCATCAGTCGATATCCAATATGTTTTATTTTTATTTTATTTTTATATTGCTGAAACTGTGCGCACGTCTGTGAGGTGTTATATTGGCTACAGCTGAAAATCAGCGCTGGGGTCACTTTCAGGACCGCAGCACAAGCTGAGCTGTGGCCTTTTAGTCACACATTTCACTGTTTTTATTTTGTTTGTTTCGTATATTGTTTTTCACTTATCTTAGTTCAATGTCCTTTTTTCCTTTAACTTGATGACGTGTGACTAATAAATGTATTCTTTCTTTCTTTCCTAATTATTTTTTATTTACAAATTTACCTACTGCGACATCGATTTTCCTTAAATATTCTTATTCATAACTACAGGGCCCTGCGGTTAACAACGGTTATTGCTGTAGGTTTACAACAACAACCGCAGCTAGTTTGAAAAAACTTATATCATCAGCTCATCGTTGCTGACGTTCCAGAACCGGAAAAAATGGATTGACAGATAGACAGAAAATTTAAAAATGTAGGTAGATACGCTGGTTACCGTAAGTTTAACCGTAAAGCTGTTAATTTGCAATTAGAAACAGACACTTTATTTTTATTCATTCATTATATATACCTAGATATTTCCAATTCCAAAAAGAAAGAATAAGTAAAATTAACATATAAGTCTTCAAGATACCCGTTTATTAAAGAACAGAATATTTACTTTATTTCATAAAATATAAATAACACTACTATAAAATAATTATTATCTACCAGCAAAATGCAACCCTGTGTATCACGTATCTAATTGGCGTTTTGTCGCACTGGCCATTTTGATCTGAAATATTATATCCTCTTTGGTTACGAATTTCAAATTCAAAGGCTTGTATATTTTAATTTCGAAAACAGTCATTCATTTGTTTTTTTTTTAACAGCTCATCTCGCACAATGGAACACTTTAAATATAGCTTTATCAACAAGTACGAGTTCTATCGTGGCACCAGTATTAACGAAGAACTAACCGAGGATTAACGATGTGACTGGTGCTGGTGTCGCAAAAGAAAACACAGTGCGTTTTTGGGTTCCAACGTTTTCGTTCTTGAAATTTCGAATTTCATTACAAATCTTGTGTACGACTGGAGATCAAAGTGGATAATGAAGAATTAAAGACCATTTTGGAAGCGGATCCATCGCAAACCACTTCACAGTTGGCTCTAGGCTTCACTGATCCACTTGAAGCAAGTAGGGAGAATAACAAGACTTGAACAATGGTTATCTCGTGAATTGAATGAAGCGAACCAGCAAACACGCGTCGACTCCTGCGTTACATTGCTCAATCGGCACAATAATGAGTGGAGTTTAAATCGGGCATTACTTGTGACGAAAAGTGGATCCTGGTCAATGATTGGAAGCGCTCGTCGCAAAGACTGAACCAGCCAAATCTTGCCCCAAGTGAAAATTAACTCAATAAAGTAACTTGTGAGTGTTTGGTGGACTAGTGCCGGTGTCTATAACCACAGCTTTCCAAAATCTGGTCAAACGATTACGGCAGTTGTCTATTGTCAGCAACTGCAAACCGTGATGAAAGAAATAGTTGCTAACTAACCGAGGCTGGTCAATCGCTCTAGGCCACTGCTATTTCAGGACAATGCTAGACCACACATTGCACAATAGATGGCGGCTAAAATAGGCAATTGGAATGACTGCGACATCCATCGTACTTCCCTGCTCTTGCTCCAACAGATTACCGTTCTTTACGAAATATGGATAATTTCTTACAAGGATTTTTTTATATCTCCGATATGGAAGTCCAAATCGCTTTCAGACAGATTATTGATGGTTCTTTTAGTAAAAGGACCAATGAACTACCTGTGAGATGGAAAAAGTATATAGATAACAATGGTACATAATTTAATTAATATAACACAATTAACAAAAAAAACTACTTTATATTCCTCCCATACAAAACGCCAATTTAATACGTAAGCTCCTAATATAAAATGAATACTTGATATTTTTACAAAATGCATCGTATAGGTATTATGCTGGTTAATAGCCTTAAACGATAGCTGCCTTTCAACAATATAATAAATACAGGTTATACAAAAACCGGAAAAAAGATTCCTGCTTCAAAATGCTAAGCGTCTTATTTAACATACTTTAATATTAAAATATGTGAATGAAAGTTTGTTTGTAACGCTTTCACGCGAAAATTCCTTAACCAATCATCATGAAACTTTGTACACATATTCTTGAAGGTATTAGAAGTAACATGTGATACTTTTTATTAAAGTAGCGGAACCGCGGGCGAAAGCTAGTTCAAAATAAAACTGATCTTAGCAACACTTTTTGATAACCAATTCTTATTAAAATAAATAAATAAAATGGAATGAAAAACTTGCTAATTTTCAAACCTATTAACTCTCAACTTAGAACCAAGATATTTGTTTTTAATTATCTGACATTTTAGCATTATTTACTAAGGTTCAACTGTTTGACTTTAAATACGCATAATTTCATTATTTGACCTCCTTTTTTCCCGCTTCAAAATTTTGTACATTGTCTTTTGTACGGTTAGTTTCTAAATGCACTCACGGACAGGTTTGATTTAAAGCAGCAATTAATCTAATCACCAAGTGGCGCTAAATTTGGTCGAACAAAACATCGCATATTAACTGATTAAAAGCATCCCACGTCTCCCGGATAATTTGCTATCAGTGCTTGCAAAATGTCCATCATAAATAAAAGCGATGTAGCATCCATGCGTCGAAAGCAAACCCCCGGGCCTTTACGTGCAAAGATTTAAGTCGAAAATAGTCCATATTGGAGCTTTTGAAACGCAAAACGCAACTGTGTGTTAAGTAAGGGCACAATTTGTGAGCAGTCTGTGTTCGACCGTCGCGAGAGCGGCACATTATCAACTGCTTATTATTTGTTGTCAAACGAGACGTTCGAGTTCGCGAGTTGTGAAGTGAGTTTTAAAATTATGACCGTGCGTGTTGTAATTGAATTTAAATAGGGATACACCATCGATTATAGGTAATATAAATTTATTCGTGTACTGTGTAATCATATCGCGAAATCCGCCACCGATGACAGTGGACGATAAATAAAAGATCGTTGATCCCACTTATAAGTTAATTGTTTAATCGATTCGAAGTTCAAGTGGACCGTTTTAAGTAATTACAATCATTGGTACAAATATAATTGGACCATTTATATTTACTAACGTAATTATGTCTACTTGATTAATTTTACATAGAGATTTCATAAAAAATCAAACAAATATTAAACAGCGCTGGAAAATGTAGGAGATTAAAGAAAACATTAAAGAGTAAACATTACTATCGTTTACGTGTAAACAAGCCGGGGTGTTATTAATAGAGCCCTAACTACGGAATCATATGCTAAAGTACAGTGCACGGCCCTATTTAAGGCAAGCTATTAACATGCTACTTTTCGGGACCGATTTGTGAGACACGAAGGATAAAATTAAAAAACCGGCTTAATCTGAGAGCGTTAAAATCGGTTAATGTCGTAAATAAGCTACAGGTTTAAAATGTTGTCGCGACTCCTCCATTATTGAATGCGATTTACAATAAATTTTTTGCATTGTATTGTATCGTCATTTCATTAGTTGCTATGTAACCTCAGATCTATGTAACTCATATGTTCTAAATCAGAATAGCAACTAGTTCCAAAAAAAATTAAAATCCAAAGTTCAAATCAAATTTTACACTTTATTGTAAACGAAAAGGCTATAAGGATGCATTTAACCAAGTAATTAATTGCGTAAAATTGATTTAAATATGAAATATGTTGTTAATGTATCTCGGTGACGAGCTCGATCTTTCACTAGCTCGGTCTTAAGGCTATATTTAATTGATTTAATCGATGAGATCCAGACGCTCGACGATCGCTGTGTGAACAGTGCTCCTTATGGGCAGCAGTGGTCTAGAGACGACTGCGGCCCATCAGCCGGACAAGCGTTTTTTACTTTTTACACAGTTACCTGTTCCCGAACGGGTATCGTATCAACTCTGGTTAGCTTAACAAGTGCGGACAGAGGTGCCGTACCTGAGGCTATAGTTGTATTATTACTCTTTACGTTTTTGTATTGTTGTTCATTTGTAGAATTGCGATAAGGGTTTTCTTATTAGTTTTCATAGTATCTCTTTACTCCTACTTGTAGTCTATGGGTTGCGTGTTTTTGTTGTGATATTTTTTTTGTTATTTAATGCTTATGGAAATTTACGAAACCAATAATAGTGCCACTGTGTAGAGCAATGGCTATTTGTAATCAATGTACAACGCAGCCAAGTTATTGTCTATGATAAAAATATGATCATTGACAAGGTTTAATTTTAAAAGTTGTTCCAGTTTTAAAATATTATTTTTTCGGATTTGCAAAAGCATGCAGTTGGATATTTCGCTCATCGTCCTACGGTCATTCGCACAAGTTATCGCAGGATGCATCCGTTGCTTTTAACAAAAGTGATATTAATTGTCTAAATATAAAATATGTATAATGCTTTAGCGACACATAATAGCTGTTTATAACTTTTCAAAAAGACCCACAATAGCACAACCAAACCTGTGTACATTTTAACTAACTGAAGTAAAAAAAAGGTATCCACTCAATGATTTAAAGTAAACAAATAATTAAGTTCACAGTAATGGCATACTATATACCTATCTAAATAGTTTACAACAAACAAACAGTACGTAACCACATTTCAGTTATGAAATTAAATCTCATACTTATTGTCTAAGAATACACTATGACAACTGCTTATTGAATGCATAAGGATCATTGATTCAGTAGTCAGTCGGTGAGTACCGATGAGCCGACTGACCAATCTCAAGTAGTTTTCGAGGACTTGACAACAAGTTACATTTATTTTTATAGCATTAAGTCACCTTTCTGTGTTTTATATATAAATGATTTCATTCTTCCTTTTATGAAAAGGCAATCGGGTCGTCTTGTTCGTTGATCTTAAAATTCCCAGCCACAACTCAAGATTGTACCTCTGTACCCACCTACTGAATGATTATTCACCTTTGTGGTAAAATTATGACTGTTGAACTGACGTCAAATGAAACAGACAGCTATTCATAAACATTGAACTTGACTGAGTGTCCTAGTTGGTAATCACGTTATTTTCTTAAAGTTATACATTTACTTACACTACAGATGCGATAAGACCTATATTGTTCAAAATGAGTCTCGCCACGCCATGCCTAATAGGGGATAGGCGTATTGACTTAATTGGGAAAAACTGATAACGAAAGGTTATGGAAAGGACATAAATTGGAGAAAGTATCAACAGCTCAGATATTTCAAGATACACCTATGCCGGAAAATCCACGTCCTAGCCATTTTATATATTTGTTGATACAAAATAATTTGTAACCGCAAATATATTTGTAATAGAACCCGGGTTTTTTTCACAGATATTAGCATTAGTACTAATTGGGAACAGCCATTCGAAAAATAATCACAACACGAGTAAATATGCTAACACGCTACGAAGTTTGCTAAATAAAACCATAACCACAGGTTGGTAAACACAGTCATAAAGTATACAGTTGTAATTACATACCACATGAGCATGTTGGAAATATCCACCTGTTTAGGCCCAAACGGGGAATATAAGACTCTCGGTTCTGATAGTATGTTTGCCTACCATACCTACTTTAAATAAAATTTAAGCAAAACACTAGTTTCTTTCCAGAACCATTGTCTAAACATGTCTGCTGAGAAATTGCTTAGAAACGATTGCAATTTGCCTACAGCTTTTCATATTTGATTGAACATTTTTCTTCAATCAGAATATAGCTAATCAGATTTTGTTTTCTTAAACGATAACAGGTATCTTTAATAATGCTCCTAAGAATATTGGTCTCTCTACGTTACTTTTATATTAAATACGAAAATAAATATCGCGGTCTAAAGTAATATGTTTACCAAATATAATAAATATATATAATAAATACTACTCAAAACAAAAATAAGGGCCACCAGATCTTAAAAAATTAGAAAAACCAATCTAGTTTGTCCCGTAATCGTCATTAAAATCATTTAAATAGATTTTTTTATTGCAAATGAAGTAAAATTGCAGTAAATTGTTAAATTAATTACAAATGAAGCTAAATAGACAAACATTCATTAAAAAAATTAGGCATTTAATGATAATTTTAAGGAAAATTAACTCTTGAAAAAAGCTGGTACATGCTGTTTCATGATGTACAATATGGCAATATTTGAACTACATTATTCAGGTACTTTTGAGCCGATACAATAACCTCGTTGAGCTCAAGGTCAGGCGGTCCCAGGGTTATTATATATAAATATAAATATTTCCGACATCAAACACACAACGCCATCTAGTCCCAAACTAAGCAGAGCTTGTATTATGGGTACTAGACAACTGATATAATACTTATATACTTTTTTTTGTAAATACATACATATCATACATAGAAAACACCCAAACTCCGAAACAAATATTTGCAGATCATACAAACACTTGATCCGACCCGGGAATCGAACCCGAGACCTCAGGAACAGCAGTCGCATACGCTACCGCTGGGCCACCGAGGCAGTCAAAGGCCGAGGAAAACAAGAAAACCAAAACGGACGTTTCATGTATACAGGAAACTGCAACCCTTTCTCCAGACATCCTCCGTACTCTTATTCGTTGATTTTCACTTAAAAACTTTATCCTGCATTCATCTGTCAAGATCACTGGTGCTCTGGTGCACCATCGTGAAGGCTACTAACGCCCATAAACAACATAATTATACTATTGACGCCCAGCAAACATTAAACGACTTGCACAATGTGCCGCAGTTCATGAAATACGAACTAAACAAATCACTCATGTCAATGGCGAATGGTTTCGCGTTTGTGGCTCGCCGCAACACATTTTGTATGGTTCGTGCGGTAAACATTTGCTCTGTTTGTGCGGTTTAATATATATACCTGGTTTCTCGAGCTGTTTTATTTAATTTTTTACTTAGCCATGATCGGTGACGCTGTATTTTGTATGGTTCGTGCGGTAAACATTTGCTCTGTTTGTGCGGTTGAATATATATACCTGGTTTCTCGAGCTGTTTTGTTTAATTTTTTACTTAGCCATGATCGGTGGCGCTGCCTATTTTCTGGTACCAGTTCCAAAGACCGCCCGCCATAAAATCTCTACAAGTAATATATATGATCCACAGTTTGCTGACTGAGACCTCCTGGATCAAATATACGTCCCTAGTCGCTATAAGTGCGTTGAAATGTGTTCTAGAAAGTGGTACTATGCAATTTAAGTAACAAAAAGAAAAATGTCGGCTTAATTGTCGAAGAAATAATAAACCAAAAGTAGTAAAATTTAATATTACGGTACAGTAACATAATTTTCAAATGCCCTCAAATTAAACTTCAAAAACAAATTTTACAAGAGCCATTATATATTTACTATTATCCATACCATTAGCCATATCATTATTTACTAAACCTATATGAAACAGACATTAAATTTGATTTGAGATTGAGATTTAACAGTATTTTAACTTTTAAATTTAAATAAAAGTAGATGTTAAAGTATTCAGTATAATGACAGCTCATACTGTATGCGAGGACATGAACGACTATAAATATTGGCAAATATTTACTGAGCAGTTATATTGCGAAAGCCATTATTACTCACTTGACAACTGATTGTAAGAAAACATTAAATGAGACGTTTAACCGTAGGATTGTTGACATAGTTTATGCCTATAAACCATGTCTAAAAAGTCAAGATATTGTACGCTTCACGGTCGATAATACTTAGGCAGTTGAAGGCAACACTTAATGGCTCCAATCTATCTGTTACTTCAAAAGTTGATTCATTCTGTTGTTTTTACATATTTATAATGCGTCAGTTCACAAGTTGTCCCTAAATAGGAACAACTTGTGAACTAATGCATCACCATCCAAAGTTTACCATGATATCAATTAAGACCAATTATTTATTATTTTGATTTATATTACAATACTACAAACGAGCTAATTTGGGGTTATCGCACAAATAAATTATCATTTTATTACAACACGATGTTTTGTGGCGCCCGCGGTCTATTAACATTATAATATTTTAATCTGTTTAATTGTAAATATTACAAGACCTTTGATAAACATGCTATATGCTCTATTTAGGTAAACACGTGCGAGATTTCTTCTAGAATACATTTTTTCTTGTTATCAATAATGTGGAATTAGATGCTAGCCTCTAATGTCGCTTGCAATAAACGATGACGCTTTGGGATTTATCTAATTTAGAGCAGAAACAATAGTGGGGCATACCCTTTAAAGTCTTAAATTAAATCTTACTGTCAGCATAGGAATATCGTGAGATACACTGCCTGTGCCCTGTGATTAAGACTTATAGTGAATATAGGATGTTAAGACGCTGTCTAGTAACCTGCAACTCCGGTTTATTGAACAATCTTTGAATAAGTTTTGACTGATTATTAAACTACGTGTTAGATAATGCATGATTTAGTCCACTTTTGACAAAATTTATCTTTCTGAGCATGATAGTAATATGGACATTTCCATTCGCAATTATATTCCTAAATACTGTACACACATACAAAATAAAAGTTTTTTTTTGTAAATTCAATAAAAATTTACGTACAAAATGAACATAGACAAAATTATTGGTGACCCCTGCGCTAGATCCACCGAAGAGTTCTTTTTTGTTAACACCTTTTGTACGTATAATTTGACACCGGGAGCGAGTGAAAAAAAACTAGTAGACATTACTTTTTGACAGGGGATATTTAATGAAGTTGTAAGATTTTTTTCTACTTTCGTCGAGCGATTCTCACGATAATACCATTGTAGGAGCACGACCCAAACGGTCTCAATCAATTATGTTAACTGTGATAATTTTGTTTTTGTTTTTTTACTCTCGACGCTCGGGGATAGTTTGTATAGTCGACAAACAAATTATACGCCACTTAACCGCTAGTTATGGGTATGCGTTGGAACGATTTAATGGAATTATGACATATTTTTTGGATGATACCCGGTTTTTTACTAATTGGAGTCTTTGGAAAGGTTGTATCGATGTAGAACCGGACCTGAACAACAGTGTACTTTACGTCTGAACTGAGCTGTAAAATATACATAAATACCTAGAGGTTTATTAGTCCTGTTGCTTTTTATTTACCTTCCTTATAATATTCTTGGTTTATTTTATTAAAGTTAGGTCGAAAATAGTCAAAAGTAATTTATTAAATAATATTTTAAATCTAGCTATGTGCTCCTCACGAGCGCTTTTTTTCTCCTCGTGTTAAATTCGAATTAAAATCCCTAATTTTTTATTCCGACAAATAATATTACTGCAAAATCTGTATAGGTTAAAGTTCTCTTTTGAAAATTTTTAGATCACTAGACTTACTGACATTACTGACAGGCTACAAAAATATGCTGAGATAGGCACTTATTTGTCGTTGCCTATGGCATTATAATTGCTAGTGGATCACTCTCTTATTATTAGATACCTAATTTTAATGACGATGTATTGTCCGAAATGCTTTTCCTTTCTTTATTTGTTTTCATTAATGAAAAGTGATGTTATACATTCAATAGAATGTGGCGATCAGCTTCGATGGGCGCTCGTCTGTGCGCAGGCCTGGCACTAGCGTTATCGCTGTCACTGGGCGCCGGTCGCCGCGACTTCAGAGACCCAGAGGGTCGTCATCACTCTGACCTTTCTCTATGGATAGATGAACGACAAGTGCGAATGTTTAGCGGTAAGTTCTGAAGTACGGCGATACTAACACTACAGTTAATACTCTATAAGGGAAACACCTGGAGTCAATAAAAGATAGCGGTAAACGATACCGGTTATATGCAGTTAAACGTACAAGAGTACATCGATAACAGATGATGTTTTGAAAATTTTGATAGATATTTAGGTAGATAGACTATTTGGATTTATTCGCGGTAATATTTAAGGACAACGATCTTTAAATTTGAGTGATAACATTGAGATAAGTAAATAACAAACATTCGTGCCTTAGAAATATTAGAGATTGACTGGTTGCTGAATTTATGCTTTAAATAGTTAAGTGTCTATTGTCTTGTTTTATTTTGACAGATTACCCGCACCATGACAGATCAATAGATTTATTAGACACGTGTTGCTCAATGTACAACTATCATAATAACGCGGTTTCAAGTTCATTACAAAAAAATACCAAGAAAGAAAGATTTACTCTGTTATATGTTATGATAGATAGCATAAAGTTATTTTTGTTATGTGGCGGGTAAAAGGTGGAGGAAGCTTACTAGCTTTTCACATATTCGTAACTATACGGACCTCCAGCCCGTTAGTGCTCTTGAAACACGTTATATCATAAACCACGTACAACACAACACTTGTGTGAACTCCCAAGACTTATTTCGCAGTATTTTGAGGTCTACTTCACCTCTTTGCGTTTTGCTAATCGCCCGCTACCATATTAATTTTTCCGCTTATCCCGAGGCGCCTGTTAATTTTGAGTCTAGTCTTGTAGCACATATTAAACGTACAAACTTCTGACAAACTTCAGGTTTATTACTATTTTTGCCGTTCTTATAATCGAATTAATAACATGTTATAATCTTTACTATTTTGATGTTCCCCAATTAATTACTTTTTTCCAGGAATATCAATGCAAGTATTTGCAATAATTAACGGTCACGTATCTCCATACGTTTTGGACCCAAACTTTTCCAACAAACTACCAGTCATACCATCAGAAGTCGGCTACGTTAACTTCACTTGGAAGTCAAAGAAGAGATACTATTACGACTTTGACATTTTGACTTCGTCAGATTTAAATATATTGAAACCGCCAGTATTATCTATCAAAACTCGAGGACGGGTGCCTAAAACATCTAAAGGTATGTATTAGGAGTAATTATTATGATAAGGATTGTTTATATTAATTTTTATTAACTTTTTTTAAACAATATGCTTAATAGGTACCTATAAAATAAACTTTAGTCACACAAATTGTAGGTATAGAAAATGATAAGTATTTTTTTATGATTCTGAATATTTTTTGACCTAGAAGTGTGCCTTTGACCCATCCAAACAATATCTCTGGCAATAACAGTTTTATTTACAAATATTTGGTTAACTGTTAAAAATAATGAGTTTGTTCACAGAATTCAGTATAATATTGCCATGTGTTGGCAACAACAGCGGTGTAGCCACATTCGAAATAGGGCTTGTGCTAAAAAACGGAAAAAGTATACCACTGAAAGGCACACCACTAAGGCTACACCTTAAAAAGGAATGCGCACAGAGAGGTGTGTATTTAGAAAGGACAGGTATTGTATCGCCAACGCATTTTTAACACTAACACACCTGTGTTTTTGTAGTTGTAATTCACTAAATTAAATTCGTGGAATTATCTACTATAGTAGATATAGTTGTTTTCTACCATTCCTACCGTTTAAATTAAACGGTTACTAGCTTCAATATGAATTAGAACTAAACCAACTATAAAATCGCAGGTGTAACGCTTCCTATATATTGAATTTGAAATAACAGATTAATGCTATAGACAAACACTGTAAAGTGCTAATAATATGTCCCTCAAAGCTTATTAATTAAATTCTCATGCTTACAATAAGAAATGAGAAAAGCATAGCGAACTTGAGAACGAGAACCAGAACAGAAGCAGTAAACATTGCATTTCATCTATTTCGAGCTCATATTGTTATGCTTACGCTACTAATAATACATTTATGGGTAGTTTATAGTTGGTATGAGCGAATGCTTTGCCACTGCCCATTACTGTTTCACACCGTACTAGTATGTCACAGTGTTTGTTTCACGCGCTCAATAAGAACAATGCAGCGGTTGATATTTTATTACTGTTTTGTTTTATATTTTACAATGAATTATATGTTTTATTGTAGCACAGTTGATAAATATTATAAGAATAGGTATCGTAAGACATTTTCTTAGACCTTTGCCTCTAAAATATGATACGACAACACAACACACTCTACTAGCATCCTGAGGCAAGACGTAGCAAGGTTTTTAATGTTTCAGTGATGTCAAAAACGTCAATAATTTTTGACATTAATATTTATCCCCTATTATCAAAATACCCCAAATTAATAGTGTAAATACGAGATTAAAGTTTCACATGTCATGATATTCGAATATTACTAACCAATGTAACGTGATCAGTATGTCTTTGCCGCGATGACGTTTCAAACGGATGAGTAATAACTTAACGCGTTATTTCTAGCGCATCACGAAAAACTATTTACACATAAAATTAGATTCATTTAGGACATGTATTTCTAAAGTACCTATATAGGTAATAAGGTGTTATATATTAATTATTGGTAGAACGAAAAGAAAGAGCAAGAGATACATACTTAAACCAAGCTTTGTAAAATATAAATATCCTTACTAAATAATTAGAAATTGCTGAAGAAATTTGCGTTTGGTTGAACACGCTAATCTCAAGAGCTACTAGTTAAAATTAAAAAAAATATTTTAATCCCGGTAAGCCCATTTATCGAAACTGCTATAGGTACATGACATATAAATAAATAAATATTTCGAACACACAACGCCATTTAGCTTCAAGCTAAGCAGAGCTTGTGTTATGAGTACTAGACAACTGATATGAATACATATTATACTTTTTTTGTAAATACCTACTTATTATACATAGAAAACACCCAAACTCCGAAACGAATATTTGCAGGTTATACAAACATTTGATCCAACCCGGGAATCGAACCCGAGACCTCAAGCAGTTGCATAAGATACCGCTGCGCCACCAAGGCAGTCACATATAACATTATGCTTTGAGCAATAGGAGTCGTACATGGATGAACATATTTAATAAAAACGGGGAAAGATTTATTCCTTTTGAGAGATACGAATTTGGGTGAGTCGGCCACTGGAGTATTAAAGTTCTCACTACAGATGCTTGAGCGCTAAAATTGTCCACCTCTGCATTGCTTCTACCCATTACTAATAAATATATTCTGCCCTACATTGATAAGTGTGAAAGCCTGCGATGTGCGCCAGGCCTTATTAACCGAATGCATTGTTTTCCGGGTTTACATCGAGTACGCTGGTTGGCTGAACCACGGTGCCTCTGCTCACAGCATTTGCGTTTTTAGGTTTGTATTGTACCTTCTCACTTTTCTCCGTATGGGGTCGGCATGTCACTTTACTGTATGCGCTAGGTACATGCTTTTCATAATTGATTGTGCAACTTATAGTGTTTTCATTCATAACCATTGTATCTACTTTTTGAGAATAGTTACTATTATTATTATTATTAACTTGCTTGCTTATTTATCTACTAATATGATACTTATTGATTGAAGATATAGAATATAGAATTGACCGCTGTAGGTTAGCATTAATACCGGCAGGTGAGATTTGATTTAGCATACATATCTTGTCTTCAAATTTCAAATTAAATTGGAACAGACGGGACGGTAGTGTTTATTTCAAATTTTCCTGACCTTTGCAGTGCTTTTGTCATATTTAGTTTGCTCCCTTAGGTCACCCAAGGGCAGAAAAGAGGTGGAGACATTGTTTTCTTAGTCTGCCACCACATGATTATTCGTTTATGTATTATAAAAATTTGATAACACAATCTAATGAATAATATTTTTATTTGGACCCTGTGATGTTACGGATAACATTGTTTAAAAAATAATACTTTAGTATCAAAGTGTCGCAGTGTTTAGAGCCGTATCGCTTTTTAGATATCCATTATTGCGTTTTAAAGCTCAAAATAAGCTACTTTTCATTAATACCACATCCAACGAAAATCAAAGTTCCACTGAGCAAGGAAATTATCCGAAAATTGTACATTAGTTTTCGTCATGTGGTACTAGTTTTTGGCTGGGGTTTATAGCTTAGAAACTTACAAATGGATTGAATGAATTAGAGAATATTAACAAAGTTATGTTTTTTATATTAAATTTTATAGTTTCACGAAAACGGCGAAAACCTTCTTCAATCGTTTCGCTAATGGTAAACCTTGCACGCTCACACACGTGACTCAAGCTTGTCTGTTTCTTTTTTTTTATATTTGGGCTTTTTTCTAATTTCTGTGTACTATTTAATGATTTTTTTATTTGTATTACATTACTACTCCAAAGAGGTTGAAATGGTTCATACTTTTTTGTGCTAACTACTAGCCGTGACATTAACACGAGTCTATTTATATTATTTTCTAAATTATAAAATTGTTTTTGATTATTTGAGCATAAATACAAAAAATATGGTCCATACTTTGTGGATGTAACGAAAAAAAAATCGGCCAAGTGCAAGTCGGACTTGCGCAAGAAGGGTTTCGTTACCATTAATTATATTATCTATACATTTCAAGTCTCAATGTCTACCTGTTGCCGTTATTAATATCGAACAAAAAGCGGAAAAGAGCGGTTTCTTGTATGGGAGCCCCTTAAATATTTATTTTGTTCTGTTTTTTAAGGTTTGTTGTTATAGCAGCAACAGAAATACATTATTTGTGAAAATTTCAACCGACAGACAGATGGACGGACGCCCGACCAGACAGTTTTTACCATTTTTGTTACGGAACCCTAAAAAAAATACCGAACTCCTAAACCAATTCAATCTGTAATTAATTATTTTACATAATCAGGTCCGGACCCGGAGTGCGATAAGAAATGTGCAAACCATGGGTGGTGCAATAACGAGAAGATATGTCAATGTCCTGAAGGGTACATGGGCCAAGACTGCAGGACTGCTCTCTGCTACCCTCAGTGTATGAACGGGGGTAACTGCACCGCACCAGGCGTGTGCTCTTGTCCAACTGGCTACCAAGGAAGGAATTGTGAAGGAGGTAAGTTCCAGTAACATCAAATTGCTGTTAGTAATCGGCGATTATTTTAATTGTTATCATTAATCATTTTAATGTAGGATTTATAAAAATAATTTCTTTTGCTTACGACATCATGACAACTTTACCAATTTTACTAATTATTTAAGTATTAAAGAGTCCATATATATAGAAAAGCTATAGGTTATAATAAATTTCAGCAAGTACTTTCACCCAATCATATTACTTTTGAAACACAGACGAAGTCACGCGAGTTAACTAATATAATATTTATAGTTCGCGTTACAAAAATAATCGCTTTTAGATCGAGCCCCTTCCACTTACCAATCCTGTTCCAAAAAAAAATATTTTATAACAAAAACTTGGACCCAGATTGGTCAGGGGGCGGGGCTAGATCAATGCATCACTATTTACTTAAAGTGAATAGACCGCAGCAGTATTACTAGAAATCCACCGAAATTAATTATATACAATCTATATTAGTTTAGAAGTACACAATACTTCGAAATCAAGGTGCCTACAGGTACACTATCGTCTCAATTTTCTAATGTTTAACATTTCTCATAAGGCTCTATGCACTTTAAGTTGTAGATCGACACAAGCGAGCAGTAGATTTTGATGTTTTCACCTAATTTATCTTGACAATAATAATAATAATAATAATTTACCTTGCTTGTATTGATCTATGATTTTCGAATTTAGCTTCAATTCATTCATAAATGTCACTTAGTATCTTAATTGATAAATTATTTTGAATTTGAATGGTAATAGTGAACTAGTAGACTAAAAGAATATATTCGGTTATGTGATTTACATTATATCACGATCGAGTTGATATAAGGTTTGTTTGAAGTGGTTCTTCTCCTTACAGGGACCGACTATCTTGACTGCACGGTTGGTTAGTGGTGGTTTCAGTGGTCACCACACCGCTTCCTGCTACGCCAAGTGCTATGGGTTCAAATTCTACATGGAACAACAATTTGTGCGATCCACAAATTGTTGTTCAAAGTCTGAGTGTACTTTGTGTCCGTGTCATGTGTGTTTATAAAGTACCCCGCCACACTGAATGTATAATTCTAATGCGGGAGATGCTTCAAAAAGAAATGTTGTCTTGCCTAGTTTGCTCTCGTCGCCTCCTACGACACCCGTGAATAGGGCTCCGTCCATTTGGATCCCCTGCTTAGATGAAAATAAGAATATTTAGGGGATGTTTGTTTATATGACCTTCTAAATATAGTTCTTTGGGAATTATGATTCCCAAAGAAGTGTATAAAATTCGAATAAGATCCCTGAGATCAGTGTGGACAAAAAATTCAAATAAATCTCCCAGGGGTTTAAGCTGGGGATCCAAGTGGAAAAATCTTCTAAATGAATCCCCTGGGGGATCAAAATGGAATTCAAATCCAAAAAAGTCCCCGAGGGGAATTCCACATGGATTCCACAGGGGATCTAAGCAGGGGATCAAGGAGGACGAATGACCAACACTCCACATTCTTAATCCGTCACAGACGATTCCTTCCACCCTACCAAATTCCTCCTTTCATCTACGTTTATATTAAAGCATTAAAATGATATAAATAACATTTCAAAGTAATAAAACCAAGTTTTATTAACAGTTTATATTAATAAAGTATACAACGTTTCTAGTTTGATAACTATTCTCTTAGCTAAATCGTTATTTCTTTTCAATACATAAAAACAAATAAACGCGAAAGTATTGGAACGAAAAAGAAATGCCACATTTACTTTTATAAAATATATTAACACAATGTTTTATTTTATTTCCTGTATACTTTAATTAAAATTGAAGTAGATTCAAAAATAAACTTTAATATATAATTATGTAAAAATAAAAACGGTAAATAACATATATTTTGTTACATAAAAGAGGTATTTATAGGCATTATATTATCTTATGTGTCTTAATCCAGTAAATCCTGAACGCAATATCAAAGTAACTACATAATTATGTTTTTTTTTTTAGTCTAAAACACAACCAAAGAACGACTATGTACTGAGCACTTTTATGTTTGAATTAGGTAGGTAAAGAGGACCGCGGCTCAAAAAGGTGTAACACTCAAACTAGATGGCGCTACTGTCGTTCTAAAAAATCAACATGAAAAAAAAACACGAAGTTACATAAATGGAATAATAAAGCAATGAAAATTTTGACAGATTTCTGGTTTAACTTTTTAATTATTTACATAGTGATCAAACTATAAAATGTAATTGTTTTACAACTGTTAGCCGTGACGTAAGTCGATGACGTCATGACATACATACTTTGTTTTGACGTTTACTAAACAGATACGAATTCGACCTTATTAGTAAAATTACGATAGCATACATTTTTTAGCAGACATCTCACAACAGATGCTTGAAAAAAAAAGAAGTTTCATAACTCCCCTAGGCGTCAAAAGTGTTACACACCAACCCACTTCGTCTAGAAATACGAAGATCATATCATTCTCTATGGACTTAGCATGTGTCAAGTTGATTGTTGATCCTCTTTACTACTAACCTCAATAGTACACTCTAGTTTATGGTCCATTATACTTTCTTCGAAATGGCAATGGCGACCTTACATCCGGTTTTGATGACTTCAGTTAGAGCTTTATAGAAGGGTGCCTGTTCGGCTCCATGGTCGATTCCCGTGTCGTGATGCTCTTGTTCCTCATTACGGAACTTGGTGATAGTCTGCAGTATCTCCAGGTCTATGTTGGGGTCGTCCATGAGAGTACGGAGTTGGTCGTTGTAGTGGTCGACTATCACTGTTTCAACGGCTACTGTGCAGGCCATTGCAGCTTCTTTGCCCAGGAGTGCTGTACCTGTAATGTTCGCTTAGATTTTAAAACTACTCAATGGATTTAATGAAGTTTTCATCAATAGATAGTGATGCAAGAGCAAGGTTTATATCTGTAATACATGTAAAGTATAGTAGAGGATATTTGAAACTTTCAAAGACTTCGTTGCGAAGCCGGGTCGGGTCGCTAATCTATACTAATATATAAAATTGAAGAGTTTATTTGTTTGCTCAAACCTGCTAATCTTAGGAACTACCGATTTGAAAAATTCTTTCAGTGTTAAATAGCCCATTTGTCGAGGTAGGCTATAGGCTATATATTATCACGCTAAGACAAATAGGAGCGGAGCATAAATGAAGAATTTTTAAAATTCGGGGGAAAATTATAACGCTACGGGTAATACGAGACGCGAACGAGGTTGCGTGGCAGCGTGGTTAGCTAGTTTATTATAAACGCTTTTCTTTTTTAATAAAAAATGTGGTTACTTTCAATTTTTATATATATTCAAACAAGTAAGTTGGTTTATCAGTTTGAATTTTGCCCAACGGTGAAAACAACACACACCAAAACGAATAAAACACATTCCAAGCTCTCAAGGGCCGGACGGAGCCGTAGTTTCGATTCCAACCCAGGACAAAAAATTGTGTGATGAGCCCTAACATTACTTCTGTGATTTAATTTCTATTAAATGCATTCACTTGGACAAATTTAAGAATGTACATCAGGTTCAGTAGTCAGTTCATTTTAGTTAGCAATCAGACCACCGTATTTGAAATGTGAGAAGTTATTATGTAAATGGAATCAATATCGAGATATGAGTATTCTTACCAGCGCCCAACACAAAACCAGCAACGTTCCATATCGGGGTCAGCGCAGTTGGCCTCACTCTATATTCATTGATGAGCTCCTCGAATTTCTCGCGATGTTTCTTCTCTTGTTCCCACATGTGCTTTATGAGCGGTCCTTCCGCTGTGTTGCCTAGAACCGCCATCTGTCCTGCGTAAATGCGATCCGCCCCAAGCTCACCTGCATGGTCCACTCGTATTATCGAATCCAGCTGTAACAAAATCACGTCATATCATCATCAGCCCTTGCAGTCCACTGCTGGACATAGGCCTCTCCAATTTCACGCCACTTGTTTCGATTTTCGGCTTCTCACATCCAGTTATCACTCCACCTGGCCTGTGGACGTTCCACACTACGTTTGCCGAGACGCAGTCTCCACTCAAGAACTCGTTTACCTCAACGGTAATCAGTTCTGCGGCTAATATAGCCAGCCACTTCAGCTTACCAATCCTTTGGGCTATGTCAATGACCTTGGTTCTCTGCCGGATCACCTCATTCCTGATGTGATCCCTTAGAGAAACGCAGAGCATAGCCCTCTCCATAGCACGCTGAGCAACGTTGAACTTGTGGACCAGTCGTGCCGTAAGTGTCCACGTTTCAGCTCCGTATATCTCTAGTTCTAGCCTCTGTTTAAAACAGTTTTGGTCTAATATACTGCTCAGATGTATGGGTATAGCGTTTGTTTAAAGTTTTCTTCCCTTTGCAGAAATTTGTTCAGTTTACTCCCTCAGTCGCTTCTTACCACTCCCACGGGATGTATTTTTGTGGCGACACTTCATATTCTAAATCCATGTAACATACAACAGAACAGCTCATGTAAAATGGGTAGTGAGTTTATTTCTATTTGCGGCTCGACTGGAAAATTGAAAATACCACGGCATCACGAAGCAAGCGAACCTACCGGAGCGAAAGCCCCTTTCTCCTAACCTTAGAGGTTCTCCTAACCTCGAAACCTCGAAAAATTCATAGTTAATAGAGCGAAAATCTATCCAAACATACGTGAGGATTTTTCTTCCAATACGGTCTGCCACTTGCAGATACTGTGGCGTGAGCTCCTCGTATTTGCTGCAAAAATGGCCGGCGCAACATGTTTTGTTACTGTAACAAATACAAAGATATTAATCAGGGCGTTTTTTTCCAGGCATATGTGCGCAGAAGTGTTTGAATGGGGGCAAGTGCATACAAAAGGACACGTGCGATTGTCCAAAGGGATATTACGGGCTACGATGTGAATTTTGTAAGTATTTCAATAAATAAATATGTAAGTGATAAACGTACACACGGCAAATGTTTTCTGTGAACATAATTGTGGCGTTTGGCAAACTGACTCATTGGTCTTCAACCAAATAGTAGAAAAGGATTGAAATTGTTGGGTAATATTTTGGTTTATGAATACTTTTTGGAGTTCATTTCTTATGAAAAGATTTTCATATTTAGTCCGCGGTTTTAATTTTACGAAGATTAAAGTGGAGTTTTGATTAAAAGTGAAGGGTTTGCCATAAGTTATATATATATATATATATATATATATATATATATATATATATATATATATATATATATATATATATGTAGTCTCACAAAGGGGGTTCAAGATAATAAAATTACTACCTATGTCCCTTTAACCCTAATATTATTATAGGAAAAAATGACAGGCGTAAAGAATAGTGTAGAAATATTTTTCAGGAGGGTTTGATCCCAAAAAACCTCCCTAGTTACGCCCATACGTCTAACAAACTATTAAAACTCAACTTGTTTTCCCACGAATAAAATGACGCAAGCCCTAAGACTTAAACGTGTTTCGTTTAACGTAGTATAATAGAACACGTTCAAAAGCGAAGAAGCTTGTTGCGTCACGTCGCAGGCCTGCGAGGCCCAGTTCTGCGTCGAACTAACACTTTTTAACCGACTCAAATTTTTTCAGCAAAATGCGTTATCCCGTGTTTAAATGGAGGGAGGTGTAAAGGAGTGAACAAGTGCCGGTGTCCCGCGGGGCTGGGGGGCAACCACTGCGAGGTGGGGCGGAGGCTGGGGGACTGCTCGTGCCGCGGCGAGAACTGCGCGTCCTCGCACACGTGCAGGCACGGCCGGTGCGTGGCCGGCGCGTGTGTCTGCGACCCGGGCTGGCGGGGCCGCTGGTGTCATCGGTCTACTGGTGAGTCTCACAATATTAAGTATCGTATCGATACTTTGATACACACTGTTTATGTACACACGATTGTTTTAGAAAACCATACATTGATACCGTCTACAGGTAGGTACCCAATCAGAATCCAAAACACTATGACTACGGTAGATAGTAGAGCCACGCTCATATAAGACGAACGGGCCTGCTCGACCGGGGCGGTACCACCCTCGCACAGAAGATCAACGTAAAAAGACAGCGTTCGTGCTGTCGTGTTTCGTTTGTGAGTACGAGACCGGAGGCCCGATGATGCTGAACCATTACTAGACCGCCATAGTGGGGGTCACCATGCAGCATTGTTGCTTTGTATGGTGTCCACCACTCTTGTATGCTTTCCATCAAGCAGAGTAGAGTCATTTTGGCAGAGCCATAGACAAATAAAAAAAAAATCAAATGTGAAAGTTAAAAGTTTACCAATATGTACTAACTAACAAACCCACGCAACTTCGTTTCAGTCTATTCGATCATGCTCGGCAACCTAAGCGTGATGTTAACTTTGCTATCTTAGACACGCCAGCAAAACACACATTCTAAAAAAACATGAAAATCAGTTAGGTAGTTTCTTAGAAACGGACATGAACATTATATATATTAGATTTGCTGAAGACTTTGCTTGGCTGAATGCGATATTCTCAAAAACTATTGAGTGTGATTTAAAATTATTGCAGTGTTAGTTAGCCCATTTATCGTAACCTAGCGTAAGCGCTCCGGTCGAGCCGACCCATTGATGAGGAAGTGTGGCTCTCCCACTTATTATATAAATTGCTGCAAAAGTTTGGATAATATTAAATTGTCTTCTTGGAGACGTAGATGAACTTTTGCATGGATCAGCTACATTCATTCTTATTGTCCTACGTAGGATCAACAAAGCAAATACAATTAAATGTCATGACATTGATGGTAATTCTGTTGTCATCACTAAACTAAAATTCACTAAAATTTGTTCTCAGATTATATACTTTAATATCATCAGTTTACAGTTCATTTTTCGATATCTCACATGTCAGCAGTCACTGTATTTAGTTCAGTACCAAATAAACGTTACTTTGAAACACACGCTTCTTTATTACTTGAAAAAGTAAAATTTACTTTAGCATAACCAAAATTAATTAAAGTATTCAACTGAGGGCATAATTTTTATTTTGCTGTTCTTGTGTTGAACGAGCAACGGGTGACGTTAAACTCGATAGGTCGCATCAAACATAGACTTCGTCGAAATACATTCCGACTAAATCGCTTTGGTAATTATTACTTATATTTTTTTACATTTAGAGTTTAGTTTGTTTTTTTTTTACTAATTACAAGCGTGTACCTCTGATCAATTTTTAGTTGATACTGAACTAAATATAGTGAAAGCTGAGATGTGAGATATCGAAAAATGGACTGTAAGGAGATGATATTAAAGTATATAATCCAACAACACATTTTAATTTAGTGATTTCAACAACAGAAAATTATCACCATTGTATTTAAACATTTTATTTTACGCATGCGGAGTTTACCTATAAGTAATTGTAACACTATTGCTATTTTCCTCCTGATGTGCTTTTTTTAATTTGTTATTGTGCTGTGTATACAATTGTTGGTAAACCAATAATAAACAAAAAAAAAACACTTGAGAAACCGCGCATGCGAAGCCCGGTCATGGCTTCTCTGTATACTTTAGACAAGTGTAAATTCAATTAATATTAATTTACGATATAATTTTTCAGGATCATCTGAAGAGTCTGGTGAATACAAGAGGCCACGATGAGTTGGCGAAAAAAGTTGACAAAACTACTTAAAAACGATGTGATTTCCTTAATTTTACGTGAATATATTTTACAACTTGTAACATTATGTAATAAATTAGTCAGTTAGTTGTTAAGTTATGCCATTTAGTTTGTATAGGTTTATTTAGACGTATGATTTATACATTAATATAAAACTGTAGAAATAAATGGACCGTTGTGTTTTATTATCAATCTATTGAAATATCTATATAATAAATAAAATTGGGCTTTCTGTTTGTAATATTAAAATAACTTATTATTACAATTACGGTATTTATAACAAAATGAAACGTTTTTTTTTTTTTATCTGTCAGCCTGTCTCTTTGTTCCGGCTAACCTCTGGAACGGCTGGACCGATTTTGACAGGCTTTTCACTGGCACTTAGCTGAGGATGTAAGAAGCGACTTAGTCAACTTTTATTAAACTAGCTTTGCCCCGCGACGTTACCGGCGGTTGTTGTACCGCGAGTAGCACCGCGGGGCTGAGCTAGTTACTTAATAAAACAACATGAATGATGAGTGAACTGAACTTGATATTAGCGCTAGTTTGTGTGGTGACGGATTAAGAATACTAGGTACGACATACGACTCATTACTCCAATGCGTATTCTAAAATGCGACTTAAAACTGACTGTGTGGCTTAAGCTGGCAGAACCAGGTGTTGTGGGTTCAATTCCCACCTGGGACAACACTTTGTGTGATGCGCAAATTGTTGTTCTGAGTCTGGGTGTTCTTTGTGTCCATTCCATGTATGTTTGTAAGGTCCCCCGTGACACAGGGTGTATATTCCTAATGCGGGAGTTGTCTTTTTAAGAAAAGAAATAAAATAAAAGTACCACTTTGACCAGAGAAGCCTTCATCAAGCTGTGGACTATTTAAGGCTTTTTATGATGATATTAATAACAAACTAGTTTGGGCTGCTCTTTTCTGTTTCGACAATTCTCAGAGAATGTCTTTTTACCTGTCTCTTCTGGCAATACCTGTATATCTTACTAACACTATCAAGGCGAAATTTTATATGGATGTTTATTACTCTTTCACGCAAAAACGGCTAAACATGTCTGGATGTAATCTGGCACAGAGATAGTCTGGAATAGCACAAGCTAATTTTTATCCGAAAAATTGTAGTGTACACCAGTTGTTATTAAACACTAAAATTTTTGTGAGTATGAGACACTGCTTTCCCTCCTCATTACCACTCACAAAGAACTTCTAAAGCAGTTATAATTTTAAAGAGAAAATATATAATCTTCTTGCCTAATGCTCATAAGGAAGAATCATTATCTTAAGTATATGTTCCGCAGTGGACTATGATAGGCTGATGACGATCATCGGCATAATTTTTGAAAAATACTAACACAGTTGTCTCACAATGTACCATGCAAGTGTGAGTGATTGCTGATAACAATAGGTCAAGCTTTATACAAAGATGTTTGTAAGCCAGAGATGGTAGTTATTATTATAATATTTTTAGAACATTACCTTCATAATTCTTGGTATACATGTATAGTACCTGGATGACCAGATGATTTTTTAAAAGTATTAAATACACATTAAAGAGTTCACCAGAGATTCAGTGTTTAAAGGGAAATATAAAAATGGAGAATCAAAAGCTAAGTAAAGATAACTCTGCTTTAAATCTTCTTTCTTGCATTAAACCTATTCTGTGCTTAATACCTTTGTATATTAATATTATGTACATATTACATGTGTTTATTTATATTATCACACAGATAGTATAATGTAGTATTATTTAAAACCATTTAAATGGTTTAAATGGTTTTAAAAAAAATCTAGGGTGTCATTTGTTCGGTGCAAAATATTCAGTTCTAAGGTTTCATAAATTTTACTAAGTCACAGTATTCAATGATTACATGTTCTTACTTCAAGCATATGTTATAAAATATACATAAAAACTTCACTTTAAAGTTTCCATAGGTAAAAATAGTTTTGAAAAATATAAAAATTTAACCCCATATTTCACCACATTACTCAATATTTAATTTTTCAGTAGGTTTTAAGAAGTAAATACACAGCTAGAGCTAACGGACAAATTGAGAAATAGCACAAATTGAGAAATAGCAATGTCTACCGAAACTTTTTAAAACAGGTGGCAAAGAAAAATGATAATTGTAATTACGAGGGCTATTTTTTTTTTAAGCTTCATATACCTAACACTACAATTGAACTGTTATGCGTAAAATATTTTTTCATACATACAAGTAAACTATATTAATAATATAGAAGAAGCAATAACATTTTAAAACAACTATATATGAATAAAGGTTTTACATTAGATTTTTTTTATATTTCAGCAGCCAGTGTCAAATAACCTCAAATTGGCAAATATATCCACTTTAATAACTTTAGAGACTTACTTGTTTAATTTGTTGAAATAATGTGTGATCACTTCTAATTCTTTTGTGGATAACAGTCACAGTCACAATCACAGTGCGCAAACAGTGAGTTATTCCACAATAATACAACGGGTGAAAATTTGTTTACAATCAAGAAGTGTCAAAACAGTTCAGGAAAATTTCGCTAGATGTCTCTACGAGTTGACATGAAATGATCAATTTCGAAAATAAACTAGGGATTTTTCCTGAACATCTAGTACTACAGTGACTCAGGAGAAATATCGACATTGGGCTGCTAAAATTGGTGAGTAACCCTGTTAAAATAAGCCATTATTTACTTACAATAATAATATTCCAATCCCCCCTCAGGCAGAGGGGCGGTTTCCCTTTCCACGCGAAAATCACACCGCGCAGACTCGTACAAAATGGCGATCCCTAGATATGAAGTTTACATGGTCTACATACCGCGCTTACCGATCGATACTAATGGAGGACTTGAATTTTTCGGGGTCTCTAGTGCACTCCATAATTTTTGTGAATTCAGTGTCCGAACGGGTGTAAATGTTGCAAAAAGTGTTGTTTTGAACGGGTTACATCACAGCAAGTTTTGAGGAGTTTAATTGGATTGCAACATGAGTTTCAAATCACGCAGGTGCGTACGCAGCCGTAGTCTTTGCAATCTGTCTGGGCCTGCTCGAACGCGCTACTCCCCTTCATGATGGCCATTCATTTGGGCTTATCCTTTACGCCGCCGCAAAGAGCTTGCGTCATGTCATGCGTCTTCGAAGCTGACCCGTTGCGGGCCACCATGCACCGTATAAACAAAACATTAGACAAAATGCGTCATTTCTGTATAGAACATTGCAGCTAAAAGTTCGAATCAGAACGCAAAATTCAAGCTGTTTAAATAATTGCAATGGAATTGCATTTTCGTCAATGAAATAATGGTCAACAAATTTAAATTCAATTCGGTTGATTTAAAAGTTACATCTGGTTAAGATATATATATATTTTAAAGGAAGGCACAAGTATTGATTTTTCCTAGCTAGCTGCCTACACAATAGAATAGTTAAATAGTAGAGCAGCAGAGATGTGCATAACTAAGTTTAATAAGGCCCGCAAATTACGATTTTCCTTTTGAAAGTCCGTATTTATGAATGCAAATTCGATTTACTTCTAATAAGAAAAATATGACCTAATTATGATGAATTAAATCCTAATTTTAAATAAATTTTGATCGATAATTTATAACTAACTGGCATAAGTTCTAATAAATGTTAAAAACTTGTACTTGGTTATAAGAATTTATTATTTAAAATCCTAAATTTAGGAAAGTTTAGAAAGGTCATGGGTCAAGTGTGCAAAATGGACTCCAATGATAAATATATACTAGTACATATATGTTAACTAGGTCTCTAAGTTATTCATCAATTATTCATTAACTGTGTTAATGGTACTTGGTTTTATTGATTTTATGTAGCTTTGGGTCAATGGTTGTCACAGCTAAAAATGTATGCAGATTATTTATAATGAAGGCATATTTATTGAAAATTATGAATAAAAATGTATTTAAATTCTTTAAATTAAAGTGATAAACAAATTTAGTGAATGAAACCTCTTCAGTGTTAGTTCTAAATAGTACTTAATTTAAATTTATGATTGCCAGCCATCTTTTATTGATTTTATAATCAATAATACTTGAAAGGAATCATTAGATAGGAGAAGCCTATGTTCAGCAGTGAAGAATTATCAATAACAATTAGTTTATTTTCTCTCATATACATAAACTTATATGTATATACAATACACCATACTATATTATAGGTTGTTGATGATGAATATCAATAAGCAAATAAACAATTGATTACAAAAAAAATGTATTTTACGGCAGCCCAAGATACAAGCAAAGCTTAGTTTGGGTGCCACCAGCAATTACTGTAACATTTTGTGCAAGTATTTGAATAAACAATTTGAGTTTGAATTTTGAACTCTAAATATTCAGCACTTATTGGAACCACTCTATGAATGAATGAATTGGCTTGCATAGTTGATTTTTCCTACCTTTAAGTTATGAATAATATTTGAAATTAAGAAATGTTTCCGAAATTCAGAATATATATATGTACAAGAATTGCTTGTTTAAAGGTTTTAAATATAAGTAGATAGATTGACATAAAAGTTTAATGAATATACCCAAACCCCTTAACTAGTGAGAACTATACACCCAAAATCGGAAACAAGATATAAAAGACCTAGAATAAATTTTGTTACTAATTACGACTATAGTAATCTTGCTAGTAAAATCTTATTTTTATTGCACAATAATGGACTTAATACAACAATACTTGACATTGGTGGTAATTCTGTTGTCATCACTAAACTAAAATTCGTGGTAATTCTGTTGTCATCACTAAACTAAAATTCACTAAAATTAGTTGCTGGATTATATACTGTAGTCTCATCTGCTTACAGTCCATTTTTTGATATCTCATATCTCAGCTTTCACTATATTTAGTTCAGTATCAACTAAAAATTTTAGAAGTACACTTTTGTTTATTAGTAAAAAAAACTAAACTGTAAATGTAAAAATTATTAGGTAGGTAATTTAGTTGTCATGTATTTAGACAACATCTAAGTTTAGTGCAACCTGTCAAGTTTCTTCACACATTACAAGTTTTAAATGTTCAACATAAGAGTAACAAAAGAAAAATTATGGCCTAAGTAAATTAACCAATTTTGATTATACCAAAGTTAATTTTACTTTTGCAAATAACGAACAAGTGTGTCTCCTAATTAATGTTTATTTAGTACTGAACTAAACAGTGACAACTGAGATGTGAGATATCGAAAAATGGAGTGTAAGTAGATGAAATTGACAGATGACATCGGATGCCTCTATGGTGCAGTGGTAGCGTATGCGACTGCTGTGCTTGAGGTCTGGGGTTCGATTCCCGGGTCGGACCAAATGTTTGTATGATCTGCAAATATTTGTTTTGGAGTTTGGGTGTTTTCTATCTATAATAAGTATGTATTTACGAAAAAAAAGTATATATAAATTTATATCAGTTGTCTGACCTGTGGACGTCCTACACTACATTTGCCGTGACGCGGTCCCCACTCAAGAACTCGTTTACCCCAACGGTTATCGGCTTGCAAATCCTGTGGCCTATGTCGATGACCCACAGGCCAGGTGAAGCGATGATTTGTGCAGGACGGCTGTCAGGAGCCGGATGCGAGAAGCCATAGTTCGAACTAAGTGGCGTGAAATTAGAGAGGCCTATGTCCAGCACTGGACTGCTATAGGCTGATGATGATGTTGATCAGTTGTCTAATACCCATAACACAAGGTCTGCTTAGCTTGGGACTAGATGGCGTTGTGTGTAAGATGTCCGAAATATTTATTTATTAAAGTATATAATCTGAAAAAAATTTTAGAGAGTTTTAGTTTTAGTGATATCAACAACAGAATTATCATTATCGGCTGTGTTGATGATAGCAACATAGAAATTTTTTTTACTTCTGAAAGGAACTATAACAGATTACTAGGAACATAAAGAGATAGATACTAATCTACACAAATAAATTAAATTGAAGTGGCTGTTTGCAATTTCAAATTAACAGCTTTTCACTAAATGCATAAGAAATATTAAATTTATGGCTTACTGTCTGTTTGTTCTGGCTAACCTCTGGAACAACTGGACTGATTTTGATGGGATCGGAATAAGCATTTATAACATTAGTAAAAGCAAAATACAAAGCATATGATGAATACAAACACTTCCAGCTCATAATCTACAGTACACCTAAAATAAAACTATTTTTCATTAAAAAAAAAAGCCCAGCTCCACTGGTATGGTACTACTCTCTCACAGAAGGCCTACCTAAAATAAAAGTACAACTTTAGAGTTTTGCTGGTGCGTTTGATAATGGAGGCCAATGATGCTCACCCATACTGCATTGTTGCCTTGTTAGCATTTCCAATGTGTACGTGTTCCGGCCCAGGTATGAATGGAAGTCTTACAAGTGAAATTCTGGGATTTTCTCTACTACAAAACATTATGTACGTACATGAGTATACGTATCGCCTGATGATAAATGATAACCGCCGCCCATGGACATCCGCAACACCAGAGGCGTCACAATTGCATCACATGTATTACACATATGTAAAGATTCCTCTTGAATCACTTAATATATTGCTGAAAACTGTATTGAAATCCGTTGTGTAGTTCATAAGATCTAAGCGAACCAAGAGTGGAAGAGACTTCTCATAGTAGGTAATGAAAACAATTGTATCCACAAATACAATCACATATTGGAGAAACTATTATGGTTTAAAATTATGTATAAAAAGCCCAAATGCTATGAATTTACATACATTACAACTTTATGCTTCATGTATAAAATGTTATTAATTAATTTCAGGTAAATTAACCTCGAGTGTCTCATTCTGATTGTTGAGGCTTGGCCACAAGTTCAAAGTGGCGCACAATCAAATGGTCCTGGAGATCAGTCGTCAGGACAAATCCGACTACAACACCATGAATACGGCCGTCAGCACGGAATCTATGGATATGGCTGAAGAGGTGAAATATATAATATACACAGTGCTTTGACTTCTTAAGCCAAGACTGGAGCCACCCAATACATAAAAATTAAACTGATACCTTACAATATTCTAGTCTTACCTAATTTAAGTTATAATAAAAAGAAGAAACTGTCCATAATGAATACTAAAGCCACATAAAATAATAAATATTTCGATTGCCTCGGTGGCATAGTGGTACTGTATGCGGCTGCTGTCTTTGAGGTCTCGAGTTCGATTCCCAGGTCGGATCAAATGTTTGTAAGATCTGCAAATATTTGTTTCGGAGTTTAGGTGTATGTATTTACAAAGGCAGTTTAAAACTACTAATACTTTATAAAATATGAACACACAATAGCAACAATTTGTTTTATATACATATAATATAGTAACAACTTGTAACCCTATCCAGCATGAAGTTGTTCTATACATATTGAGGTATCGTCATTTCTTGAGTATTCACCAGCACTTAATAGTGTTCCAGTGATTGGTTTTGGCCATCTCACTCACTCGGTGAACACAGCGGAGGTGTTGTTTCACATCGGTTTTCTGTGTGTGTCTGTGTACTTCCCATAGAAGTATACTCAATTGGTAGTGTTTTAAAGAATCGTGTATTATTGCAGGACATGTCGCAAGTGGATGGTTGTGGACTAAGCGGCGGCTCAGATGAAGATGACGAGTGTGCTTCCTCGCCTACAAACTCAGCCTACGATGACAGTGCAGATATTATTAAGAACGCGATGAGCGATGAGGTCACCAAACAGCTTGCAGCAGCTGGTCAGTGTAATAATACTTTTATCAGACATAATGTTTGAAAGGTGAAAAATGCCAAATCTAACTCCTAGTTTTGTCGTACTCCTGATAAGCAGGTCCAGTTGGTATGGCTGCCGCGGCGGCTATTCAATCGTCAAAGAAGCGTAAAAGGCCACACTCGTTTGAAACAAACCCATCAGTCAGAAAGAGACACCAGAACAGACTGCTTAGGAAATTGAGAGTGAGTGCTATCATTATTCACATACCATCGAGTTACTCAGTTACCACACCATGAAACGAGCTAAAATTAAAAATCTTAAAAACCCCTAACCAAGCACTTAATCGAGTAATCATCATTAATCGTGTAATCATCGACGTCAAACTTATAACATCCCTTTTTTGCATGGAGAGTTTTAAAATCACTTCACGTCAACAGACTATGACTGTCTACTGTTGAACTGCTGCTGATAGGCCTTTCCATAAAAAGTAAGGTTGTTCCTGATTTAGTAATAATGTAATACAGGCTTGATATTATTTAAATCGAGATTTCGATCAAATGTCTTTTTTTTTAAATCATTGATTTTAAACATAAATTTTTTACGCCACCAAATCGGCAAAAATTGTCTAGGGAATTCCCCCGACATAAACGTGCACAATGCCGTGCGAGCGGGCGATTACCGACACAGTTCCAGGCCTCCAAATGCTGGGACATGTTTTAAAAGTTATCAAATATTTCATAAATCAATTCGTGCTTGCTATTCAAATTCAATACAAAGCGCTAAGTACCCTACAGATAGTATACTTATCTAGATAAGTATATAGTTATGATTTAGAATTATAACTTTGATGAGTAGCTAAGTTTCAACTTGTTATTTTTTCAAAATGGTTGATTTTAGTGGAACTTGTATCCTTTTAATTGTATCTATAAGAAACTAAAACAAAATAGGTTTTCATTTAATAAATTTTTTATACCTGCATACATATAATACTATTAAAGTAATGAAAAAAGACAGGAAAAAAAAAGTTGGCTTTAAACCAAACAAATCCAATTTAAATCAAATAAATCAGATTATTATGATGACTGACAGTCCGCATTATTATCCGTCACCACACAGAGGCCCCTACACTGTAAAACAAACTAAAACCGTGATTTACATATTTTGCTTGATAAAACAAATATATTATATTTCCATACACAAAACATACATAAGTAACTAAATGTATAATAAATTTACACATAGCAAACAATAGAAGAATTCGCCACCCGCGTTGGTCAACAAGCCGTCGTGCTGGTAGCGACGCCCGGCAAGCCGAACACTTCGTACCGCGTGTTTGGGGCGAAGCCCCTCGAAGACGTGGTGCGCAACCTCCGGTGCATGATCATGGAGGAACTAGAAAATGCACTTGCTCAACAGGTAAGTCGGCTTCTATAGATCTTTATTGTAGTTTGTTTAAGATCTGTGCTGTATTTTGTTCATATATCAATAGGGAATATGCATGTTTTTTTTTATTTCTGAATCTGGTCATTTACGTCTCTAAAAAAACATAGAATAAAATATAAAAGGTTTGAATATATTCAAACTAATTTTCAAAGTGAAATTTAAAACAGTTACTTCATTTGAGTTATTCAAACGCCGCCATTTTGCGCGCGCTTTTGACATGCCAATGACGTCATTGTCATTTCGTGTGTTTTCTATTCAGTGTTTCGGTTACTTTATACTTATTTACAGTTTTAATTGCTATAAAAATCACAAAAAAAGGTGATTTTTCTCACAAACACTACTAACAAAGTTTGAATTTCGATTCCTATAATTTATTTGAAGTGATTATCGACGTTAAATTTCGTTTCGACCAATAGTGACGCGTTTTGTAAATTTGAATTTCCCTCCTTTAATTTTTACTTTTAATTTAATATTTTCTGGGTTTAAATAATAATTAAAAAATACCTTTTAAGTATATTGTAAAGAATCTAGAAAAAAATCTTTGAGGCAAATAAATTTTTCATGCATATTCCCTATTATCTAATATCCAGTATTGAGGGCATAGATCAACACAGGCCACTGAATCAGAGGGGAGTAGCCATAGCGCCCTATTCCAATACAGATTTTATTTATGCAGAGAGAAGTCTTATACACATTTGAAAGAAACAAACGCTTGTTACTAAACTCACACAACAATAAAAAAAAACACTTTCAATTTCACACACACATAAACTCATTCTGTTTGTTTTTTTTTTTTTAAAGACAGCTCCCGCATTAGGATTATACATTCCTGTGTCGCGGGGATCTTTACAAACATACATGAAACGGACACAAAGTACACCTAGACTTAGAACAACAATTTATGGATCTCACAAAGTGTTGTCCCATGTAGGATTTGAACCCACAACACTTGCATAGCAGGAAGCGGTGTGGCGACCACTGAAACCACTAGACCAACCGTGTAGTCAATGTTAAAACAATGTAATGCGTAGTCCCATTTGGCCTTGCACTTTGACAGAGGGGAACGCCTGCGTATGGCTACTCTCGACCGTGTTGATCTATGACTGTGGGCCTAGTGTGAGTTTATGCATCCACTTAATCGCCACGGTGACTACATTCGCCGTGGCAATTAGTGATACTCACCGCAATACCGCAGTTCCTTACGCTATGAAGACCGAGTTGACGCAAAATAAACTCACCATAGGCCTCACTGTATGTAAGTTCTGATCAGAACAAGTTTAAGGAATGGTTTATTTCGCTTAGTTCACTTACTAAAAGTGATATTAATATTCAAATGTTTTCATTATCAAACTTTATGTGGGTGATAAAAATAATCAAAGGCCACCGTTTAATTCCAATTATTTCACGTGTGTGATGTCACCTAGATGAAATACTTGATGAAACCCAAAAGTCTATTCATCTGGGTGATATTACCCAGGAGAGAAAAATGGAATAATCCAAAGAAATTACTAAATTCATAACTGTTATCGTCATCTGTGTCTTATATACTTTTTTATCTTACTATTACTGATTTTGAAATATACAAAACATATTATTCTTAATCTAAAAATTATGTCATTTTAAAATTGTATATTTGCTTTACTTTCATGGCAGTCTATATTAATAAAAGTAGGTAAAATTTAGCACTGACATTTAGGGGGACAACAGGTTGTGTATGTGAAGCTAGTTTTTTGAGGATCTCTAACTTTGATCATTGCTTTAATATAGTATATTACCTCAAGTATAGTTTTTACATTTAGACTGAATGCAAAAAGCAGTAGTCAAGACTCTGCGGCGTGTTTTCTTAGGAGAGGATTTACCTCGAGCAGTTCCATTGTTACGGTATAATGATGATAATCATACGACCACTGCCCTTAATGGCCGTGGCAGAGATGTTGTTTTTGAGCCAGTTTAAGCCTGTAATTTGAGCTGAATGTAAGAGATCCTCACGTATGTACGGCCTGATGTCCCCCGGATGTGTGGCGGTCGGGTGGGGTTATGACCCCCTCGGATGTTTGCCGGTCTCGTGGGGTGATGACCCCTCCCGAGTGTGCCGGGCGGGTGGGGTGATGACCCCCGGGCCGTTGCAAGAGCTATATAACAAGCGTCAGTTCGGGCTGGGCGGGGGCCCTCAGGCGCCACCACCGCCGCAGGACGACCCCTCGCTGTTCGAGCTGCCGCCGCTCATCATCGACGGCATCCCCACGCCCGTCGAGAAGATGACCCAGGCACAGCTGCGAGCCTTCATACCTCTTATGCTCAAGTACTCCATGGGTAAGTCTATACAGGACAATTTACTACTAATATACCTTTACCGACGGTTACCCGCCAATATTATATAGATTATAATCTAAAAAAATCATTATCATAACTTATGTGGATGATAAAAGTAAACAAGATGAATAAAAAATACCTTTGATCAACTTGGTGGATTAATTTCAAGGTGAGCAAAGGTCGAATTATTTCAACTCTGGTGAGATGTCACCTGAGTGAAATGAGGAAAGCAAAAAATCTATTCACCTGGGTGATATCACCAATTAACCATATATGGGATATGAATCACGCGAACAAAGACAATTGACATACGGCTCTAATCCCGAAGTAGGCAGAGCAAGCGGTAAGAGTAACCTTACCGCTGAAACAATGTGTAAACATACTTATGTGTTTTTATATTACACCCAGACAGAACAAATGATCGTGCTCATGACACACACATTGATCCTGGGACTCGAACCCACGACCTCTGGCACACTAACTGACTAATTATCAGGATCAATAACCAAAAGGCGAACAGGCCAGTGGAATCCTAAGTATGTGTCCTCATATCAGTTATAAGAGCTCTCATCCGTTAACTGTTGAAATACATGTGTAACTGTCTAAACTTATTTGTTAAAAAAATAACTAAATAATTTTCTTGCTAGGAGTTGTCCCTCTCAGTTTTTCTAGAAAGCCCAAACAGAAAAAAAACTATTTTAATGAAAACTTGCAGAAAGAATGACACAACGAAAACCAACAAATTATTTCGGGGGTCATTTTGTTTTCCTGATTGCTCGTTATTGAAAGATGCGACATAAGTTTCGTAAACTAACTTTGCTCAAAAAACTATTCTAACCACAATCTTTGCGAATTTAATGTCTGTTTTCTAAATAACGGCGCAGTGGTAGCGAATGCGACTGCTGTGCAAGAGGTCTCGGGTTCGATTCCTGAGTCGGACCAAATGTTTGTATGATCTGCAAATATTTGTTTCGGAGTTAGGGTGTTTTCTATGTATAATATGTATGTATTTACAAAAAAAAGTATATAAGTATTAATATCAGTTATCTAGTACCCATAGTACAAGCTCTGCTTAGTTTGGGACTAGATGGCGTTGTGTGTTAAAATGTCTGAACTTATTTACTTATTTATTTAATAATCGTTTACAGTTCGCGGCAAACCAGGTTGGGGTCGCGAGTCTACCCGCCCACCATGGTGGCCCAAAGATTTACCCTGGGCCAACGTACGCATGGACGCTAGAACTGAGGACGAGAAGCAAAAGGTAAGACTGCTTGTCTTATTCGAAGAATTGTTTTATTTTATATTTTTGGAAGACCACTATTAAACTTGTTGATTTAATTGAAACCTACTTTAAAAAGATACACATTTCTTTTCAAACGGGGTAAAAAATTAATTTACAGAATGAAACAGTGTAGCATGTCTTTAAGCCGTAGTGAGAGTATTCGATTACGATTACAAATGAACGATCATCAATATAATATCATGAAATATGTCCCATTAAATTAATTGAAGGCAGTAAGTAGTATTAATTAATACATTTATAATTTTTTTATTCAAATTAGTGTAGTTTTATGATGACTTAGATTATTGCATGGTTGCATTCTGCCGATACGGAACGTCAGTTTCACCTGTCAAATTCACCATCTTAGATCGAACAAACTATAAACTTGTGACGCCACTGTTATAGACTACTCGTTACTACTCGATTGAGAAACATATTTCAATGTTTATTGCATTGAAATTTTTAGTGGAAATGAAAAGCTGTAATGATTATATTTGCCGAGATGTTTAGTAACATTCGTTTTAACTATTGAGACATCGGTATTCATTTACGATAATGTCAACTACCCCATTGTGTACGTTGCAGATGTCGTGGACGCACGCCCTGCGGCAGATCGTGATCAACTGCTACAAGTACCACGGCCGGGAGGACCTGCTGCCCGCCTTCAACGAGGACGAGGATAAGGGACCGCCCACGCAACCTGTGAGTCACCACTGTTCTACCTACTCTTACTAATACTCACTTGAATCATTGTCGTTTTATTTATTTAAGTTTATCATGGTAAAAAGTAGCGTTTGTCCTTCCTCAAGAATCAAAGTATCTCCATGCAAAATTTCATTGAAATCGGTGAAGCGGTTTACCCGTGATTTTGTTGTAAAGAGACGGACAGAATTACTTTAGAATCTTCTATGTAAATAAAAATGACCGCCGAAATATATGCACTCGTATAACGTCCAATCGACTGCACCAAACTGGATAGTTGTTTTTTCTGTGTGTTCTTTATTGTTGGTAGGTTTTTTTTGGCGACTGTACACTTTCTGTGGGATATTCAGATATAATTACTTAAACAAGTTTTTTAGAAACTAAAAGAATACTAACGAAATAAACATTCTGGTGTTTTGGGTTTCGTCGTCAGCTAGTTTACAATATTAGTATGGATTTTGTTCTAGAAGTATACTTCGTTTACTTTTGCATTTTTATAATTAATATTTTTTTAAGATTTATACAGGCCTTTTGCTTTATAAGTGTATTTGATTTAAAGATTAAACAAGATTTCGCAAAATTGATTTCATTGTATAAGAAAAATGTCTCTACTGTTGTTTAATTATATGTAAAGCTTATTTCACGTAACAGGGCTTCGTCTGAATTAATTTTACATCAATTCGTTATGTCTCCGCGTTGAGATTGACCGAGATTGACATTAAAATATTCACCATTAGCAACGTCAAATGCATTCAACAACAGAGCGAGTTGACGTAAAAAAACATACACTGGGCATTCAGATAGTTGTTAAAATAGCCGATATTAGACGTTATATTCGATTACTTTAAGATTAGTTCTTTTCTTTCTTTCGAAATAGTACGCACAAATCCAATGAAGCAGAAGTATATCAAGGCCGCCACTGTGTGGGTCACCATGCTGCATTGTTGCATTATCTGCATTCGCAATGAGGGTGGTGACCTGACGCTCTTGGATTCTGTTCATACTTTCAATCAGGCAGACGAGAGTTCCTTTGACAGGCTCATATATATAAAAACAGTAATTGAAATCTTTACCGATCGTAACGTAATCAACAATAAAATGAGTTGATGTGAAAAAACTTACACTAGGCCTTTAGACAGATAGCGATCAGGCTCCAACATATAATGTGGGCATGTGGAAGCCGCTGTGGCTTCCCCAAGGATAGGACCAGGCTAGGCGCGCCGTCCATGTCCAAGAGCCAAGCCAAGAGTATAAAGTGGAAACACCACCACGTGGTTCTTTTAACAAACAGTACTTGAAGTGGCAGATGACAAATATAAATAAAATTGAAGCGTCTATTTGTAATTTCAAGTTAACAGTTTTTCAATAAATGCAAATGAAAGTATGCATATACGATACATCAAAAAATCATATTTCAATTTTTTTTCTGGATTTGTTCAGCTAATCTTTGGAATGGCTGGTTCGATATTGACTTTTACGTAGGTAGCTGATGCTATAAGGAGTATGTTAGGCTACTTTTTTAGACTAGCTTCGCCTCGCGGCGTTGCCCGTTGTTGTTCAGCTAGTGTTTCATACGATTACTATAAGGCTTGTTCTTTTTTCCTTTGAACTAGCTTACACTAACAGTCTTGTTCAACCGTAAACGTGGTGTTACTGTTTATTAACGCTTTCGAACTGGATACGCTGGGATGTCGGCGCAGATCTCGGCCTGCATGCCCAACGCCAGCCACGCGGCCGCCGCCGCCCGCGCCTCGCAGCCGCCCGCCGTGCTCTCCACGCAGCAAGTCTGCATCGACCAGATGACCCTCGCCGACGTCGATGTAAACGCCCCACGAACCCCACCCCCCCACCACCCACCCTACGATGTGCAAAAACATTCATATAATCTATTGTCTAACCATTTTACAGATTTTCACTTGCCAAATAAACTCAACATGTATGGAGCCTGTAAAACACAATAAAAAAAATGTTTAAAAAAAGGCAAAGAATACTTTTAAAAAAACTGAAACCTAATAATTCTTTATAAAATTTATTGAACTATTGATCACGACTCCCCTGTGTCAAAGTTTTTAAATCAGTTTTACTTTTTCCATATGCAAAAACCGTATGACTCTTTGCTCAGATTACAAAAAAAAAGTCAGATGGAACGTACTTGTCAAAAAACATGACGCCGTTTATTATCTGAGTGTGCGTGACAACCGACAGCTACACTGTAGAAACACGTACATCTGTGTGCGTACTCTTTATTTGTACACCGTTTTTACAATATTAATTGAATACATAAAATGATCAACATATAATATAATGTACAAAAGGCGGCCTTATTAATGATACCACAAGCACTTAAAAAGTCCCTAAGTAAAAGGGAAAAAAGGTATTTTAACATTAATATTTTTTTAAATATTCTGCAGTTATATTATGGTAAGTGCCTGGGGATCAAGTTTCGTAATTTCGATGATTATCAACCAATTAAGTATAATATTGAAGCACAAGTTGAAGACAAAACACATCTAGATACAGTACAGCAATTTGCAGATCATCTAGAAATTGTTTATATGTAATAATTATCTGAATCAATTGTATTTATTACCAAATAATACTTTCAGATGAACTTTAAATCCAAGTCTTTAAATATAAAAATGAGGTTCACAAATGTCTGGCTTAACGAATGATTTCCCTAATTGAAAATAGACAGAAACTGATATCACGTTCGAACTACGGTTGAGGTGTTGTGTTTCGATACAACAGTGTAATTATCGGGTAAATAACTAATTATAGCAACCAAATAATCTGTATTTACCTGTGAAAAGTCATTCCATCTTCTTTTTTTCTTGGGAACTACTCTTACAATGATAAATGACGCAAGACGGCATTTAGAATATAAAATCTAATATCACTCGTGACGTCAACACTTGTATTCACTTTCCATTTCATATTTACTTTGTTAGATTCATTGACTTGCCCTTTCCGATCCATTTGGCTTTTTTTTGTAATCTGAGACTCCGTGTATAGCCGTAAACAACTGTACCAACCTAGATGCTACAAATAAGCACATTTTACCGAAAATGTAATCGTCTCTTTTAATTTAAAAAAGAAATTTGTTAATTTAAATATAACGTGTAATACATTAGTTGACACTATCCTTTGGTGCACGCAGATGTCTCAGTACGCGCCGGCCATGCTGCAGACCATCACCAACCCCGACGGGTCCGTGTCGCTCATACAGGTGGACCCCAACAACCCCATCATCACACTGCCAGACGGGACCACAGCGCAAGTGGTGAGAACTATTTTTCACTTGGATATGAAACATCCGATGAGTAACTCTGGCCGTGGTGACGCGTCGCCACAGTATGTTGTAACATGTGATGTGGCTATATTTTAAATATAGTTGACTATATTATTTCCTGTTTTATGCTATCTTTTTATACATACTATTTATACTAATAATTAAAATGTTTATATACTCAGCGTAATTCATAATTAGATAAATCTAAACTTTAAAACCAAAATCCATTAACCCTTTTCAATTATATATCTCTAGTTAAAACTAGACAAAATATTATATATTTTTCAATATGATTGATCGAATACTTTTATTGGTTAGAAACATTTAGAATGTTTTCAATAATCTTTCATAAAACTGTCTTAATAATCTTATTTAGGCTATAAAATATCTAGAGAAATGTACACATGTACATGTACACCTATAAATCCTATAAAAAAATATATTTTAATGTATCAACAGTTTTGGTATCACATGAATGTAAGAGGATTTGTGTCTATTGTAGATCCACAGCGGCGAGGGTGGTGGAGTGGTCCAGACGCTGGACGGCGAGAGCACGGTGGCCGTCGATCTCAACGCAGTGGCAGAGGCCACGCTCAACCACGAGGGACAACTCATACTCACCGGGGAGGACGGACACGGTTAGCTCATTCATAATATCTAATTAGTTTCACCGATACCAATTTAAAAGTCAAAAATCAAGTTAATAGTAGATGATGTTTAAGACAAGTCGGTAACGAACGGCTTTTCAATTCTTGACAGTTAAAAAAAAATGAATAAAAATTTTCATCATGTAGTTTTCTTTACATTATAAACTAAGGCGTCGTGTGATATCGATATAGGTGGTTATCTCGTCGCTATACTAGACTCAGTGTTACGAGGGCCATCTTCTACATGCTATTTGTTTATCGTGTCGTCCTATGTGAACGTTTTCGACTTCAATGTAATCTATTATTGAAGTCAAAATCGATTATTGCTAGAATATCGGATTGAATATATATATATATATATTTAAGCTGCCAAAATGACTCTGCCTTGCCTGATGGAAAGCATGAGCAGAATCCAAGAGGGGTGGTCACCGTTCTCGATGCGAAAAAGAACAATGCAGCATGGTGACCCATACTATGGCGGCCTGGGGAGAAAAGGGATGGTGAGGGGGATAGGGGGCGTTGGATTAGGGTATGGGCCTCCGGTATCCTCACTCACTCGATGAAACACAGCGTAAGCGCTGTTTCACACCGGATTTCTGTGAGGCCGTGGTATCACTCCGGTCGAGCCGGCCCATTCATGCCGAAGCGTAGCTCTCCCACGGTACAAATAGATCACAATCGTAACTATCTGTTCCTAACAATAGTGATATAAAATAGTGTATTCGTCCGTTCGGTGGTAAAGAGTGTTAGGTGATGTGCAGGGTACCCGGTGTCGGTGTCGGGCGTGATCACGGTGCCGGTGTCGGCGTCGGTGTACCAGTCCATGGTGGCGTCCATGCAGCAGCAGGACGCGGCCGGCGTGTGCGTGGCGCCGCTCGTGCAGGTGCGGCCCGCGCCGGCGCCCGCCTGACGCGACAAGCGCTTTACTCAAACAATACTTCACTCTTTGAATATTAGTACCACTCGTACACCAACGAAATTGCCTCTCCCGAAAAACTAAAAAATCCTCTAAACGATACAGTACAGTATTGCCCGAGTTAACTTATTGATCTTTCTCCACCCATGTTTTTATTTGAGCTGGCTTTACTCGCTCGTGTTGTTGTTACGTTTTGTATACTGCCTCATAGTTTTTAAATATAAAAAATACATATTATTTACACGCGATAAAGTTGAACTATTATACCCACGAAAGACTAGTCTTAACATAATTTTTTATTAATGAATCTAGTAGATAATCATATTGATATGTCAGGTTTCCTATCTTATAAAGGATAAAACAAGATTCAATCTAGAAAAAAAAATTATGCCCCATATTACTTTAAATTAAGTACGAATCCATGGTGTTAAAAAATATTAAATATTTATATATACCGTCATGATATGATCTACGACATATCAGATTAACTTTACTCCTATTTAAATCGATCAGACCAAATAATAAATAACATAAATATATAACAACCATCTGCCTACCACTGCCTCTGTAAAGGCAAGCGATTTTATACATAACTATATATCGATTAACAATGTCAGATCTGCTAAAGACTACTTTTCTTACTACTTACTTACTATATTTATTTATTTTTAAAGCAATTCAAATGTTATATTAACGATTAAAAAATCAAAGAACCGAATGTTCAAATTTTCACTGACTGTTTTTTAAGTAAACACACGGTGCTTTGATTGATTTACTAGGTTTTATCAGCGTTCTTAGTCACTGCAGCCTTTCAATCAACTTTTAAATATTTTAATAATTGTTTTTACTCTCTCTGTCTCTTCAGGTTCTCAGTGTAGCTTTGTAACCGCTAATTAATTACAGCTAAAGCTTTACTCGATCGACTACAATACGCTAGCACTAAATCAGAAATGGAAATCCTATGTATTAAGTTTGAAGTTACTTTAAACAACTTAAAGTGATTAAATCTATAATAAAATATTTTTCTAAGCATAGCAGGTAAAATACCAACTGCTTAGAAGTGCCAGTTGCTGTGAAAAAGAAGTTCTTCTAAAATGAAAGTGCTAATAGAGCCTGGCTCTTGTACGAATTTCTGTTAAACTACGCACACACGAATTTGTACTTAGTTTATTTGTATATTATGGGGAATATATATATATTAAATTAAAGTTCCAAACGCGTGCCATTCATTTTTGTCGTTAACCTCGCCAGTGAAATGATTTGTGATATACGAAAGTTTGTTTTTTTTAATTAGCATATGTATTTATTTTAAGATATCTGCCAGTGAGTGCTTGAAAAGCATAATTACTGTTGAGAATAACCACGAATAAGACTTGAAAAATGCACGAAATTTACAAAGTCAATTTAGTTTTAAGAATAACGGAATAGAAAGTTTTTAATTAGATGTAAAAAATTTAGTCCAACTAGGATAATTATAGTGTTACAAAGTCATAAATTTAAAAGTATAACTTTTAAGCAGTGCAATTTAAAGTAGTTACTATTTAAATTTTGTTAGTGCTAATTATGCATCCGTTTTTCCGAAATAAGTATTGCCTCTATAAGTCTTCAGATACGTTTAACAAAGAATTTTACCAATTAATAAATTATGGAACAAAATTGGCTTTAGTCTGAAATTTTAAACTCATTTATAAAAAACGTAAAACGAAACAACAAAAAATCCCTTGAAAAATAAGATAAAAACGATTGGTTTAAAAGCCAACCTCTTTACAGAAAATACCACAAAATGTATCAATAGACAACAAAACCAACGCTTATTATTATCGCTTTTACGACATATCATTTATTATATATATTCATATACTGCCATTGTTTTCTTGAGTTGTCTGTGTATATAAGTAGAATATAATTGTTTGTTGTGCATTTTTAGTCACTATGTACAATTTTTATTGTGTGTGTAAATTATTTATTAACTTCGCTTTTGTCTTGAGAAGAGTTGCAATATTATTGTGAGATCTCCTACCTACTATGTGGTAGATAGAATTTAAAGGATAGGATGAAAGGGGTGGATGTCATTGCTATTTTACATACAGTATATGCATTTTATATTTTAAATAGATATAATAATACAAATATATAATTGATATAGATGCATGAATTTAACTGGTATTATCTAACAGTTTAGAAAATACCAAAGCATTAGAACACTTGGCTGTGAATCTTGTATAGAATGTTACACTCTATCCAAATAAATCTTTCTTCTTTTTTTTATCTTTTTTAAAAGACAACTCCCGCATTAGGAATATACATTCCTGTGTCGCGGCGATCTTTACAAACATACATGAAACGGACACAAAGTACACCCAGACTTAGAACAACAATTTATGGATCACACAAAGTGTTGTCCCATGTAGGATTTGAACCCACAACACTTGGTATAGTAGGAAGCGGTGTGGCGACCACTCCAACCACTAGGCCAACCGTGTAGTCGTTATACTACCCCATCGGTTAAAGCAGGGAATGACGTTTTGTTTATAACAATTTCCAAATGAATCCCTGAAGAAGCGATAGTGTGTGTAGGCCATGATAATACCATAAGAGGGTTCCGTCTACTAGGAACCCCTGATTTCATTATCATTTTGAGATCCCAGAGAAATTAGATCAAAATGATAATGAAATCCAAAAAGATCCCATAGAGTATCAAGTATGGACGAAAATTTCAAGTTAATTCCCAGGGAATTTAGCAGGAGATCCTGGTGGACGGAGCTGTCTTATGGTATAGCCATTTGGCCGTCTATTAATCACGTGAGCCTTGAAAAGGGGGAAGGGTTTGCCAAAAATCACCAAATATCACAAGGGTGAAGGGGGGGGGGGGAGGTAAGATATCACGTGTATTTTTTTTAGTCTTATGAGAGAGAGATTCACTGCATAGTGTACTACTTCCTAGTACGATATTTGTATCTCGCCTGATTACACTATTTCTTTAATTTTATTTTAATACCAGTCAAAAACAACCTATAACCTTCTGTCAACATAACATTATTACCATGGTTATTGATTTCAGAATAAAATTAGACTTTACTTTTTACCCGTATTTAAAGATAATATTCTAAATTTTTCCTAAAAATACACGTTATTTTAGGTGGGGGAGGTGGTAGGGTGTTTCTTAAACTTCACAAAAAACCTCACGAGATTATTGGACGGCCTCCCTGGCCTACCCACAATCGTTCGTCACGGGTAACTTTTCAGTATTTAGGCCCAAGAACCAATTCCCTATGTACTGTCAACTCAACATACACTACGTTGTTTGCCAAATATTTTTTACATAATTAATAAATATTATATTTTACGTTGTGCATGATGTGTTTTGTTTATAATGAAAATTATATATTTTAACTGATGTTAATCTTTCAAAAATTTTTATAAATATAATTAGCGAATGTCTAAATATTTAATATAAGAAAAGGAAATAATACTTATATTTTTTATTGTTAATTTCTTTAACGCCATACTCGTATGTCTGCCATATTAACTATGTGAAATGTACCAAAGATGATATCTTGTACTTGAGTGAACCACGTTTTTATATCGCTTAGCTCTAGCTGATGTTTTGTTTTTGTGTTGCGCCTCACAATGTGTAGGATTTGCTTACCGAACACTCTGTGTAGAGTATGCTAGTAGTTCCTCGTGGTTTTACCTGCATTTTAAGCCACAGTAACACAATGGGTTTTTTTTAAATTTTTCTGTTCAGTGCAAAGATGAATTGTCAATATTAAATGTCATTAATATCGGTCTAGCGTTTCTGGAGTTATAAGGGGTGTAATTAACGAAAAATGTGTATTTGTTTCATTTATTGAGATTGTACATAAAAACATGTTTCTGCTGCCAATTAGATTCAAAGCCATTAATAAATACTGCAATGAACTAAAAGATTAAAGATTATCTAATCTAATCATTTAATCCAAAGTAATAGTTGAAAAACATTATTTTCCAAAGCATTAGTTTTGTTTAAAAACTAGTAAATTTAAAAAAGTACTCAGATTTTATAATTATCATTTTTTTTGTCAAGCAAATTAATTATAACGGGTCAATTTATTATTTTATACAGTTTTGCACTGAATTAAAGATTATTTATATTTTATCGCAAGTCAAAGTTAGCGGCATCCAATTCTACACATTGCAAGGCACGTGGTGTGAGCTTACGTGTGATTGTACCTATTGATTTGTTTTTTTTTATCAGATTATGTTTTGTTTGTGTCGTGTGCTGTTACGTATTTGAACTTAATACAAAAGGAACACTATTATAAATGCTTCTACGCCTCTACCTACTTACGGGTAGTTACGGGCTATACGGGTAGTTTATATTTAAGGGGATTAAAGCCGCAACCAGATACGCCTGGACCCGCCGTATAGTCAAGTATAGTCGAGGGACGAGTACTTGGCGTCGTATTTGCGAAAAAGTGAGCTAATCCTATTATTATTATAAACGCGAAAGTTTGTATGTATGGATGTTTGTTACATTTTCATGTAAAAACTACTTAATGGATTCGGATGAAACTTTACAGTAGTATAGCTGATACATCAGAATAACACATAGGCTACTATTTGCTGCGATAAACGACATACGCGGGTGGAGCCGCGGGCATAAACTAGTATGTACATGTTCTTAAATATATTTTCTATTGATGCCAATCGTGTTGGTTTAAACCTGACAATTAGCCAGGCGAGCATGAACAATCGTTGCTCGCTATGTAGTAAAGTATTTGGTCAGTATTCGGTGAAAGAAAATTAATACTTGAAAAATCCTTCACCAACTCGTCTAGCCAGTGTAGGCTAAAACTTTATTTCTGAGAACAGGCCTATATCCAGCTGTAGTAGCAGTATTATTAAAAAGACTCATTGTTATAGGTAACAGATAATTGAAATGTTTTTTTTTCATAACATTGATTACTATAGAGAGAAGAACACAATGGTTGTACGATTTATATTGTCCTCCATTGAAATTAAAAATTGTAATAAAGTAGCTGGCTGGGTTCAGAGTTGCTTTCTGATGCGATGACCCGTGGGCCGTGAGGTAAGGGAATTTGGATGTCAAGACAGTCTATAATACGAAATACAGGCTAGTTTTTGATCTGTGTTCTTTTTGTATTGGGTTCGAAATGTGTTTTCAAATTGTTCGGCATGTGTCGAAGCTAATAAATACATGAGTACACGTAGTCGTTTCATTTGCACTAGTTATAGCTTGTGTAGCCGCACTGTGTCCGCATGCTAGCGTCCCCGTGAGGTGTGTATCGTTTACAATTTTATTTGCACTCGTTTAGTTTTTGCAAAATTTTTAGTAATGTATTTGGAAATAGAACTTAATTATAATTAAAAGATAGAATGACGGTAGTACTTATTCTAATCTCTAAGTCATAGTATTCTCTTTTGTCCCTCTCTCTTTTCCTCTCTTCTCTTTCCAATTTTATTTCAATTCTTTTCAAAGTGCATATTGTTATTAGAAGATTCGTTCAAATGGAATGCTTTAATGTTCTCGCTAATTAGGTTGAACAGAATGGCGAGGGCTTAGAGACGATCTCGATGGGCGGTGGAGTAGCGCAGGTGATGCTGCAGGGTGGAGGGGGGGAGACACAAGTGCTGCAGGTGCTCAGTTTGAAGGACGCCACCGTACTTACTAAGGCAATGGTTCGTATTACTTGAACTATTTACTTCTTTGTTATTTATTAACTGCTTTATGTCCTCATGAACATCGGCGGATTTAATGCCCTAGGCATTCGTAGTAGTGAACCCGTGAGCGTTCAAGTTCGCAGATTGCGATAGTTATACCATTTTTTTTTAAATTTATTGCATAAGAATTTATTTAAGTAAACCCTTACTTTTCACAGACACATCGAGCTAATATTTTCAGTTATCTAATTTAGTTGTTCGTAAATGCAGTGTTAATTGTAAGATACAATCTCCGATTTTTAAATTTTTGAGTAATTATTATTAACAATAAGAACATAGCAAGACGTCATAATTAATTGATGTTGTAAGAATTTCAATTTCGTCTTAGCATACAATTTCATCACAAAAACATACTATAGAAATAACCGTGGATTTGGTTTTCATATTGATTCCTTATCAATAATATACCAAATTTCGAACACCAGATAACTGATAGCTACTCAGTTAACGTACCTAAATTTATATACAAATATGTAACACATACGACTTGTTATCGTTATAGATAGTTGTTATCGAGCCGACCGAAAGTCAGATAAGCAGTTGTCCTAATAGCAACATATTATTTCAGCAACAGCAGGTAAAAACCGAGCGTGAAGCCGTGGTGACGGACTCCTAGCTGCTCTCGTTCGTGGCCAGCTCGTCGCCACGCGCTCAGCAACACTCGCCGCCCTTGCTCGACGACAAGACGCTGCAGGAAACACTCCCTAAATAACCCCTCTCATCTCAGCACTACACACACTGAGCGACTCTTAAAGTCACTCACACGGGATGATTCATAGCCAATTGCTCTGTTTCGACTCTATCTTGAATTTCTCTGAACATCATTATCATCACGGTATCGTATTCCAGAGGGACATAGGGTCTCTCCCATGGCACGCCACTTTGATCGATTTTGAATATAATGTTTTACAAATAAAATATTGAGTATTCAAATAGTAGAGTCAACGTTCGGGAAATATTCGAAAGAAATTTATCCAGGGTAGGAATTGAAGTCACGACCTTTGGCGTGGCAGTCAGGGCAGCTAACCAACAAGCTAATCTAACATAGTAATAATAATGTTAAAATTTATTCTATTATACCAATGCTGCAATCACCCTACATGAAATCAAACTAGAGATTCACTACAATTATATTACTTTTACTCACAACAAATATACGCTATTGTGTGAAATATTATTTCGATGGATTGCTGATAACAGTTTTGTAGCTGTATTATATTTAATGATGATGTTTAACAGGGATTATCAAGATAGAGTTAATGGAGACAGCACTGCGATAGTCATGATGTAGTACAATTTGCATACAAGTAATCATTCGTTTTAGCACTGCCAATGTTGTCAACATAATGCCTGGAAGTTCTAGTCGAAACTTAAAATGACGATATATTTATATGGTCAAAAAGATGTTCTATTAAAATCGAATCTAGTTGAAGGCTTGGTTGTTATAATTATGTGTTGTTTGCAAGTCTTACACACGTGGTTCTAACACTGACTTACCTTAGTAAATTATTTATTGTATACCGCCAAAGGTGGTAACAAACTAACTGTGACAATCCCTGATAATGACTAAATCACCTAGTCCTCTGTATTTGTTATTTCTTTGCATCAGATTATTTTTATTTAATATTAATTTTTCAATATTAAAACGAAATAACAGAAACAGAGGACATGCATAGTGATTGTGAGCGCTCGCTCCTACATTGTCCGTGACATAGGGTGACGCCCCTCGGGCTCTCGATGGCATGTTGACCGTATACAACCAAGCATTGCCGGTGATTAACTTAGGTAATAAATTTACCATTATAAATAGGCTAAAATTTTGCCATTAAATGGGATTATAAATTAATAGAATTATTGCGATTTAATTTAATAATTTATTGATATAAAATATAAGACTAATTTATTTTAGAAACAAGTCTACGATAAGTGGGAACAGATTTGTGCAATATAATACCAGTTGCGTTTATTTTGTATAGAGGCACCCCCCGCTGTACTGTACTGTACGCGAGTCTGTACAATAGATAATATTCATAAAACATTCCTCTAAGTTATAGACGTGAGTTTGTTGTGTACATTTTGTTGTTTATGTTTAGTTTATCTCTTACCTTTGTTATGTCTGCCTATTTATTTATTCTAGTCTAAACCGAGTCAAAGAAACCTATTCTAGTCCCAGTGATGTATGTTTAAGGAATGTAGCGAAACCTTTATAATGTGTAAGTTTTGTAAAATAAATGTAATTTAATGAATAGTCCACTGTAATGTAAATTCGTTGACAGATGAATATTATTATTACTGCGCAGGGTTACTACATGAGTAGGCCGTTTAGTGTTTATTGGTGTTTAAAATCTAATAAATGTATAGACTTATTTTATCTTCGTAATGTCTGTACGTAACTCGACTAGTCCGTTTTATAGTAAATGTTGTCCAACGTGAGACACTGGAGAAGTTCAGCACTGTCTACTCCTGGTAGGCTTCCTCAATAACTATAATTCACGTTAAATTATAAGAATTTAGTCGGGGCTAAGGTAGAGTTCATAGAAAGTACAAAAGTTGACAATTATTATCACTTCTGTGTTTATTGAGAATAAAAACTTTATAAAAAGACAGAAATAGAAAAGTATTATTTGTTTGATTTTGTTATTATTTTATTTATTTTACTAAAGACGTTTTGTTTTGTCCTCTATGATAGTATGAAAAGCACAACTTTGTTGTTAAGTATAATTTGTGATGTAAATAATGGTATGACTGTGTGAATATGGCAATCATTAAAGTATTTACGTAAACTTGCATGTTTTTTATTTTTATGGACATTTACTTCTGTGATAACGTTTGTGACAACGTTGCGGAAATAAGGGAATCCAAGCGTTCTGCTTACTCGCCCGTTCGCCCAACCAGCGCCGATCATCTACTCTTTTTAACAGACTTCAAAAAAGGATGTTTGTCAATTCTACAGGAAATATTTTTGTTATAAAATTTGTAGACGCGACAACTCCTAAAAATTGACCATTATCAATCAGAAGATTCGTGATAGACCTGATCCGGTTTAAAGGTGTGGGTCTACTGAGAATTCTTTTAACAATCTCTAATAATGGATATGCCAGATCGATCGATCGAGACGAGGTGTATCGATAGGTGATGATAGGTGGATTTGATAATACAGTTTTCTTTTGCCGTCTCCTCGTTCATTGCTTCTTTTTTACGCAAATAATCTTTTTCACCCACCAAGTGTCAGAATCTCAAAATAATCGCCTGTTTTAGTGATTTTATTTTCTTATAGGATGCTTTTTTTCAATATAAGATATCCTCTTTCGTTCGTTTGCTTTTTGGTAAAGTAATAGATCTAACGAGAAAATATATTCTTATAAAACTATCGTGGATCTACTGAGAATGAACTGTCGCCAATACAGGAAAAGCTCCTGTAACAATATTGTATACCTATCAACGATTTGCCATCCTACTTTTAAGACCCGATTACTATTTCAGTGATATTATTAACTAGTATTTAGATTCTCCCTGTCAGGTCAACAGTGGCCTGGTTTCAATTTTACTATCTAGCCTCCAAATTAACCACAGGATCAAAGGCCAACAAAAATCATAAGACACTGTATCGCATTAGATTCACACCTTCCACATGAATCACAAGTTACATAGTACCATAAAAACGAGTTCTTGGAATTGGCCGTTTCATATTTAGCAGAAACTCTTAGGGGAGGCCTAGGCCGCAGTAGACGACTACAGCCGAGATGACTTTATTTAGTAGATTTCTTGGTAGACATTCAAATGAGTCAGTTTTCATGACGTTCTAACTGTCGTAGTCTTGTCACTTGTACTCTAGGTTTATATAACCATCATAGCATAGTATTTCTCGAGCTTTAATGTTAGTATGGGTGTAATTTTATTCATCTAATTTGTTGTATATACTGAGAAATTGTACATCATTGCACAAGTTCTGCGTAGACTAACGACTAGAACTATTACAACAAATAGTTAAACAATGAAACTATAAATACAACTGTTTCCGACCTGCATCTCTTTATTCTTTTTTTGTGTGTACAAAGTAATCGCAATTGACAAGGATATATAAAACTGACTTATGGTATAGAAAAATGAAAGGCATGTATATTCATAACATTATCATATTCTTCTAATGTTTCATATACATTAGACAAAGCATGTCGATTTTTAGGTTACTGGTAAAGGAGTATCTCTAATTGAAGTAATTGCTTCCACAATTCAATGTAAAATAAAAAGTCGACAACAAAACTATTATACAAATTCACTACAGCTTAATTTGATAACTGTTACTTTAGGCTTCATAAACACTCTCTAATGCTAATTCAGGTTTATCATAGCCAAGTTCCTCTGGTGTTTCTATGCCAAGCTCGGTTAATGTGGGCTTAATTTCCTGAATGAGGTATGGGTAGATTTCATTCACTTTGGGGCCGCACTTGTCTTTGCAAGCTTCAATGAATCTGACTGCGAGCGCATAGTCATTCACTCGCCTGCAAGCGTGAAGTGCTGCCTTGATGATTTTTGGGTCTGGTACAAGATCCATACCACACAAGTCATTCATAGCCTTACGAATTTCCCACCCATCAATGTCTTTTCTGTTGAAGAAGGTTTCATATCTGAAATAAAGAACACAAAATTCATAACTAACAATATACATCTGTTAATTAGAATATTTTGGACAATAAGAATGTCTTGTTCTATTGAATAAACAAAAATCAATCAATGTTTGGATTTTGTACCATGATAGATCAAAATGTCAACATGAACAACACCAGGTACTTTAGTGTAATGACATCAGTCAGATAGAGTAATGTTTGAGTAACAAAAGTAATTACAAGTTTTAGAAGTGGTTTTATGTTAAAAACTTTGATATTTATTGTACATTGTCTGAATAAGTGTTACTTTAGAATAATTTTGTTATGGTTCTAGCTTGCATATTGAATGAAAAGAAAATACTAACATATAGATTTTATATTAAATATAACAGAAACATGTGAATACAATAAGTCTTTAGGTTATGACACAGAGAAAGATATCAAACAGCACAGGAATCTTCATAAATCAGATTTATAATGTGAACTAGTTTTTCACTGCCTCTTAGCAGTGTGGTAGTAAATGCTCCACTTTAAATTGGTTTCCTATCCGCATACGCAGACAGATACGTGCACTGACTACTCTATACTCTTTACTGTTTTCTCCAAATTCCCCTGCCCACTTAACCACACAACTACAGTATTTAGGTGCAAACCACGCTAAGAACCTCAGGTCTTCAAACAATCTACTTCTTCACTGTCCCACTCACAGCTCTGACTTTGTACACTCCACTTTCCTTATACAGTCTATTCTGCTTTGGAACGCGCTCCCTCTCGGGATTAGAATGGCAAAAACACGGCAAAATTTCAAATATCTTTTGCGGCAACATTTTCTAAACACACTGTCAGATTCACTTTAATTTTATATTCTCCCATTCTAAATTTTATATTATGTATATTTATATATATATAATTGTAAAAATATGTATTTTAACGCTTATTTATTATATTAGTATTACTTATTGTATATTTATATATATTTCCTTTTTAAATTACAGTTACTTCTGTGCATCTACCATGGCTAACTCTGCATCGCCCTAAGGTAGACTGGCAGAAAATGCCTACGGCATTAAGTCCGCCTTTGCCAATTTTGTGCATAAAGATTTAAAAAAATAAATAAAATGTGATTGCTGATGTTGAGCTCTCGGGTTTGATTGCCAGATCGAACCAAATGTTTGTATGATCTGCAAATATTTGTTTTGGAGTTTTCTATGTATGTATGTATGTATGTATGTATGTGTGTGTATGAATTAAAGAAAAATAAATATGTATTTATGTCGTTTATCTAGTAATGATAACACAAGCTCTGCTTAGTTTGGGACCAGATGGAGTTGTATGTTAGATGTCCGAAAAATATTTAATAATTGACTGCATCTCCATCCACATGTGGTTTTTGCACTATAGACTTTTATTTTTTGTCTATTCATACATAGCCTATATTTATGAATAGAAAACAAATAGAAGTAAACAATTCAAGTGAATTAACAAGGCATATTATTACAGGCTATCTCTTGTCCACTGCTCCATCTATGTATAAAAACAAGCCTATGTCCACAAAAAACTGTTGTTGTAACTGTGGGAGAGCCACGCTTCGCATGAATGGGCCGGCTCAACCGGAGTGATACCACGGCCTCACAGAAAACCGGTGTGAAACAGCGCTTACACTGTGTTTCATCGGGTGAGTGAGGATATCGGAGGCCCATACCCCAATCGAACGCCCCCTATCCCCCTCACCATCCCCCTTCCCCCAGGCCGCCATGGTGTGGGTCACCATGCTGCATTGTTCTTTTTCCCATTGAGGATGGCGACCACCACTCTTGGATTCTGCTCATGCTTTCCATCAGGCAGGGCAGAGTCATTTTGGCAGCTTAAATATAAAAAAAAAAAACTACTTTTCTCCAAGACAAAATTCATTGAAATTGATGCAGCAAGTTTAATGTGATAGCTTAAAAGACTTACACAAGTCACTTTCAAATATCTAACAATGAATTTAGATTATACTGGATTATAGAAATAGCAGAAATAAATAACACCGAAAACGGCCTTTATTGTTCTTAAAATGCCATCATGTTGCTTTTATTCTATTATACAATTTAAACCCTAGATAAGTCAGTGGTAAGCACAGATAATAAAACAATTTGTCAATCTCTCATTAATAGTTAACAATTAGTCAAGTCTACTTAGCAGTATATTTGTATTGATTAAAAACCTTTTTGAATGTGGACATTGATTTATGAAGTAGTGAAAAAATTTAAAGAGCTGGTATCCCTCAAATTGGTTCCAGCCCCTAACACAGTTTGAGGACCTATATTGTGTTTAGTATTGATACAATTAATGGATTCTTCTTAATAAAATCAGAGTGTAAGATAATACTAGTGAGAGACAGTCCCTGTTAAGAATGATAATATAGTTTTATAACGAACAAATATAATAAATTGTTTTTTTATTAATGCATATAGAATTTTTTCACACAGTTTTGAAAATCACATAATCAAGTCAGGCTTATCAGACCTGACTTATGCAGGTTATTGCTACTGAATATATTTAAGTATATTTAACTAAAACTGAAAGTATATCAAATGTACTGTTGACCTTTTCAAATACGAAAATGTATTTTGGTCGAAAACACCGATTCGTTGACAAAATTATCACCATTTTCAGTTACATAACGTCAAATTTCCGCTAACCTGCAATCGAAGTCTTCATCGGATTCAACAGGGCCGCCGTGCGCCCTTCGTACGGATCCGACCGCACTGACCCTTGCAGCAGGCAACAGGGACCTTTTCAGGACATTGGCTAATACACCAGAAGCTGATTTCAGCATTTTGATCGGACGTTACACGGGAACTTTCGCAAGGGATAACAATGGCTGCTGATCAATCATAGACTATAAAAAAAAACTGCCAGTTCAGAGTTTGACGGTTATAGTGAAGTGGTAGGCTAAAAAGCATTTCGATTAAATTTAATCAATCTCTAAAAGCCATTATTGGTTAAAAGTATTTTTTATGCATAAACTAATTAAGTAATAAGTATAAAAATTACTAAGGCACACAATTTAATTTGATCACAGTATATTTGGCTGGGAATTATTTTTATTCATTTTTAATTATAGCAAAATACTAAAATCTGGTGTGTTTGTTAACTCATAACTGTTGATTTATTGTTTTTATTATTGAAAGCAACACACAAATTGTAACAGTAACTTACCGAACACGCAAACAGCTTGTTAGGTAACTTTCTATTACGAAATCTAATACTGATTCTTAATTTTTCAATAGTTTGAATCTGGAGCACTGCATAGCTTCTATCTCATTTTTTATGTTTTTATTTTTCTACTCAACACTAGACTTTTTTCTTAATCCTAAACTTATAATCTAATACAGAAAAATGCGAAAATAACAATAAATAATATACTAAAATAATTGCCCTTCATCCGTTATCAGTGATATTGCCAACGTCCCGCACGATAGTATGTGATACCTACCAGCATCCGCTTAACTTAAATTTACGAGATAATCTGTAAATACTTATCAATTCCTTTTGTAAATAATACATAGAATTAATGTAAATAAGCTGATTCCACTTTTTAAATACGTCTGCATTAAAAAATAAAAGTTTTCTTCAATTACATTTTTAAAGGAATAATGATTAAATATGTTTTTCTCGAATGCAGATTGTTAGTTTTAGACTACCGATTCTGTCATTTTTTAATGTAGCTAATCCTAAGCCTAATATGAAGGGAAAGTGGATTCAGAGTGCGAACGAGTTGTTACATGAATTGTCATCACGTTTTGTTTCACTGTAGGTACCTATTAGGTACCTACGTATCGAGACCTGCTTAGGTTTTAACAAACTTACTTCTTTTAAGAAGCTGAATTTATACATTTAACTTGAAAATGGATTAATCTGAATTAATTTTAAGATTAGTATTACTTTCTTAGTGTAAAATTGAGTTCAATCGACCGGCTAAAACAAGCGCGGGGAGCCGTAGTAGGCAGTTAGTACCGAAACGTTGAATGAATGCAGGGGGCGAGGTAGGGGCGCCCGGGCGTTGTCATTTTACGTATTTCTTTCAACATACAGAGCAATAAATAGCTGAGGGGGCAAAAATTTTTTTTTTTGGCTATTCATCAAGATTTATAAAAAGTTGTAGAACAAATATTGTTAGGATTAATGTGGTGAAGCTGTTCTCATCCCCCAGGGCCGGCAAAGCACTTGTGACGCCTCTGGTGTTACGGGTGTCCATGGGCGGCGGTAATCGCTTACCATCAGGCGATACGGCTGCTCGTTTTCCCCCTATCCCATAAAAAAAATGATCACCTCGTCTGGTAGGAGGGTCCTCCCTTTGTGTTGGAAGAACATAAAACCCTGTGCTGCACAGTAGTGAACTCAACGTGATTGGAAGCAGCCTTCAATAAAGCAGCGATGATCGTCAACCAAGTCTCAGCCAGCTAGTAACCTCGGCCTCGACATGGATACACGACACGCAGAAAACGACCTCGATGTAAGACGACATCTATGTAAGCAGAACTTCTCTATCCTGTCTACGCAGCAGCCAGCCACTTTGCAGCAACCGCCCCGAGTCACTGGTGACCTCACCGCAGATACGCGCAGAAATCAGTAGAAAAGACTAGTACCTCGTATTATTTGTTTTATTATTAGTTGACGGCCTCAGTGGGTACTACACATAGGCCGAAAAGCGCAATGAACACCCGTTTAGGCATTCGCACGTTTACAGATTTTAACTACAAAGTAAAAGAAAAAAACCATGAAACATTACGAGTAAACATTAAAGCAATCACAATAACGGAATCACAAATTCACGTAATGTGATTGCGGGTATCTGAGATAAATATACCTTCAAACTAATAGCGACTAAGTAGAAGTCGATAGATTAAAATACAAAAGTTCTTTACTGAATATATTTGTGTCACGTATACACCTAGGCAATTAAACAATTGATTTAAAATGTTTTTATACGACGGCAGCTGGCTAATGCTTGGCCGTAAAGCTCGCAGCAATAATGAAAAAGAACATACCGACAGTTTTATGATGCATAAATAGTGTTGTACCTAGCAACTCGACACTTGCCTCGTGTACGCATAAATGAAGTAATCCATTATTTAAAAGTTATTGTCTAATGATTTCTATTACAAGAGCCAACATCGCCTCTACAGTTTTCGTCTGTTTTAGATTTTTCAAGTCAACAGTTTACTAGCTAGGAAGATCTACTCTCACAAAAATGTGTATATCTTCAAAATTGTTAGATATTTTGCAAATGTAACAATTCGAAGAATAGTCTTCATAATAATATTTACGTTTGGAATGCTATACTATGTTACCCCCACCCTATGGGGCTGTACCCTATGTCACTATGTATGCAGGATGTAGCTTACAATTTCTTTTTTAAGTTTTGTTTTGTAACTTTTTGGTGTGCTTCACCTATACCATAGCTTTTGATTTATTTTCGTATTGACAGCCTTTAAGCTAAGCCACGGACGGATACCGCAAAACCATAAGGATTCCTAGTCTTGCTATGAAATCATTAAAATACCAAGAAATAAAATTTTATCAAGGATTATATGATAATTTATTAATTGTCAATTAACAAAAGAAAATAATATTTTTCACTATGAAAACAGGTAAATTGTTTTATTAATTACATGTCTAGTAATACAAAACAGACTTATACTTATGATATTTTCTATTTGATAACACCATTACACTTTGTATTCGTGAATTTCCTAGGAAAATTTAAGGCGCTTTGGTTTTTCACATTTTTCTCCGCCGTTTCTTCTTGTGTGCTGTTATGCTTTCCTGACCACTGTCTTCTTCTGAGCTGTCCGAGGAGCTGCTATCACTGTCACTGCTGGAAGAACTACTATTAGACGAACTGTCAGAAGCCACACCAGTACTCTGATTTAAGTCCATACTACTTGCAATCTTGTACAAATCAGGATCTTTGGTCTCTAAGGTTTTAATCCATTTCTTGGATAGTTTAGGTCGGCCACGTACAGTTTTGTGCCACACTACCGGGAAGTTGGTGCGGCTGCAGAAGTTTTGTGTGACGGCAACTGTGTCGTCTAAATTGAGGACAACATGCCACCAACCACCTGGGACAAACACTGTCTCACCAGGTTTTTGAAGAATTTCCACCTAAAAGAGCAAAGAGACAATGAGAAATGATATGGAAAAGTTTATAAATGCTTTCATTGTAGGTATCTGTTACGTCCACTTGTTCATACCTTCTATTTTAGTGAAGTAGGAAATGAATAAGTAACTGAAGATGTTTTGACTTCTTTTCTTTTATGCAGGGAATGGTTAACGCGCCTTACCCTACGTGGGGAGAGGTGGTGTGTGGGACTCCCAGAGGACCGGTCTATCCCACTAAACCCCACGGCGGCCTACTCAGTAGTCGAAAGGAGCTCCAGGAACGCATCGGCGGCTTCTGGAGCTCCTGCCGTGGAGCTGCTGCGACTGAGGTTCATCCCGGGGTGACCGGAGTCATCCCCGAGGTGGGACGCTGTCATGCCTCGCACCGATCTACACAGTCACCTGTCCCGGGTCGTTTACACGGTCACATTTCCCCAAGAAGTGACCGCAGCGACGATTGGGGAGCTAACAATCTCTACTGCGTCCTCTTCCCGCCTAAAGATGTTTTAACCTATTCTTTATCATTTCCGCAGTCCATTAATGGACATAGGCTTCATCATCACAATGCATTATGGATTTTCTTCATTGCGTTACATACGTTGCATACGTTTTTAAGCTTTTGACTTTCGCGACCTTTACACATGGATTTTGCTGTGTAGCGGGATTTATTTGTGATAAAATTATTTAAAAGATTACCGCCGATACCTTTTATATCCCAACGTTTCGAACAATTTATACCCCTAGACGGCCGGCTAAACACAAAACGCATATTAGCAGAACGGTTACAGAAGCATATGGCGGCTGTGAAAAATCGCCAAGTCAACAAATCGGCGTTCGCAGAGCTCTTGCTGGAGGACCAAACCACTGGATTGAACTACACAAACCGCAGGTCGTCTCCACAGAACGTAACTACTTTTTGTTGACTGGTATTGAAGTGGATGAAATATAAAAATTTAAAGCGGAAGACAGATACTGGCTGGTAGAGACAAATTGTGATGTAACAAACAATCAACGCGACCAAGTGCGGGTAGTCGCGCGCATATCACGAAGGCGTCGCTAATTTCTCACTACAGTAGACATAGTAATGTCTACCCGTGATCACGAGTGGAATTACCCATTCAAAACGACGAGGTATCGTAAGCTTTTAAATAATTTCATAGCAAATAAGTCCCGCTATACAACAAAAATAAAGTAACGTGTATTTTAAAATATGTAGACTTGCAAAAAAATTATTAAGTATATAAATAAAAGGTAACAAACCGGTTTGAATTCTTTGGGCCAAGTATCTAATTGAGTCTTAGGATAAATAAGCTTGAACCATGTGACAGCTTCATCTCTCTGTTTGCCACCCATTGCTCCAGTCACCTTTATAAGTTCTCTAGGAGTCTGTGTAGGGAATAAGCACCATCTTTTGTGACCAAATACCAGAGCATTCCAGGCACTCGTTCCAAGGGGGTCTATATGTATTCCAGTACCAGAACGTTGAGGTCCCATGACGAACCAGCGGTAAGGAGGCCTTCTTTCTTCCCCGCAGTATTTGAATAAATCATCCCTAAAATAAGTAGGGATTTCATAATCTTCGAGAAGTTTCTTTCTTCTGAGATGCTCACCAAAACTACTATCAAAAATATAAAGTGGACTGTCATCAGTCGTTTTTCTCATGTACTCTACGTAATACTTCATTTTCATCTTAACACTGTAGCCTTCATTATCTTCGCCACATTTAAACTTTTGGTTCCTGTACTTTTTGGCTAGTCTATCTAAGGTCCACTTATGATTAGCTTTCCAGTTAGTCTGTACATTTGTTACAACTACAGGTTTGTATATTTTTTCATATTTCTCTATAAATTCTTCCTGTGATACTTCATTCTCATTGATTCTGTCTACATTGTCTTTACATAATAGGAATTCATCAAAGTTATTATAGTATTTTAAAGCTGTCCATTGGTATTTATCTGCTAATTCTAAAACAAGAAAATAGGTGAATTAGTAAAATATATACTTTTATAGTTGAGGGTTTGTCTTTTATAATGATTGTTTAAGGTCAAATGATTAAAATGTTAGAATTGATACAGAAAAATGCATATTACATTGTTATATATTGCAATAGGAAACAATTATTATAAATCTAGCCCAATTAAATCCTGACTATCTAAAGTGTTCCTTATTCATGGTTCAAAAACTATAGTAAGTAATATTACCAACTAAAACTTTTCTCTGCAATGCTTATTATTATAATGTGGTGTAATGAGATTATCCTAGACTAAGATGGTTGGCACTATTTTAAGAGGCCAACTTTCAGCAGTGGTTCCGCAAATTAAGCATTGGCAGTAAATGCTGACACACTCATAGCCTAATTGCACTCAGTGATTGTTTCTAATCACCGAGGGTAAGCAAAGACGGCACGGTCAGGCCTGGATGGTTGAGCTGGTGGCCAAGTTAAGCAGTTGGTCCCGGGTGCTAACATGGGATAACACTCGTGAAGCTTAGTTGGAGGCCTTAGGGCAGCTTAAAAATATCCGATGGCAAGATTTATGTAGTCACAAAGTTGTTTTACCAGTCCCCAACCTGCACTTGGCCATTTGGGGATGTATGGCCTTAACCTTCTCCTGAGAGGAGACCCAAGCCCAGCTGCTGGTCATTATGGGTTGTTGATGAATGTTTAATTTGTGTTAGAGGGAAGTGAGATCCCGTTCCCCTCACAGTCATGTTAGAGTCAACACAGATGGAGGATGCTCCCAGCAGACGAGATCATCATGCCTGGTGGCAGCTATGACCCAATTATGAACTTATAACTCTGTACTAATGTTATGACCTTATAATATTAGGATGAATGGGTTTGATAAAGATTTAGCTTGGATTATTTTTAATGACTTAGTGATTTCTATATCAAAGTAATTTGGATGTTCAACAGACAATAATGATGGAAACACTTCATATACTTTTTTGTAAATGTTTTATTGTAATAGAACATTAATGCACTCACATTGAATGACGAAGGCATCTTGTAAAAATCATTCCTTATATAGTTCCCGTGCTGACTGTTAAGTAGAGTTTGGAAATAATGCATAGTATTATTTATGCCCTAAAATGAGCTTTACTCAACAAACATTATAATATGGAATCATTCACAATTATGTAAATGAAATAATAATAATTGATTTCTTGTAAACCATATTAATTACAAAGGTAACCTAAAGCTAGGAGGTACAAGTAGCAGTCTTATCACCCGAATGCTGAAATCCGAGACAATCTCTTACAGGCAATCATGACTATTCTAGAAAAGAGTTAATGCATGGAGAAGGAAATCTCTATATACTCATTTGGCCAATGTGGGATGTATCGCCTGATGGTAATCTCTTACTATCTGGTAATATGTCTGCTCATTTCCCCCTATTCCATAAACAAAATTATTTTGTTCTATTCCCGAACTTTTAGGTCTTTAAATTATAGGCTTTAGGATTCAGGCAACACATATGTACCTACTTCTATAATGGACATAAGATATCCATTACAAACTAAACACTGAAACATTAAAACATTTACAGAGAGCATAAATTTTAATCAGTATTGGTACAAACATAGCACAATTATACAAAAGAAAACACAAATGGAATGAGAACCTAAGGAAGGTAGCTTGTAGGCCAAAGGTGAAGGTTGGGGCTTGTACTGTAAAGTAGGTTATGACATGTTATATGTGTACCAACCAAAGGCCAGAATAGGCTAGGGATATAGGCCATGACTGATTGATGGAAAAGCAGAAAACCAAAGACTGAGGAAGTGGACAGTAAACTTCCAAAAAATCAGATACTCTAATGAAAAAATTGATAAGTAAGCAGCAATGATTTTAAAACTTGGTTGGGTCTATTATATGTTAGACTCATTAGACAAGAGTCAATTTGCTGTCCCGTGAAGGTCTATACCATGCTTTCAGGGATTATTCTACAATGACATCATTTAACCACTAAAATATGTGTGCAGGTAACTGCAAGCATTATGTGAGTAATCACAATGTAACCAAGTTTTTCAAGGTTACACTACCACCTTAACAATTGGCTAATGAAACAGATAAAATGACAAAAATGTTTACACCCGAAAGTGTGTCAAATATCATAGAGGTTTGGATACCGTTTACTTACCGGGCCTCGCTTTTCTTTTCACGTCCTTAATACGCTTTTTAGCTTTATGAGATAGTTTCGACTCATTATCCATTTTCTATATATGTGATATAATTTGTAGTCAAAGCGATAGCTATTGAAAAATTAAAACAGTAATGATTAGATGAACACGAACTGAGAACGCCGTTTAATATCAATATGTCACTCAAGTAAATTGACAATTGACATTAAGGGTACTCGTTTATGGTAGGTGACGTCTTTCTAGAGTTGTCCAATAATATTTTCTATACAGTTGACGATTGTTGATAAGAAAATGTAATTAAAAAAACATTTCAATGTTTAGTGAAAACTTTGTTAAAAATTTTCCAGCTTCAAGTTCCAATTCCTTGCAAAAGTGAATAAGCCAACATTTTTCAAGAATGTTACCAGTCGTTAACAGTTTCAATTGAAACTTATTTCATTCAGCTGGCAATGTGATTTTCATTTCGACGCATTGGCAGACTGATAATTTTAGAATTTCGCGTTTTTAACCGAAATAATTTGAACATTTCTGGTTTTTTTTCCCGTTTTTATTTACTTTTATTGATACAATTTTCAAATCAATCGCGTTTCCTAAATAATATTTTAAAGTGATTGATTTGACTCTTGTAGTGAAACAAATTTCAAACGTTCCAGTCTGAAGTGTGTAGCTAGCTCGATATAACTGTCAATCTGGGTGTAGAAATTTATTTTGTAATTTTCACCGGTTCTTATGTGTAATTTCTCAATGTGTTAGACAATTTTTGAACCAAGGTTCCTTGAGAAATAATGTTCTATAGTGTATGTGGTGCTTAAAATTGTGCTAAAATGGATGACGGTTCAGTAAAGATTCAATCTGGAATCAACATCAACATAAAAAGAACAGATGGTAAGTAGTAACGTACCTGAAACATCTACATTTAGCTCTTAGCTTAGCGTTTGTTAAGCTAGTTGGCTGTGCTCGTTCTTGCAGGCGACGATTCAGGATCTACTAAGAATTACTCAGCGCTGGGGTTTTTTCATCTCTGGATGTTATCATCTGAACCATTTCTGGAGCTCGTTTACTAATATCGGATTTGATGTTGGTGTTCAAACTAACTTGAATAATATTTAAATAGTTTAAAAACATCGTACGAGTTCGGGGTTTTCCTAAATATTCAAACGAAAATAACATTAGATAGCTTCTAATTCTAATAGGAATTGTTGATGTGCAGGGGTGCTTATAAGAATATTATTTATTTTAATGTTTTGTAATTTGAGATTCCTTCCTCACGTGTTTACTGTTTTTAGTATATTTTAAAATCTTTTTTCCCTCCAATTAGTCATAACAGTTTAATGGGAATTCTGAATAAAACAAAATCATACTCAAATAGAAACATTAAAGCTCAATATACTGTTTAGCATACAAGGAATTGTTTTCTTGATATATTTATAAAGGGGTCTAGTGATTGCCTTAAAATATTGCCCTAAAAAACTTTGCTAATGCATTACCAATAAAAAAAAACTAATTTGCCATGTAGGTTTTAATCCATTGCGTTAGGAAAGAGAATTGAGGTTTAAAATAAGTAAAAAATTTGCAACTAGGCCATCATAGCGTGGGTCATCATACCATATTATTCATATTTGCAATGAGGATGGTGACCACAACACTTGTATTCATCTCATGCTTTCCATCAGGTAGACATTTTGGCAGCTACCTATAAATAAAAGATTTCACAATTTTATCTTTTTACTGGCCATTAATGCCTAGTAAGCTGGTAAAGGTGTGCCAGTTTTACTTTAAGTAGCTGCTAGGTATTTTATTTTGATAATATAAATAAATCATTTAGAAGGGTTGAAAGTAGTTAATCTTTGAATATTCAAAGTAATTAAGTTTAATTATATACAATACAAGTTATTCAATAGAATGTTATTTCAATTTGTTAAAAACATGCTTATATGATGATTGTGATAATTGTTTCAAATAGTATCATTTAGGAGTTTGATGCTCAATTTTCAATTATTGCTATTCAAGTTTACCCATTGCAATATTTTCTGTCCCATGCTCTGTCATCATATATGTTTTATATCATAATAAAGAGTAGCCTGTCTTTCCTTAAGAAGTATCTCTATGTCAAATTTTATTGAAATCAGTGTAGCAGTTTAGCAGTGAGAGTGTGACAAACAGAACAGTTTGAATTTCTATAAATTTTAACACTAAGCTGCGTCCTGAGTTACCCACAGTACAACCAAAAATTGGTAACACCATGACATCATCAGCTATCTGACAGTGAAACTAACAATATATATGTTGGTATATGCATAATGGTACATGCACATGCATTTAGTATAAAGTGGTAATTTTAATGTTACAAATGGACACTTCAATTTTCTTTATTTGTTCTACACATATAAATATTGGGGTGTCTGTTTGTACAACAAGACACTGAACAAGACGATACCTATTCAGTGACATTTGAGTAATCTGATAAACTATTAAATAGGTTTTTTTATGGTAAACAATATTGTTAGTAAACTTGTGCTCTATCCCCATAAGTAAAGTCTGTCCTGTCAAGTCCAAGTCACTTTCCATCAAGTCACCTGTCAGTTTTTTGGCAACTATCGTTAAAAAATTAGTAGGCATATGCAAAATCCTGGTGAACCACACAACTTTGTCTGTCGCCTATTGCACATAGTGTGATTTAATACAGAGTGAATAAATTTTTGAAACATTATAGTGAGTCAACCTTAAAGGATATACATCCTATTAATATTATAAAAGCGTTTGTAAGGATGGATGTTTCTTACTCTTTCACGTAAAAACTACTCAACGGATTTGGATGAAACTTTACAGTAATATATATATATATTAGATACATCAGAATAACACAAAGGCTACTATTTGTTGTGATAACTGACATATATGTGGAGCTACGGACATAAACTAATATATACTATTGGAGACTTTTCTTTAAAATCTTTTAAAGGGAAACAATTCTTTTGCGTATTATTTGAATGAATTCGCATTACTCCTAATGGTCATAATGTGAAGGCTATATATCCTATAGCCTTCCTAGATACTGGGGCTATCTAGCACTGAATGATTTTTTCAAATCAAACAATTTCTAACTGAGATAAGGGCTTTCAATCGAACAAACAAACACACCATTCAGCTTTATAAAATTAGAATAGATTTAAATCAACTTGTTTTATATTTACAGAAATTTTCGTGTCAGATTTTATTATTTCAAATATATATATATATATATATTTAAAAAAACTGAATTCACCTACAATTCATTAATGAATACTTTGGAGAGTTATTTTGAATACAATGATGGCGTTGGGGCGGTGACTGCGCGGCCTTGCTGCTTGCCGCCTTATACGGCACGACCGCCGCACGCGCCGTCCACTCTGTCACAACGCAACCAATGACGATAATTGCCAATTAAGGCAGGTTCATTTCAATTTTAATGAAAACTTTCAATGCATTTCACAACTTTTTATCCTAAATAAAAACAATGTGGTATAGTTATCTAAGCGTAGGTCTTCATACTCCCCTATAGTTTTATATCAAGCCATTGCATATGCAACGAAATTTAGTACATCCTGGTGGAAAGATCATGCAACTCATAGGTGTATAACACAACACATATTCAGTTCACTGTGGTGGATTTTTGAGTCTTCTGTTTTACCAGATTTCTTCTGCTGGTATTTAATACCTAGAATATTATAACAAGATACAGGCAACATCATTTATGTGACATAGGATATTTCATTTCACAGGTTGGCTCTGTTATGTGTAACTTGGGACTATTAAATAAGAAATCTGAAGAAATAGTGTATTTTAAAAAGGTATATAGATGTATAAAGAAACAAATTGGATATATAAAAGTTGTTTTGTGGTACCAATTCCAAGAGTGGGTGTTGGTGCCGATAGCCGTAACCTTACCTTTTTCGTTTAGTTTTGTCTATGATATTTAAGTATGGCTATGCTAATAGTAAGTCTAGGTGTGAGTGCTTAAGTTGTATGTCTGTTAGGTGCGTCATAGCATCATCAAAAAAATTTTTAGTACCTAAGTATTTCAATAAGACATATGATGCTTTTCAGGTGTTTAAAATTGAAGGTCTATGTCAAAAACAGAGGTGCAAACTTCCTGTAATTAACGCTCATAGATATTCGCCATGGATATTTGCGACAATGTGGCGAAGCGTGCATGCGGCACAGGAAACTATCAATACGGCCGGTGCCAGGCATGGCAATAAATAGACAAGGTTATGGAAACACGGACAGCTTGTCTATAGATGATGAGTTATGAATGTCTTCCTTGTGATGGGAACTTGGTGGTTAAGCCTTTGTCGTACCTATGACTTCTAAGATTTCTCGAGAGTTTTCTTTAGAGGTTTTGAGGGAGGAGAACTTATAATATTGGCAGGCACAAGATTCAGAACTAGAGAGAGCTGTGGGCTAGCATTCTTTTGTTCCCAATACTTGAAAAAATATAACCGTTAAATTCAGGTTCTTTGAGACTATTAGGTTTAAATTTAAATCCACTCGAATGATGTAGCGCGCCCGCGTTCAATGTATGGAAAAATTATTTATTTATTACAAAGCAATTATTCCAAATGTTTTAAAGTTCCGTATGCTTAGTTAAGTTAGAATTTCAATTTTGTGTATATTCAAATTTCCATGAAAGTAGCTCCAGGCCACTTGTTCGAATTATGAAAAAACAAAAATGTTGTTTCAGTTTTTAAACGTGAATTGGCAACACTGTTTTATTTCTGTTTATATTCGTGTGATCTTACTTCCTGGTTGAATACCGTCGTCGCCCACTATGGTTGTACAAGGTTAAACCATCGATATGAGAGCCTAGCTTTGTTTATGGCCAACCCTTTTCCTGGTCGAGTTTTTTGTAACAATAATTATACTGAAATGAAATGGCTACAATCATAAAATTAAAATCATAAACCGTCTTTAAGAACCACTTCTTAAAGTTCAATTTTTTTGACCAACTGAAATGGGACCACGCGGGAAGCACCAGCTTTCGAATAAAAAAAAGAATCATCAAAATCTTTACACCCACTCGAAAGTGAGTAAAATGAAGTTTAAAATAAGTAAAAGTACTCCTCATTTTTTGAAGTCGGTTAGTAACCAAAATTATTAACTAAGCTTCAAGGTGTTTAAGGTCTAATAAGAAGATTGTTGAATAATTATTTCGTATCATTAAGGATTTTATACCTTGTACGAGAAACAGCCAACCACTGCATTATTAATTATTGAGTGAAAGTATTCATTTCTCTATTTAATTATTCCTTTAGGTAATTTCTTTTCTAAGTGTTCTCACTTAGTAAAGTTATTTTAAGCGCGAACACAGTTCTGTTAGTATCTTTTTCGTATGTAACATAAAAAGCCGTATATCATCTCACCTGATATAAATCAGAATTAAAAGTACTTTAGTCGATGGTCAACCATATTATACAAATTAATATACAGCATCCTCTTTAGCTACATGTAATTTTTTGTTATTTTGTTAAGATATAAAGTAAGTTGATGTATAAAAACGTACCAAGGTCTGTACGCGGTACGCGTGGCGCAAACAACCGGTGACTCATGGTAGAACGGCTTCCCTCGCTCGACACTGCCGCTGACCGACATACGAAACGAGAAACTCCACGTAACAGTACTATTGGACTATCTGTACCGAATAGTAATTGATATTATAAAGAAATAGCTTCTACGGATTTATGGTCTTATTTTTTTCCGTCCTAATTAAGGGTTTTGACACTACATATATTATTTTCACAGACCGAGAGGCTTTTAAATTTCACTTCACAATGTCAAACTCTCGCGTCTCAGTAAAAAAAATTAATAACAGTATGGTAATTCTAAGCTTATGAGTATGTGGATATTTATGGTGAGATTATAGTTGGTGGTGAAAGGTAGCGGCCAGTGGAAAAGCGTCTTCATGAAATCTCCGCACGTGTTAGACATTAGATGTAAAATATAATAAACTGGCGACCCGGCCCATCTTCGCACGGAGGTCTTTGAAAATATCCAATTTTCTCTACTATAACATGCATATATGCATTTGCTATATATATCAAACATAGAAACTTTCCTCTTCAATTACACTAATTATTGCTAAAAACTGTGTTTGAAATATTTAAATTTGTTCAGTAGTTTTAAAGATGTAAGCGAACAGACAGCGGAAGCGACTATATTTTATTATACTGTCTATAGATATTGAAATACTGCTTATAAAACTTGCTACTCTTGAGGTGCTAGAGTTCATTGGCTGAGATTAACGCGCCCTGCCTGATCGTTATACAAGATATTCTTATTAGTACTGTAACAAAACATTTTGCGTTTAATATCTGCCAATTATATTAATATATCTATTGTACACCAAATTAATTACAAAGATTACTTAAATCTAAAGAAGTAAAAGTGGCATCCTTATCGCTCATAGGCAATGTCTTACAGACAACCGTGGGATCGATAGAAATACAAGAGACGGAAAGTTTACCTGGTGTATTATAAAGTGGATAGGAAGAAGTTAAAGTTGTTATTTATTTAGTTTGTTAGAGTTGTTTTAAACATATCTTTAAGTACAACATATATATATTCTTTAAGTGTTAGTTATAAGCGAAAACTTTTCAACTTCACGTCAAGTTTATCACAATCGTTACTTTGACCATGAGAGGCCAAGGTTTGAAAGCTTAAACAACCATTACTGAGTTTACACATCTATTTATCTGGGTGCAATATAAACACATATTTCTTTATGCACGTATTACGGAAGTGTTTGGGTGTAAAGACTTAAATAATGTTCGTATTATTCACTTTAGTAACAAATGTTTATAGTGGACGATGTACAAATAAAACACCCGTGGGAGTTAGATTCATAGTAAGTGCACAATATTGTCGTCTTGTTATAGTGCACTCTGGCTATGCTATTCGATTTTGTTTAACTTTGTGCACGATATTTTATACTTTGTGACTAAAATTTTGGAACTGTCTTTAAGGATTAAAGTTCTATTTCATTGATAACTTTTATGGAAGGTAGTCATCAATTTTTGTTTTTATGCCTGAAACGGCAGAATCTGCAGAAGAAATAAAGATATTTATATGAATCAGTTTCCTAAATTGTTTTTCTTTTAGGGTGGGTATTGGTTCTTGAAACTTTGAACAAATTTGATCTCTATTAGTGGCAAATTAACGAATGAAATCTATTACAGGTTTTAACAATTCATTGAAGTTATTGGTACCTATTTATTATAGTTATTGGTACATATAAATATATTTATATGAAATCACGTCATCAATTTCCCTTGTGTTTTTTTTACAAGTTCTTTTGACTCTTAAGCGTTTGAATATGCATAGAAACTCATCCAGTTCTATAGTTGTTGTTGAATGAATTAACCTTTTCTCTATTTTTATCTAATCGCGTGACCCTCTTTCTGTTTTAATGACCTTTTACATTACTTTACGGCTTATTTTTACATACTACTCTAGTTATAACTCTCATTAAACTAATGCGTGAGTACCTCTTCAAATGGTTCGTGTTTCCCAGCTAGAAATTAACCACAACCTTCCGGTAGCTACTTGTGCAAATTGATGTTGTAAATATTTACGGTCCCATAAATACCGAATCCATTTTTATACTAAAACCCAAGGCTGACAATAAAGTTACAATAAAAAAATCTTTATAATTAACGATAAATAGTAGTGATATTTAGCTATAAGCGGTTATAATGCGAACTATTTATAAGTTAACATAAAATAGTCTCTAGTCTAGTCTATAATGATGATATAAATTGCGAACCAAAAACATGAGTTAAACACATTTCTGTGTAGGTCTAAATGCTTTGCCACAAACATTATTGTGGCATATAATACGTAAACATAACGAGGAAAAATCGTAATACTATTGTGTATCGATTTTCTTCTGGAATTTGACGTCAGCGGTCAATGAACAGACGTGGATGAATCTCCACATCGCGGTATAAACACGTACAAATATACGTGTAGACTATTATATAATAAGCTAAAGAGTTTTTTTAGCACATTATCATATATCATTAAAGACTGATCATATAATGTACCTATTGCATTTTGTACCGATAAAATACAAACTGTAATTGAGACGCAATTAAAAAAACTTTTAGTTGGTACTTAACTAAATATAGTGAAAGCTAAGATGTGAGATATCGAAAAATGTACTGTAAGTAAATGCGATTAAAGTATATAATCGAACAGCAAATGCTAGTGAATTTTAGTTTAGTTGTGTCAACAACAGAATTAGCACCATTATGTTGATTATGAATAAGCCAGTCTTGTAACCTTAGTTGACTAAGTTGCGTGTGCGCGGGTGACTTTGGCTGTTTTTAATTAGACCGGTCGTGGCGATTAAACATTCACATAATTATGATAAATGACATTTATTTTTGTAAGAAAATCTCTTAGTAAATATTTTTACATACTGGTCTTTACAGGTAGAAAGCGCCAGAATTTTCTAAGACAAATTTTGGGAAGATATGTAGATACAAACCTTAAACGTTGAATTGATCGTAAATGATGTTTTGTAAACATGTTACAAATTAACATCTCATTCGGTTGACATCAGTGTATTTTATAGATATTCCTTCTATCTTATCTATCTATAGTTATCTATATTCTTATATTTCTACTAAAGATGAACAACATCAGAAATTACTAATATAGCTATCCAAATAGTCAGATCTGTATGTATTGGACTTCCCAAAAGAATAAATTGAAAACTGTAATAGCAACGGTTTTTATACTTTTTTAACGGAATAGGGGGCAAACCCGCAGACGTATCGTGTGATGGTAAGCGATTACCGCCGCCCATGCACATCCGCAATAAGGGCGTCAAAAGTGCGTTGCCGGCCGTTGGGGTATGGGGAGGCAGGGAGGGGTTGGGGTACAGTCCACCGGTATCTTCACTCACTAGGTGAAACACAGCACAGTCACGGTTTCACACCAGTCTATGAGTCAATGAGGCCGTACTATCACTCCGGTCGAGCCGGCCCATGCATGCGGTAGCGTGGCTCTCCCACGGTGATACTTAGCGAATATCTGTTTAATTTCATATTTTTCGAATATGATGGAAAGCATGAGCAGAATGAAAGATTAGTGGTCACCATTATCTTCTCTTCTTCATTTGAGGAGTTCAACAATGCAACATGGTGATGCACACTGTGGCAACCTATTGCAGGCACTTCTGCATCATTGGGTCTCGTGTTTTTTAAATCATGCATGTTTTTTCATGATATTTAGTAATGTATCGTTATCACAGTTACACCTGGACTGACTGATCATCATGACGTCATGAGGGTCATTGTGTCCCGTTCACAATAAATAATACTAAATTCAGTGATTTCAATGGACCATTGAATCGCTTTTAACATATGCCATTGGTATCCATTTAATACTGTAAAGTCTCGCCTTCCAATCATAGTACTGACCAGTTGATTCGCGAAACTTTGCGCATTGAAAGAAAAATCTCCAAGGTTTTACCATATTTGCCATTGATGCTTTTTTCTCCATAGCATTATGTTATATCGTATATTTACATTACAAATTTTAGTGGAGAGGTTTAAACTTTCCGCGATAAATGGGATATCTAACCATTAAATGTACTTGATTCCAACCAGTAGGCCCTCGCGTCAGCGTGTTAAATAATAACTCTGTGTCTCTTACGCTTTTACGGTTAAACCGCTACACCGATTTCAATAAAATTTTATTTGGCATGGAGATACGACAGCTCGTTCTGTACCTGGATGGTTGACCGCTGGTGGCATGTTACCATGAGCGTCTCCGTGATTCGGAGCTCACGTTAAGCAGCCAGTCCCGGTTGTTATCATACGATAACAGTCGTGAAGCTTATTTGGAGGCCTTTGGGCGGTTTAAAAACATCCTACGGCAAGATTACGTAGCCACAACGTAGTCTTGCCAGTCCCCAACCCGCACTTGGCCAACGTGGTCACGTATGGCCTAAACCCTCTCCCGAGAGGAGACCCGACCCCAGCAGTGTGACATTATGGATTGTTGATTGATGGAGATACATTGATTCTTGCGGAAGGACAAAATGAACTCTTCATTAGCATAGATTAATATCACTTTCAATTTTACGTCTGACATATTAGAAACCTACTGCCTATATCCATCACGTGGGTGTAAGCTGTTCTTGATGAAGTGTTCTTATGAAAGGATAAATTTTAACTTCGCTGTCTATAATGGCTTGGACAAAGAAAAACAATGTATTCGAAAGGCTATAAGAGACGCCCAAAGTCGCCATGTCGCCCAAAATAGAACGTAAAAGCGAAAGCTAGCTAGATGTTCTATATTGATACACAAATTAATACACGTAAATATTATTTAGACTGTTATTTTAATGCTTTTAGAACTTTCTATCTCAAATCTGAACTATGACTACCGCCTTGTTGTTATTGATACCCAATGCTAAATTAATGTTTTCTATTAAATGAAAACTAAACACCGAATGAATACTGGCAAGTTTTAAAGTACCTACAGAAGATACATATCATCATCATCATCAGCCTATCGCAGTCCACTGCTGGACATAGGCCTCTCCAATTTCACGCCACTTAGTTCGATCTATGGCTTAAATACATATGGATGTTATTTATTATAAATTTTAATCGTTTAAATAAGTTCATTCTTAGCTTTTGTTATATATTGAAGCTTTCCTCTAACTTTCCACCTTTTATGTTACTTCACCATTTTATTTTAATCTAACGTAATTGAGAATTGTGAGTTTTTGCTACAATATGAAAGATTTCTTACTCTCGCTCTTATCACGTGTAAATTTACGTGACAATTGAAGTGATTTACCAATTATATTACAAAACTTAAGACAAATCCGATATATAATGATTTTATATACTGTTAGTCTATTTTAAGCAATCGCTGAACGATTAAGACCAGCCTTCGACACCCACGTTCTATGTCGCTGGATACGTTTGAGCAATTGAAGAGTAGTACTTAAATAGTGCTCTGTCAATATGGTGTCTATTTTAGATATTCTTATTTTGCCTTATCAACTATTACGAAAGCTTTCACTCATTATACGGAATTTTGGTAAGATTGATCATTTAGTATTGTTTAATTGTTGGTATTGACGATTGAATTATAACTACTGACCTATAAGGTTGACTAACGTAGTTATGTGTCTAGTATGACGTAACATGAATAACATTCTGACATTCCAAATGATCATAGCTTCCATTATGTTCAATGGCAGTTGGTTTTCAAATATTGCGTTTACTGACGTGGTTACTGCCCCCGTAGTCTATCTGCTATCTATCTTTATTGAACACTTTGCTAGTCTAACTTGACTGATAGTAAATATCTGATTGATATGTAGTGATTTTAACTAATAAACTATAAAATATAACTTAATTATATTATTTTTATTATATTTGAAAAGATTAGTATAAATTAGCGGTAAAATTTATGAGAATAGATGCTTGAAAGTCACAACTAAATTATTATTGTATATTTTGCCATATCGTTGATGATGTAGGTCATTGGTGATAAGAAGTGCTGGTCGATGATTGAACGTCTGAACACAAAGATATATTCGGACATCTCTCTAAAGACGATAAGAAAACCCGGATATTTTTCCAGACGCTAATTAAACCAACCAATTTGTCTAGATCCTTCTTTCTGAATGAGAATTTATTAAGACTACTCAACCTGCCGAGGGCTCAGGTTTATCTTTCACTGGAGAAAAGCTTAACTGATTCATGCCAGGGCACTGTTTTCTTAGATTTCAATTACTCCAGCATGCTATCACCCTGTAAGGGAACTGATTCTCCCCTGTAATTATAACCGTCTAATGTATAGGTTTAGGTGAAAAGCGTCGAATAGTGACTTTTACGTTTATGCTATTAGTTCGGCTTTCTGATTCATCTCGAGATGAGCAAATCTAGATCTAATATTAGAGCTTCCTGGCGCGTGTGACGTTCCTCATTCCAGTTCATTGACACACAAGTCGTTTTCCTCAATTGGTTGAAGTCGTTTGCAGGAGCAATTATCATCTTGTTGCGTTCTGTCGTTCTATTCATTGAGATTGAATCATCGTTTCTCGCTTTGTTAACGAAATTTATTTTCCGAGAGACACAAGCTGACATTGATACCGTCATTCCTTTAAATTCTTGACTTTTTTTTGCAAAACCTACTGAATCGTTTGAAATATTGGTAGGTTTAATTTAATACCAAGGACTGGTACCGTCAGGAGTTCAATTTTTTACCTGACTGCAAAAGAAGGAGGGTTATGTTTTTCGAGCGTATGCATATTTATTTGGCACGGTCTAGAGCCTAAATGGCTTGTCCTATTTTTATGTGAGTGGCGTCAATAGATTCGTCTTAGTCGTAAGATTGATATTGGGTGCCTAAAAATTTAAAATAAACCAAATTGAGGATTTCTGGCGCTAAAAAGTAATCTAAAAGAAAAACTGATTTCCAAATATACATCGAGTGTGGAATCAAAATAAAGATATTTTTAACGGTGATTATCATAACCAGTATAAATATAAGTTATATGTTTTATTTTATAAAAACTGAATTCAAATGAAGATGACATATTGACGCTGTCGGTTTTTTTTTAAATCAATACATATTGTTTTCTAGAAATATTCCTTATGGTGGACGTTGGCGATACTGACTGTAATTACAATTATTATATAATGGCAGTATATGGTTATTAAGGCATTTTGCTTTTTTTTGTGTTGCCATTCCAATTTCATATTAATAATAGGATAGATAGATATATATATATAATTGTAACACTAATATAATGTTACTGTTCACTAAATTGAAAGATTCATTCATTCCATATCTACAAATTCGCGTGACCTCCAAATAAAAGCGAAAATGTTTGATCTGACCATGAACATGTTGTTTTGATACCGCGATTTTAAAGGGTTAATAAGTATAACTAACTAACTATAAATAATAGCATAATAAGAAGGTTAAGGTGAAAATAAAGTCAATAATGCAACCTGGTCGGAACGTCAGGCAAATCAGAGGTATGTAATACCCTTAATAAGTGATCGCGTTAATTCCCATGAAAATAATTAGCATACCATGAAACGCGAAAGCTTAAAAGCTGCTATAATAGCATGCCTGCAATTTAAAAATATGAATTTCAAACACCAACACAATTTAATTATATAAAACTCACGCCATCTCGTGCTATTTTCTATCAACTTAGACGTCTCAAGTCGAGGGTTTTGCAAGGCTCTCATGAAGTGGGTGGCGTGTGGGCGACACAGTGGTTCCGTCTACTGATGTCATCATGTTGCCTCTTGTTCGTAAACAAGTTGGTACAGTATAATTTGAAAACAAAATAGTATAATTTACTTAGGAATATAATATTTGTGCTTAGTAGCACTTTGTATGTATGGCTAAACTCCTGCAGAAAGGGCAGAGAGAAAAGTCAAGGTCAAGTCAAGCAAGTATCAGATAAGTATCTTATATACTTATCTGATACTTGCTGATTTTGTGATTAATTTGAATTCATCAACATTACTCCTCTTGAACTTTTCTAATCTCGACACGATGTTCTGTCTTATTATTTATAAGCTTTTTTCTATTTATTTTCGTTTCATTTACTAGCAGCTTTCGCCCGCGGCTTCGCTCGCATTTAATATTAAGTATGTTACTTTTAACATCTCCAAGAATATGTGTACAAAGTTTCATGATGATCAGTTAAGTAGTTTTCCCGTGAAAGCGTTACAAACAAACTTACTTTCACCTTTACGATATTAAGTGTGATTTTTTTCTGAATACAAAATCTTTACAAGTTCTATTGATTCTAGCCCCATTTTTCTTAAAAAAACACTCCTTAACTAATTAACATCCAATATTTTTTCATTTTTGCGTAACCGTGTAATCAATCCGTCACAATTTTTTTAACGCGAATGTACAAATACGTAAGAGTACTGATGCCAAGGCATAATAAGTAATGTTTATCCTATTTCGTCACTATATCAAAGACTGACTTACGTGACGAATGAGTTCCCGCCCCATCTGTTATCCAGTTGGTACCTAGTAACCATACGGGGAGCTGAACTATTCCTGGCACTTTTCCAAAGGAATCAGATATTGCTTTTAGCGTTACTTTCTATAGTTTTAAGTTGATGAAATACGATATACTTACGACATTGTTAAATAGAAGAAAAGAAAAGTCGAGTTTAGCAATTTGATTTATCATGTTAACAAAATAATTTATGATGTTATTATGACAATATGAATATATACTAATAAATAAAACTGTAGTGTCTGTTTGTAATATTAAAATAACCGCTTTTACTTAATGCATATCTATGTATACACGGCACATGTGCCAAAATCATATTTTTTAAATTTTGTCTGTCTGTTTGTTCCGGTTTATCTCTGGAACAGCTGGACCGATTATGACCTGATTTTCACTGGAAGATAGCTGACGATATAAGGCTAAGGAGTAAATTAGGCTACTTTTTGTAAGACTAGTCTCGCGGTTGTTGTTGTACCGCGGGTAACACCGCGGGGCTCAGCTGGTCTTTTCATAAATGCCTTAGAATTCCGCAGACACCGTAGGTTCTTGGTGAATCATTTGGGTTTTATGATGTTACATCGGCGTGATGTTGCAACCTAAACTATTTTAGGCGTATACCTTAACTGATTTTAACGGAACAAAACTCTTTTGACTGATTAAGAAATTGACCGTAAAGGATCTATATATCTATAGGTAATATAAATACTTGTCTTGTGGGTGTATATCAAAGTTACAACACACGACCTAGTGACAGTTCTGTGAGACGACAATTTGCATTCCAAGATTTTATAATTAGATACGTTGAATGTCGAATATTTATAAATGATGTTGTACTTTTCATTGTATTGAAATTGTAATCTAGATTATTATCATGTTTGCCAAAAAAGTTAACTTACTACAATTGCAATTGTGCCATTAAATAATAAATATTTTCGGACATTTAACACACAACGCCATCTAGTCCCAAACTAAGCCGAGCTTGTATTATGGGTACTTGACAACTGATAGGAATACATAAATACTTTTTTTTGTAAATACATACATATTATACATAGAAAACGCCCAAACTCCGAAACAAATATTTGCAGATCATACAAACATTTGGTCCGACTCAGGAATCGAACCCGAGACCTCTAGCACAATAGTCGCATACGATACCACTGCGCCGCAGAGGCAGTCAAAGTAAGTTTGCTTCTTTGTCTTTCGCAGATATTTTTTTATATTATTGATCGCTTCCGAAGATACCTATCGAAGATAAAATATCTTTAAAAATGATCGCTTTCGAAGATACCTACAGATGTATCTTCGGAAACGATCGTTTCTGAAGATACCGCTCTCCGAATTGTTATCGTGGACCGTTTAACTCCGCTTATTCATATAAACGTACGTAGCATTTCAGAGATATACCGAGGTTTTTTGTTATCAAAACTTGTTTTAGCACATGATGGAGGATTACCACATAAAAATAGGATGTTTATGAAACGAATGCACGTGCCCTGATAAAAAAATAAGCATATTGAAAAGATAATAATGTCTGTCTAATATTTTAATGTGTCCTCGAGAAGCCTCCACCCTTCCTGGAGTGCTCATCACCAGCCATAAATTTAAACTATTTTTACTATGATACTGCACTGAGTTATTTTTTAAGACCAAGCAAATCTTTTGTACTTTAAATGTTTATTAGTATAAACTTTAGGCAATACACTAATGACAACTTCAAATATTTAATTTTTTTTATCTTACATATTATTTATTACGTATATTTTTAAGCTTAAGTTAATCACTAAAATATATACAAAGTTGAGACGAAAGTAGTAATAAACAAATATATAAACCTAATAAAACTAAACTAGCTAAGCCCTGTGGTGCTACCGGGTAACGCCGAGGGGAAAAGCTAGTCTGAAATAGTAGCCTATGTTACTTCTTATGTCATCAGCTATCTGCCAATGTAAGTCGAAATCGGTCTAGCCGTTCCAGAGATTAGCCGGAACAAACAGACAGAGAGACCGACAGACAAACCGACAAAAAATGTAAAAAACGCATCTCACTACGCCGCCATAGCGCGGATAACCATGCTGCTTTGTCCGCTTTATTAAATAGGGTGGTAACCGAACTTTTGATTTCTACTCATTTTTTTCCATCTCAGTAGTCACATTGGCAGCTAATTAAAAAAAAAGACAAATCCTTAGATGGACTAAATATCTACATATAAGTTGAGAGGAAAACTACGGCTGCAATTCAGACTTGTCTCATATTTGTTCTGATTCATTTTAAAGATGATCTCATTGGTTGTTTAGTCGTTGAAAATACCATTTGTCAGACTGTTGGTGGCTTGGGTGTCACCTGAACAAACAAGAACCGAGCAAAATATTATGCAACCTACCCTCTGTGCAGATATTTCAGTTTGCACATAATATTATATTCAATAAGCCTGAAAGTAAAACATTATTCGTCCTTGGTTTTAATTTCATTACTATACGTGACGTCACTATAAAACATTGTTTCACCATCTATCTGTTCTGTTTTGTATTGCACTAGTTATTAACGATATGAAATAAAAAATGACGTAAATACATCGATATCTCTCGAATGGGTCGTAACTCGCGTTCAGTTTTTAGGGTTCCGTCCATCGGTCGTCAGGCTGTATCTCATGATACGCGATAGTGAAGACAGTTGAAATTTTCAGAGATGATGTACTTCTATTGCCGCTATAACAAAAAATGTTCATAAAAACAGAATAAAATTTACATTTCAGGAAGGCTCCCATACAATAAACGTGATTCTTTTGCATGGCAATGGCAACAGGTAGACGCTTGAAATGTATAGATACGGAACCCTTCTTGCGCGAGTCCGACTATCACATTGCCTATTTTTTGTCTTGGGTGGGTATTGAACCCGCACCCTTCGGCTTAGTAGTCAAACATACTAACTGCCAGACCATTAGGACTGTCATAAGAAGTTATTGAACATGTAAATTTTTTATTGATTACTATCTGAGCCCCGCGTTGTAACCCGCAATACAAAGATATTGTGTGAATTGTATTTTTATAATTTGTAGCCTATGTGTTACTCTGATGTATAAGCTATATTATGTTAAAGATTCATTAAAATACATTGAGTAGTTTTTACGGGAAAGAGTAACAAACATCTATCCATGTTTACAAACTTTTGCGTTTATAATATTAGTAGGACGGGTAATAAATAGAGTTTACAAACTGCATGCAAATTTCCTTCAAATTATCATTATTTTATGCATTTTCTTATCTACTTATCGAGTGAATGTTCACCGTTATCTACCCATCATATTGTCATTGCTGTTAGTAACTATATATCTTCGTTCTGTGTCATGGTCGGCATAAAACGCATCAATTATATCGTAACGGTACACCTAGATTTTTCCTTATAGTATTCCATAACTTTTGTATTGTGTGTAAGTAAAATGTGTCTGGTGTATGTTCATATTTCACTATAATCTTCTTCCCCCTTTTCATATTTTCTTCTCTTCTATTCAACTCTGTCACTCTTCATTTTCTTTTACGGAGAGCTTCATTTAATGAAATGACCAAAATTGGTTTTATCGGTAATGCTTCTTGAGAATGCGATAATTCTATTTACATGTTCTCTTATTTGCTTTTATTTATGACAAAAGATCAAGTGGGGTCATCCACGTCACAAAGAAATTTGTAAAAAGATTTCCTTGGTAAATAAATTAAAATAATTGGACCAGTTGTTTTGCTCTCAGGATCGTGAATTAAAAACCAACTTGAAAATTATAATAATTACGGAAATGTAGTATTTTTAACATCTAAAGGCCGTATGTCAAGATTTAATGTATCGGCTCAATAAGCCTCGAATATGAGTGGGTGGGGTCACCATGATGCTTTCCATCAGGCAGAATATATAATAGACTCATTTTGGCAGGGTTATACAAAATTCTTTTTTCTTCAATTAACAGGTTTAGATAATACTGAGATCTTCTAAGCAATTGCCCCAGAAAATCATGCTAACCTTAAAATTTATGGTCTGTGAAACTAGTACCATTAGTATACGACCTTCAATTTTGAAGTAATTTTATATAACTATGTTTCTAGTACTCGTATACTAAAAAAGAAATATCAACAAAATTATCTTGCCAGACTTTACTAGCGATAATTTTTTGCTAAATTTTAAATATTTGCCAAACACTTACAGCTCATTTACGAATTATAAAATAATAGTACTATATTCCTATTCACAATGGTTCAGATTCACATCTGCTATTCATCCTATGAGGCGACAAGGGAACAAACTGCGTAGTAAAATATCACTGCAAATAGAAAGCTTTATTTATTTTTATGGTATACCAACACCATACATACGACACTCACTTAAAAATATTACACAGACATATTACCTAGTTTGCGTACCTATTACAGGTGCATACAATTGATACGAACGTTAATCAACCCTTCTAGCCCGAGTGGTATATTAGACCAAACCACTTAGTGAGACCTATGTCCAGCTGTGGACTTTTAAAGTCTGTTTACAGACTCACTCATCATCGATTCTCTAAGTATATTGTTAAGACCGTATGTGTGTAAACAAGACTGGTGAGAGTATGTACTGTATTAAGTGTTAAAAAAGATTAAATACAATAGAGTACTATGTTTAAAAAACTAGGTAATCAATCTTGCATAATCAAGCGAGTTATATATGATATATAGTTCGTCTACGATATCTTGACAAAAACTGACCTTACGTAACTAAGACCCCGTTTCACAGATGGTTTGATACAATTTATATGGAAGATAAGCTATCCGAAAGATATCTGTAACCGGTGAAACAGGCCATTAATGTTATTAAGATGTATTATCGTAGTTTTAAAGAAAACAGATGTTTGGTATTTTGAATCATTGACTACACATTTTACTTCAAAATAATTTATTCACACACTTTTCTCGTAATAATTTGGAGCCGGCGCTATGAGTTTTGCTCATTTCGTTCTCTCCTCTATTACTCGACATCTTCCTTCACGCACTTTTTCGTTTCATTGTAAAATTATTTTGATTTAGTCTTTTATCGCAGCCAACCTGCCAGACGCCAGTATCTTAAAATTGCACAAAAATATTGAAAAAGTGTATGTTACGAAGACCCAAATCACTAAAATAATTATGCCTCTGCGTAGTAATCGGCGTTTAATTCAGTCACTTGATTAACTGTACAGCTCATAGATAACAGTATCAATAAAAAACTTTTGAAAACGTCAATCCACGTCCGTCTGGCCTATATATAATTACGATTATGACCGAGATAATTGAGGTAAATTAACGTAATTTACTTTGTATTTCAAAGGAGAACAATCATACTCCAACATTAAGACTTCATCGCGGTTATGTCAATTTTGACGTAATGCTGCCACTCAATTCGTGGGAATTCTCAGTGGAATTGCATTGTGTTGGATGGATATTAAAGTTTTTTTGACAGCAACATTTGATGTTTCGTTTCCGTGTAACGAGCAACACGATTGCCACAGAATAATGTTTATATAAAACGACTTAATCATTACCGCACTGCAGTAATTTAAGTGCATGTACAGTGTTGTCTTTTGTTTGAAATCAACACCTTAACATTAAAGTCAGATTCAGTCCTAGTGGGTTAGCGTAGTTATAAATTATACCCCTGATTTCTACCTCTGCCTGTGAAGAGATTGATAATAAAATAATATAATTCAAATACGTAATATTTCTCTTTATGTTCGTGGTGGCTTTTGTAATTTTACATCATCAGTTATAAATAAATACGTTTAAAATTGTACATGAAGTCATGACTTACAAATGTGGCTTGGATCTATCAAGCTTCAATAAGCTTATTAAATTACGAAATCTCTATGGAACTGTCTTTGAGAAACTACATATAAATATTATTAAACACTGCTGGATATATTTTGTTGTACTCCGAATCAATTCAAATTTCAAACAAATCAATTCCAATAGACGTGATCAAGTTGTTGCTTGATGCGAGTATAATAGTAACGATTTTTATTTACGGACTTATTATAACATATTAACAGTAGTATTAATTTATAGAAATTCGGAAAAAATACGGATCGGCTTGAGAATCTACCGTGAGTTTTCATTGGTTAAAATATATTATATTTTAAACGTAGGATATATATCTTTATAAATATGTGATAATGTGGGCTGGAAACATTGTTTCTACATTTTTGACAACACCATTTATGTATGCTACAATTTTAAATTCGTTTCAAATTTCTTCTGTCATCTAAACACTGACTTGTGCTACTTCAATAATTAACTGGTTGAATAGATTATTTAACTACTTTAGCTCGCTACAGGCGTCTAACTGAATCTTTCTTAATTGTTGTATGAGTTCACAAGACACTTCACGATTGAATATCTAGGCATACTGTGGGACGTGCGCGGGCGCCACTCGTCTATCCGGTTGCGACTGGATCGCTGACTCATGCGCAACCTTCCACGCAGCCGACTTACTGGAAAATAATTCGTAAATTATTTAAATTTTGTTGGCAAGTTAAGTTTCTGTTAATTGATATATTTTTCCGTGTAAACAACTAATTGCTTTGATTAATTATTGTAGATTTTAAATAAATTTATACAAGCATGATGTAGCAATACAATCGATGCGATGTGTATTTAAAAATATAGATTACTTTAGAAGAGAAGTCATAGTGAGTCCTGTTCATAAGATAAGCATCATATTCCAAATACCTAATCTAAATCGTACACAAAGGTTACAAAAAACTTAAAATTATATGTTTAAATAAATTAATAAATAATAAATGAATATCTAACACACAACGCCATCTAGTCCCTAGCTAAGCAGACCTTGTGGTATAGGTACTAGACAACTAATATAAATACATACAATACACTTTTTTAACATCATTTTCATTCGGAATATCATCGTTTGGAAAAAATGTTTTGCAATTCTTTCTCATCGATTCTTTTACTTTAATCATCACAATGTCCAATACACTGATGTTACAACGTTCTCGAAATAATACTAGTAGTTGTCAAAATAGTACCTAGGGGTATAATGTATTGTAAATACTCCCTGGTACATTCAAATGAACGACCTCACCGGGAAGTACGCCGAAGCTCATGAACGCCGACTTCATGATCACGTGAACGTTGAGGCTATCCAGCTTCTTGACAATACGGACGTTACAAGGAGACTTAAAAGGATAAAGCCCTTTGAGTTAGTTAAGTGACAGCGCGAAGTGAAAAAAATACTACCATTTTAGTTCAGTGTATTATTAGAACACGCGAACATAGTGTCCTCAATTAATTAGAGACAGTAAGAAAAGTGTTAGTGGACCCAATCTTTCTATAGTTATGTTTTATTAATTTAAGTCAAAGTAAAATTACTCATTAGTCAGTAGATTAAATCGTAATAGTAGAAGGCCTACTTGTATTTATTATGGCAGTTACAGAAGAAAAAACAGTGTCTAATAATGATAAAAAAAAGTGGTGACTTTTTAGTTTTTATCAGTATATCATCTTTCAGGATGCTTCCGACCCTCTTTCTGCTTTCATCATTTTAGTGCCACACATAACTAATCATAAAATTGTAAAAACACTTGCAATGACTAATTCGTTACATAAACCCACTTCGAATGAGTAGGCTGATCTTTTTGTGATGCTCATCGTTAGACGGCCACTGATCCAGGATCATATAGCAGTTGGATAACCTTAGGTCTTTGAACCTTTGGCACTTTTTCACGAAAGGTTTTATGGAAAACGTTTTAAAAATGATAAAGATTATACCAAATAAAATCAACAGATTTATTATTAAATGATTCCAAAACGTTCCAATGTTGTTGATAATGGTTTTGAACTAATGGAACTGTAAGATTTAGTATTACACACGCAAAATAAATTTACGGCGATAAACGAATGTGTAAAGATTTTATAGCGAGGGTTTATAACATGAACAAACGTTGGTTGGTCTGTTCTTAATGATGTACGATAAGATTGTTCATTTAAGTAGGCCATGGTCGATTCGCGAAATTAAAAAAACTGGTTCATTACCGCCTACCATCTACCGGTTTATTTGCTGTATTATGGATATATTATACACTCGAAACCTGTCCTTCGTAGCATTTCTAGGCTCTTTAAAAACAGTTAATTTTTAAGATTGACATATTTATCTGATTTTATAAATGCAATTGGAAATCTCTCGTTGTTGCCATCCAAGATGAACAAAAAATGTGACTATGCCTAGAGATTTTGCTCTTGTATCAAATAGGGCTTATAATAGTCGGAAATTCTATTTTCCATAATTTAGACCTGTGAATATATCCAATAGATTGTCCTTTTACGTATAATATTCGCCTAACTGAAAAATTTACTCGAATTTTTTTTAATAAGGTTAACTTTTCTTTGAGGGCATTTACCAGAACGTGCAGTTTGCGCAGTTTAGAGGAAAGAGATAGATTGGCAATTAATTCAATCAAATGGTTTAAGCGAATAATTTGTCTTTCGCTCCAGGGCTCCAGAGCAGTAATGGATGGATGACATAATCTCTGGGATTACTATTAGTCTTACTAATACAGTAGGTAACGGTTTAGGTCTTTGCGGTCATTTTATTTGTTTAAGCTTAAGCGCTTTGTTGGATAACTGTGAAAGTTTTTGAACATGCGCATGATGATTATTTTAAAACTTATTTTATTGACCTTATACCTTTACCTATACCGATAGATAGGATAGATAGAGAGAGATAGATAGACGTGGGAGAGCCACGCTTTGGCACGAATGGACCAGCTCGGCCCGAGTGATACCACGGCCTCCGGAAACCGGTGTGAATAACCGCTTGCGCTGCGTTTCACCGAGTGTGTGGTTATACCGGAGAAGACTGTTCTAATCAACTGTAAAGGAATTGGCCAAATATTTTAAAGGTGTATAGTTACTTCAAAAACATTCCTCTAGACTATGGGGTGCCAGACCATATCTTTTTTTTGGGTAAACAAATGCTGGTATACCTCAATGGTAGGAGTAATTGTGTAACAATTTTTGAGAAAATATTCCATACATATCATCACCGTCAACAGCCTTAAATAGTACACTGCTGGACATAGGCCTCTATACCACGAACAGATGGGTTGTTTCAAGTTCGCCTTCCCCTTGCAGTGTTATTGTGCTATACAGTTTGTGTAATACATATGTTATAAGCACATTGTTGATGTACGAAGTTGGCATCTATAATCTTATTGCAAGCTACAATTCCTTTTATTATTTTCTCCATGCATACTAGATGATATTTTAAAATGTTATTGCTTACTTATTATCATTTACTTCTTAGGTAAGAATAAATGTTCGAATAGACTACTCGTTCTAAGCGGTTTTACCTGCATTTATGGTAAATTATCTGCTTATAAGACGCTTAACACTATGTTATATAATTTTATTATTTTTGAATATTTACTCAGCGTTTTTCCCGGTTGCTTTTGGAGCCCAGGTTTCGCTTCCCTCCTTTTTTTGTTCCAGGCAGTGAGACCATTAGCATGTATGTCACCATTTACGACGTCAAGCCAGCATTTCTTAGGTCAGCCCCTTCTACCGTGCCCCGGCGGAGATGGCATGGCCAGACATTTGTTTCACACGTAGGAAGGCGGTTGCCGCAAAACTTGGCCGAACCTACTCTTACTTTTGAATAATTATTCTATCCAAGATAAAAGAAAGTATTCAAATCTGACAAAAAGTTTCCGAAATTCTCCCATTAAATCACTGTACTTTTAAGGTTGTGTAGCCCTAAATTTTCTTTAGAAAAATGCAACCTCTTTCATAAAATTGGAAACTCAGATTTACTTAAATGTATACTTTCGTGTTTATAAATGTTTTAATCCAAGAAATAATTACGAGCAAATTTTTTAATCGTCATCTATTGCAGCATCATACATATTTAACGTTTTGAGATTGACGGCCGCTTCTCACTCGTCGCTGGAATGTAATAAAATAATAACACAACTTAATGTGGCGGTGGTGGCGTTCGGTTTCACTCTTGTTGTCAAAGTTTTTTTTATTTGAAGACTCCTGTAGGAATATCACTTTTTTCATATTAATTTTGCTTTGCAAACAAGTTGGTTTAATTGTATAAATGCATAAATTTAATTTAAGTAAACTTATGGATAAAAATATGAGCCGTGTTAAGCCGAAGCCCTTAAAGATCAATTGGCCGTAGAGAAAGCGCCATTGACCCGAAGTCGTTTCAACGAGAGCCTCTTAAGGCTAACCGCCATGTCTCCGAGATCTTTGACCTTCGTATGCAGCTTGTCCTTGTTTGTATTGCCTGTTAGTGCTTGTTAGCGGATAATTTGTTGCGTATTAGTGCAAAATGGTTGGCAATATCTAGGCAAGGGATATTGACATTGAATATCGTATTAAAGATCGCATGTCGACTTTTGACAGTTTTTAATAGTTTTTTATAATACACACCAAAATAATTAAAAATGTACTGTATAAGCTTCAGTAAACATGACCGGTCAAAAAACAAATGTACTGGGCTGCATGGGCCCCACCATAACTTAAGGGTGCCAAAAAGTTAGTAATTAGTGTTTTACAGTCTCTTAGTGTTTTTGTATTAATCCTAACTTTTCTATAAATTTTAATAAATAAATACTCCGATCGTCTTTTGGTGTAGATCATGTATAGTTTTCGTACTGATAGGACATTGCTGATAGAATATAGACAACTCGTTCGGAATGGTCTTTTCTAATTTTAACTTTATAGCATTTATTTTATGTATATGTATTATGGATAAAATGTTCGATAATATTAAAAAGAGAAGAAGTTCGCGTTCGCGTAGAAGTTTTTTTGATCCATCGGGAGTGCAATTTTGAACAAAAATAATAATAATTTATAAACATTTTACAAAATTTTAGATTTACAACTTTAGCTTATAAATACATAAAAAAGATGACATCCTACGTCTTTTTCTATACTCTTGGTAAGAATACCTAAGCGTGATAGCATAACAAACTCACAGAGGTAGTTATCGGACGAATGACACACTGATCTTACCGAGTCTTTCAGAAGCTACGGTAACCGCTTGACGCTGCTGGTCGTGCGCTTCTTAATTACTCGATTGTGGAAGTAATTGCGTCTTCAGATATAATTAGAAACTCTTATTTATATCTAGATGTCACCACTTGGTGCTAGGTATAAAGTTGTCTCTCATTGCGCGCCACTCGTGAAAGTTATTCCAAGATGTTTAAAGAAATTAAGTGTATGTGCGAAATTCTGCACGTTTCTAATATTTCGAGGCTTAAAACGTAATTTTACATACACAGTACTTAAACTATTAAATAAAACATTTCTTATGAAATAATAACTTTTAACTGCGTCTGCGCCCGCGTCTTTGTTGGTTAGTTAAGAGTAGCGTATATCCTTCCTCAAGAATTAAATCATCTCCATGCCAAATTTCATTATAATCGTTGTAGCGGTTTAGCCGTGAAAACTGAACAGACCGACTGAGTTACTTTTGAATTTATAATATTACTAAAGATGGTGGCTTACTTTCCTCCCCGGAATCAAAGGAAACCTACCCTGCGTTTGAGCTCTTGTAACCTCACTCACACGATGAAAAGAATTGTTTAGCATATGTTTTTTGAAAAGCCGTGTAAGGTATTCTTAAATGTATTGTGCATTGATGACCACTCGACCATCGACCGGAGTACCACAATTTGTAGGTCCGGTCGAGCCTGTCCATTTTGGTTCTCCATTTCCATGGCTCTGATAAAATGATTTCAAAATAACGTTATGTACAATTTACTTTATTGCTAAATAAAAGAGCTAGCTTTCTTTAAACCGCATAATAAAACCACACTTTCATTAAGAAGTCTTCCAGTACACAGAGTAACGAAGAAGTGACTGTTTATATATTTTAACGCCTAGTTTTTAATGCCTAAGTAAGAATGATTTGTATTCACGCGTAATTACAGGTCTCCTCTCCCTTGTTGCGAACTTGACCGTGGGAAATGTAGTGTACTGAGCTGGTTTCTTTTCTACTTTTACCTGTCATGTAATTACAGGTTGTAATTTTACGTTGCATTGTCGTTCAGACTGATGTGGTCGCGTGAATAGAATTGCACATTTTTATTTAGACTAGTGACCGCCCCACTTATCTATCGAAATTCTACCATAACTCTTTAACCGACTTCAAAAAAGGAGGAGTTTATCAATTCGATTGTATTTTAATTTTGTTACTTCATAAATTTCGATTAGGAGAATATTTTGATGATTCTTATTTATTTCAAAGCTGATGCTTCCCGTGTGTTCCCATTTCAATTTGGCCCACTTCTCCAAGTCGGTTTTTTTGTTAAAATTTGTGATTATCGTATGTTATTCGCATAATTTTCGTTAAAAAAAACAAAGATTTTGTTTTCTGTATTAAAATGTAGATTTGTACGCGTCTACTGATAATTTAATAATTGATCTTTGATATGTATAGATTTCCTACAGGACTTTTTGAATCATATTGAAACAGGATTGTTATTGTTCCAAGTTATGTTTTTGGGTAAATTGGTTCTTCATTGAGACCATCAATTTTATGCGTTTTGATATAAAAAACTCAAATAAATGTTTTTTTTTACATTTCGATTATCTAACTTAAATCTATTTCAATAAATGAGTACTATATCAGAAAAAATTGAAGAATTAGCCTTCAGTCTCAAAGTCGTAATAACATTTACGTCAGTCCCCATTCAAAGTTCGTGAGTGAAATCTGATCGTGTTGTAAGTTTTACAGTGATAGCAATTATTTCAGATTGGACTAAAGAGAAACTAAGACCAAAATGCACGCATAAGGAAACCCACCCGTTTTATAATTAACTTAAAAGCGAAATGTTAAGGGGTCAATGACACCGCCCATTGGCATATGAAAACGTTGCCGACTGGCTTAGTTTGATCTCTGATTTCATAACTTATGTAAACAATGAAAGATCTTGTTTGTGCGGTCACAGACATTTGGCACCAAGCCACGTTTTTCACGGTTTCTCGTGCGCATTTCTAGGATTTATTTAAAAGATTACTCGTTGATCGGTAACGGTGGTCGTTGAAAATGCCCAAACTTCGAAAGATACAATAAGGATCTACTGTAGAAGTTCACACTTCTATTTGTTAGTCGTTGTTAGGGTTAGAAAATACGTTTATTCTTTGCACTACTATATAATACTATACCTGCGGTATTCCCCGACCATTAAGACTTTCAAACCTTCAAGAAAAGAGCTTACTCCTTCTCAAAAGGCCCGCAAAGCACTTGTGACGCCTCTGGTGTTGTGGGTGTCCATAGGCGGCGGTAATCGCTTACCATCAGGTGATGCCTCTGCTCGTTCGCCACCTATTCAATAAAAAAAATACGGTTTTCTAAAAATAGTAATCGACAGTTATTTGTGATCTAAGAATGAAAAAATGTCTTCTTACTGTACAGAAGCGAAGCAAAAATGTATGAATACATTGTGAATGTTATGTTCATTTATGTAACTGCCTCGGCACAGTGGTAGCGTATGCGACTGCTGTGCTTGAAGTCTGGGTTTCGATTCCCGGGTCGTACCAAACGTTTGTATGGTCTGCAAATATTTGTTTCGGAGTTTGGGTGTTTTCTATGTATAATATGTATGTATTAATAGAAAAAAGCATAGGTATACTTATTTCACTTGTCTAGCTAACTCTGCTTAGTTTGGGACTAGATCTTAACGTGTTAGATGTCATACATTATGGGTACCAGGCTATTGTTAAACATTCTTATGTATTTCTTTAACCATCATACCGTAAATGCTCATAAATTACTTACCAGATGCTGAATAAATTACTCCTGGTATTTATACCGCACTTAAGAAATGAAATTAATAGCCTATTAAACTGTATTGTTCACTTATACGTAACGGAAATAATTTTTTTCGTGACTATCATAGACCAACTTATCTACTATGATACTAATTAAGCTGTTAAATTAATATTTTTAACGTATACTCTGTACCATTTTGTTAAACACCTTTCTTGATCACTATTAAAATGTAATAAAAAAAATTTTGAATTAGTTTTAATATGATTCGATTCCCGTTTTTAATGGCTGACTTATATTTAAATTAGCTTTTGCCCGTGGGTCTGCCCACTTTTTTTTGTTAAAAAGCCTCAAATAATATGGCTACCTATTGACGAAAGAATTTTCAAAATTGGTTCATTAGAGATTACCCCCTACAATCTCACAAACTTTATCTCATTTTATATTTGTATGGTCCTACCAAAGTGACTCTACTGATGGAAAGCATAAGCAGAATCCAAGAGTCGTAGTCATTCATTGCGAATGCAGATAATACAACTATGCAGCATGGTGACCCACACCATGGCGGCCTAGTGATGCTTCTGCATCATGGGGTCTCTGGTCTCGTACTCACCAATCGTCATTTTACGTTTATCTTATGTGCGAGGGAAGTACTGCCCCGAGCGTGAAATCAGCGTGGCTCTACTGCCTTCAATCAGCAAATACTTTTTTTTTACGTGTGGAAACCCCCTCGGACCTTCACCCCCTCGGGGTTTGCGGCGGGGTGGTGTGTTGGAATCGAACCGACTAAAACCACACGGTTCGCCTGAGACGGGAGGGATCCGGGAACCGCTTCCTTACGCCATCCGGACCCCTCCCAGCGGACTCGTGTCCACCTACACCTAGGTCGCGATGTTTTTATCTTATTATTATGTATCTATCTTTATTCTTATTAATACGTGAAGCAAAAACTTAGTACTCTTTACGAAAGTTATGCGAACGAAGGAGTGTGGAATTTGGCATAGCTAAAGTTTATATGGACGAAGAAAAAGATAAAAAAAAAGTAAAAAAATTACACTGCGACCACTAGTTACTACAATTATTTTCTGCTGTTGATTGTCAACATTCCCTTTCAACATAAACACAGTTGTTTAAGAAACAATGGTGTCGTTTGATATCCATGTACTGATCGGTAATATTATCTGACAACGTTGCGTGTGCTTGTCGTTCTAATGCAGTTGCATTAGCCTTTTTATTGCTCTCTTACTACTGATTGATATTATTAAAGTTATCACTGCGACAGACGGCAATTTAGTAATGTAAGGAAAATTGCTTTCACAATTGATTTATAATGCGTCAATTAGAATGTGTGTAGGTTGAAGAGAAGATAATTTAAATTTAAACTCATATTTAACAAGTATCACTTTTTGATCTTCTTTTGCAATACCTCAATTAGGTAACGTTGTGAAGGTAATCGAATTAGTTTTGACACTAATTGGTACTTTAAAGCTTATGTAGGTATTATTTATCAGTACTGTAGATTTAGTTACAAAGTTCGACCCCAACAAGCATACGTCTCGTTTTACAGAAGTCTCGCACAGAATTCGTGCTGTCGTGTTTTTTTGTGGGGTGTGTGCAACATATAGTGAGGCAACATTATGTTGCCTCACTATATGTTGCATTGCTTGCATTTGCAATGCGAATGGTGACCACTCTAGGATTCTGTTCATGCTTTCCATCAGGCACAGTAGTTACTTTGGCAGGTCTTTATAAATATTCATACAAATATAAAAAAAGCTTGTAGGAACGAAATTTGATATATTTGGGAATCTTCACATTACTTCCAATTATATTTAACAAGCTATATTCCTTAAAATTGCAATAACGCGAAAGCGCTAAGCCGTAGCTGTATATGCACATTTATTTTCTCATAGTCAGGTTATTGCACTTTTGTTTTTTTTTTAAATTTTATCTGCCTGTACTAGCGTGACTTCACACGAAGTGCTCAATTTATAATTATATTCGGAAGTATTCTGTTAGTCCAATCAACGAACTAGTTTTGCAAGTTGCAATCCCCAATTAAATTATAAATTGATGTCGTTTATAAGACCGGTTCGGGAGGTTGGGGAAACTTGAACTTGACTTTGACCAGTTTTGGCGGCACGCGAAGACTAGCCTATTGGCCTAAGTATTGAAGAATTATTCTATTAATATAAGTTTCAGTATTACTCGAAATTTTGGAATAAACATCATATTTTTAAGTGCGAGAGTTATGGCTCTGTGACAAAGACGCTGGCTTGAGTGTGGTTATTGGAGCAAGAGCAAGGGATCCAGCAAAACTTCAACGGGAAATAGGACTGAGACTTACAAAAGGCTAGAGAATACTATCATCATTATTACCCGACCACGGTGAAGTTTGTATGTTTCACCGTAGCGCCCAAACCACTAAACTGATTTACCGAATAATGTGTAAGTAGATTCCTAAGAATGGCCCACGCTGCATAGTCTTTGTATATATATTTTATCAAAAGTAGTCGGGTTATTGATTTTTTATTTTAATTTTGTGTTCAAGAATGAGCTAGAATAAAAATGAAAATAATGATATCACTCGTTTTACGTTAGTCATATCACCTTCACATGTAATGTCTCCTTGACTCTGAAGTCATTACTGTTTAAGTCTCAACAGAAATTTGTGTTAGATGTGATGTTTTAAGAACAAACTTTTTTTACCAGCGGGCTTCAAGTGAATTTTAAGTTTGAATGACAATCAATACATTGCGCGTCATAGATTAGTTTAAAACAAGGGCAGTCATATTAAAAGAGTGGTACGCCACGCCTGAATTAACCTTTGAAAACAATAAGTTCGAGTCACACAGCAGACGTGAGCGGTTCACGTATAGTGAATCGAGTTCTCAATAACGGTGATTTTTGCTTGCTTCTATTTCGGCGTTTCGTTCCACTTTCATTGGGTTCGCCGAGCGTAACTATAGCGACCGCCGTGTGTTCAATATCTGTCGCGTTCTGATATAAACCTTCATCAATATCTGAATGACACAACACAGGGTGAAAATATGATAAAATTTAAAGCAAAAACCGTGGGAGAGCCCCGTTTCGGCACGATTGGGCCAGCTCGACCATAGTGATACCACAGCCTTACAGAAAATCGTTGTGAAACAGCGCTTGCGCTATGTTTCACCTCGTGAGTGAGGATACCGGACATCTATACCCCAACCACTCCCCCATCCCATCCCCCAAACTTGTGACGCCTCTGGTGTTGCGGGTGTTCATGGCCAACGATAATTGCTTACCACCAGGCGATACGTCTACTTATTTGCCCCCAATTCCATAAAAAAACCTTGCATCGACGAATTAAGAATATGAAGTGTCGTCACCCCTATTTATCAAGCCAGTATTGCAAGAGCCGACTAAAGAGCAAGGTGTGCAGGACAAAAACATTGACAATTTGACAAAAACTCTTTTCTTTAATGTATGGAAACCCATTAACCGTCATCCCATCGGGGTTCATACTAACTCGTCTGGCCCGGGTGGTAAGTAAGGCCAAAACCTTTCTAAGGAGAGGCCTACGTAGAGCAGTGGAATATTAAAAACTGTTGATCGCAAAGATAAAATAAATTAAAGAATAAATATTAATAAAATGATAATAATAAACAACGGTGAAAGCGTAAATAATCTGTTATGAACACTTTGGTTAGACTATTACCACGGTAATGGATGCGTACTTAATCACAGCGACAAAAGAACGCAATGTGAATGTAGTCTTGTAGAGATTGGATGCAAAGTTAATTCTGTACAGTATTGTGTCCCATAAAAAGATAGAATTAAATTTCCATTTAAATTGTCCGCTGAAGTCTGTGGAATATTGTTATTGTTGTGTTATACAAGTACGTTGCTACCCTTGAGTGAGAGTTAGATTTTGGTTCTCCGCTAATATAAATGGTAGATTTCATTTGACTATCTCAGTGACGTAATGGTACCGTATGCGACTGCTGTCTGCTATGCTGCTTGAGGTCTCGGGTTCGATTTTTTTTTTATGTTTGCACCAGCCAAAATTACTCCACAAAGCCTGATGGAAAACATAATCAGAATCCAAGAGTGGTGATCACCATACTCATAGCGTGACGTGCACACAATGGTGTACCCTCCAGTCTCGCACTCACCAATGAAACACAATGGCACGAACGCTGCTATTTTACGTCGATTTTCTGTACGAGAGTAGTATCGCCCCGGTAGATTCGGCCCGTTCGTGCTGCAATCAGCGTGGCTCTGCTACCCAATCAGACCAAATGTTTGTATGATCTGTAAATATTTCTTTCGGAATTTGAGTGTTTTCCAAGCATAATATGGATGTATTTACATTAAAAGTATTAATATATTTATATCACTTGGATAGTACTTCACTAGTTATTAATTTATTTACTTTAAATTGTAACATATAGGGCATAAGGTAAATTGGAACATACATAAGAAACGCGTCCAATATGGGCTGGTTGCGGTAGGTCAGCGACCTTCGCTTCTTATATTTTAGCCATTACATCATTCTAGGTTTTGTAAATAAATTTAATACCTGTATGCCTATTACGTAATCACATGAAAACGTTTTACCCTTTGTAGGTGTAAACACAAGTGTTAGCAATCAAATGTACTTATTTATAGCTGTGATTAATTTGTGGATGAATATTAAGATTCGATGATGGCTTAGATTATTTACGTACGTATTTACACACGATTTATAATCGATACTGACTTAATTTCAGGCTCTAAATGTCTACAACTTGATTGCACTGAACCTCGATGAGTCATATTTCGTCGAACATGGCAATTCTTATACACATTAGGTGATTAAATTACCATAAACGGTCAAGATCTTGAAAGTAAATGATTGAAAATATGGAACGACCATGTACAAATGGCGGCCTTATCGCTAAAAAGCAATTTCTTCCAGGCTACCTTTAGATGTACAAATTGACTGTAGAAATTCGAATTCATGGGTAATTTGGTGTGAAAAATAAATAATTAAAGGAAATCATTCAATTGAGACAAAAACTAACAATAAAAGATTTAGTGTTACACATTAATACAGTCAAATAAATACATAAATATATACAATATCTACACTTTAGATATAAATGAATGAAAAATAATAATAATAATAATAAAAACATTTTTGGCAAATCAGAACTTAGTAAGATAGGTAATGTTCTTTGGGCATTTTTTTGAATTTTTGTACTTTTAAATATGTATTTAAAGTGGAAAAATCTGGTTTACTACTATTACTGTATTTGTCATACATTTTGTTTACTTTGTTTAAATAATGGGGCATTCTGAAAAATAATAATCACAAATTTTAACGAAGCACCAGCTTTCAAATAAAAAAAGAATCATCAAAATCGGTTCCCCCCGTCGAAAGTTATGAGGTAACAAACAAAAAAAGCAGTCGAATTGATAACCCAATCCTTTTTTTAAGTCGGTTAATTGCTGAGTTTAGCAAAATTCTAAACCACACTTTGTTAAACTGTTTAATTTGACAAGATCGTGCTAAGTTGAAATAGTTGGTTTCTGTAAAACAATGAAACACTGTGGTTATTAGCTATAATTTAATAATACATATAGTAAATATAATAAAATTCTAGTAAATATTTACTCATCATTTCCAATGTTCAAGGAATTAAATGTAGGTATTCTTGAACTAAAACACTTGTCATATTTTTTGTTTGTTTATATAATTCCCGGATTAGTAAAAGGGGCGTCGAGAAACCAAGAGAAGTCGAAAGGTCGCTGACCTTGTTCCTCTATAATTAGCTCTTTGTTTAAAGCGAGGAGTGTCATCTCCGGACTCGCTGTCTGGTGGAACCGGGTTGCTTTTAGTTTTTTAATGATCTCCGAGATATCCTAATCACACTAATATTATAAAGGTGATAGTAAGTATGTTTGTTACGCTTTCACGCGAAAACTACTTAACCGATCATCATGAAACTTTGTACAAATATAGGAGGTATTAGAAGTAACATATGATAGTTTTTATTAAATGCGAGCGAAGCCGCGATCGGAAGCTAGTTAACATGTCATTTTTTTAAATCAACCTTTTTACTTCTATATTTTGTTATGAGGGTTAGTAATTTTAGGTGATAAGGTCATTGTGTTATTTATGAGACTTATTTGTAATATTATTTTCATCAACAACCCATAATGTCTCACTGCTGGGCTCGGGTCTCCTCTCAGGAGAGAGTTAAGGCCATACGTACCCACGCTGACCAAGTGCGGGTTGGGGACTGGCAAGAATACGTTGTGGCTACGTATCTTGCCGTTGGTGTTTTTAAGTCGCCCGAAGGCCTCCTACTAAGCTTCACGACTGTTATCGTATGATAACAACCGGGACTGACTGCATAACGTGACCTCCGAATCACGGAGACGCTCACGGTAACATGCCACTACCGGTCACCCATCCAGGTATTGACCGCGCCGTCGTTGCTTACACTCGGTGATAGTTTCAAATCACCGAGTGCAACTGGGCTATGAGCGCCTAGGTCTAAAAAAAACCTATCATACGTTCATACAATTTTGCTTTAGACTCTAATATAAAATCAAATATCCCCTTTCAGTTAAATAAACCCAGCGCTTGTGGCAGAGGTAGTTTATTTAATGCGTCTAGTCGTTTCCCCTTTGTCTCGGCCGTTCCTGATTACACCTACTCTGGTATACATTGGAAAATATATTTAATTAAACTTAGACTTAACTATTGGTGTATCCGTTAACTATCTTTTTGTTTTGCCCTTATATTTTTAACACGTTTGCGAAAATATATAAGTAAAGGTACATTATATTATATGCCTGGCCTATAGGTTAATCCAAGCTAAGGGTCAATTACTTCCCAGGACAAAGTTTTGTACCAAGCACGATCACGTGTGGAGTAATTTGTGAATGAATTTAAAAATATCAAGGTATATTTAGTTAGAAATACATGTGCTCGGTTGACGAGCATAACCTAATTATCTGTAATGTGATTGGGACATTTTAGTGTAACGTTTTATAGTTATAAGGCGATTAATACGTCCATGTCTATCACCATTTCGGTAATCGAGATGTGTACCTAAGTATGTACATATATATATATTTATACACATAGGATTTGTAAAGCTTTTGAAATGTTTACATTTTGTTGTACTACTGTACTATACCAGTCTTCTTGTATTATTATAGTTACAAAGTTAATATTCTTCTTAGAACTATTTTCAATTGCAGTTACGTGTTGCAGTAATTCATTTCCTTATTATAACCACTAAACCAGTTACTTGAAATACTTATTGCTGCTACGTCTAATAACAACTATTGGCTAGTATTTACTCTAACTTTGCTTGTAGATGTTGAGAAACTATGAGAGAACTTTACGGAGATTTCTCTGCTCGGTGGCGCCGTGGTAGCGAATGCGACTGTTGTGCCAGAGGTCTCGGGTTCGATTCCTGAGTCGGCCCAAATGTTTGTTTGACCTGCAAATATTTGTTTCGGAGTTTGAGTGTTTTTCTATGTATAATATGTATGATTTTCTAAATAAAACAAATCAAATGTTCAAATTTGCACTCAATCACATTTTATAACAACGATCTCATTGAATCTTATTTTCGTTCAACATACATATAGTAAGAGGCAAAGCATATTGGCATTATTCATAACTTATATTAACATTTTCATAATTTAATGCGATGCAATGTATGCATCTCCACAGACATGAAAGATTAGGTAAAAATAACTACATATTTTAGAAACTTTGCTGCTAGCTTCGGTTTAAGAAATATAAGATTTCTACTAACTCTACTGCAAGGTCGCCCATTTGCACTTATTTACTTTGCGTTACTAAAATCTTATAATAATTTGTAACTTTATGAATTTTCAGGACGGATCCATTCGGCGATCGTCTCTGGAGTGAACTTGGATACGAGATCGGTAACAGTAGAATGGTACGAGCGTGGCGAGACGAAGGGCAAGGAGGTGGAAATTGACGCCATTCTCGCCCTCAACCCGGAGCTCGCGGGAACGAGGCACCACACACCGCATCTGCAGCCCATGCCCAACAAATTAGCTAGAGTGAGTTTCACCATTCCTCTTATCCCCAAAAGACTAGTTCTCTAAGTTGGGATTTTAGATTTAGTTTGAAAATATTCGTCAAGCGTGATCGGTTTTAGTGACAATGCTTGGTATGATCTTGTTAAATTATAGTGTTTATGGGCAATGCTTTTAAAACAAAATAGACTAAGTACTAAGAATATTGTTAATATATAATGAAACCTTTGGCAAAGAGAACAGAACAAAAAATCTTCAGATTAAAGATAAGTAGTTTATAGAAATATGACAATATTTTGAATAAGTAACAATTGGTGCAACTTCATAATTTAAATTGCGATTCTTTACTTAAAAAAATATTTGATGGTTCTATTTTGTTAAAGTTTGTACTTATCCCAACTAATTCTCGTGGTAGATTTAAATTCTTTTTTTATGGTTTTGCATCTTACATGCAGGTGTAACCTAAATTTGTATAACTTTACAGCTTTTTATAAGTGTTAAACTATACTTTTAATTTGAAGATTATCAAACGATTGATAACAAATGATATAGTTAGATTAATATTCATGATCGTGGTTTATATAGCCCATAAATGAACATAATGATTTCATTCCATTGCCTGTACTAATTAATCATTTCTTAGTTGCATCATGAGTGTTTTGAAATTAATATTAACAGCATAACGTGTAGTTAATGCAGCTCAGCCAGCCTTGCTTTCAATGGTCTAATTCATTTCAGCCGTGTAATTGTAATATGAACTTTATTGTAAATGTGCCCAGTAAAGGTCTGCTCATAATGTTAGTCCAGCTTTTATCGAAGACATTTGTAAAATAACTCGTCATTGCTGTATCATGAGCTAATTATATTATTATTAACTAATTAATATTATCACAAGTCCATATTCCCAAAATTTTACATATTTTTCAGGCCTATAATTTGTAATACCAAGTGAGAGTAAGATTATTGCCGCCAACATATACCAGAAATTAGTAGTAAAGTTACCAGATACAGACATACAGTCGTCTTGGGTTACCAGAGATTCTGGCATACCTACATCTCGCATCTCTACTCAGTCTAGTATACTTCAGTCTGCCTATCTACACTTACCAGTTGAGTAGGTCTTTCAGTGCCTCACCCACCTCATTGTCTTAGTCATTAGCTCTTCATTTACTTTTTAGCATGAATAACCATACCATCATGAAATGTTCAATTCATATCACTGTCTGCCTTGTCTTACAAATTACATCCTTATAAACCCCATTAACCTTCCGACTGTCAATAATTGACATTATGTACTTAGGTACTCACACTTTAGGTTCTTTTTTTTCTTAGGTATTATTCTTTAAACACTCTTGTAATCAATTTTAATTATTCTATAAAGCTACGTGGGGCAAATTCTTTATGAGCAGACCTTTTAAGCAATCTTTCGGCAACAAGAAACGTTAAATCGACCTAATTTGTGCAGAAAGCTTGCAGTCACTATTTGCTTGCTTTCGCTAGCAGTTTGTTTGGCTGTAATCGATTCTTAATTTAAGCGATAACGCTGAGCTTTAGTTAGTTTTATCGATTAGTAAGGGCGTCTGAATCGCGTACCAAGCTGCGATCACTCTCATTGTTTGGGTTGCGAAGAACTGTTGCTAATAAACGCCACAGCACAGTTGCTCCGACATATCCGCGTTAGTCGAATGTGTGCCCCGCCTTTTAAACCTGTATGAAACTGGCAGCATTGTCATCATGGTCTTCTTCAATACATTCGTTTTACAACACCGGCTTGTCAAATAAAGGTTGTGTGAAGTGTGTACATATACAAGTCGATGTGTGGAATTTAATTCACCTGTTTTAAGGCTGTCGCACATTCGCAGAAGAAAATGTAGACATGTTCCCATACATCATCAGTTGGCAGGTATTTGATACGCACAGTAGCGATCATCGTTTGACGAATAATTACAATATTATTTAAATTGCACTGTTGCTACGGCGACGCTGTTTGTTGGCACGCCGCTGTGTTACTACAACACCATTTAGATGTAGGTAAACACAGGAAAGTAGCAACTGAAAGACATGTACTATTAATTGTTATATTGATAGTTGACCATAATTCGCGTGCTCCAGTAATTACCGCGATTCGCGTTCACGATGATTGATGAATAGACGACCTTCCACCTTGTATGGGTACGTCTGACGTACGCCGGACACCGGTCACATCGATTTTCTACACAACTGTGCAAGCATTTCAGTTTCACTTTCAACTGAAGTCCACTAGGGACGCACGTTTGTGATTGTCGACTGTAATAAATGGCACAGACGGAGGAAGAAGCGCCGGGACATTCAGTAAGTGTTGCACCAAATTTTGTCATGTATGTATCATTGGCACATGATTGTTTGACATGGCCGCGAAGGACCCATCGGGCTCGTCGTCGGACGACGGCGGCTTTCTACGGGAGAGCGCCGAGGGCGAGGGCGCCGGTGACTCCGGACACACGCTGCCCGTGCGCAACTCACGATCGGTACAGTTCACGCACGTTACTAAAACGCATCATGCGCATACACAATGCAGTGCCAAACCCAGCTGCCACTTTATTTTTTTATTTTCACACTTTTCTTCGGTTTCGTTGCTCCACAATGTATGATTTGCACACGAACGGCTTGTTATGGTGTTTTATTAAATTATTGTATTGGCTTTTGTCACGTCCCTTTCGATCAGATGACGTTCAAATGTGATCGCAAATAGGTTATGACGTGACAAAACCTCGATCGTTGTGAATGTTTAAATACTGTAAATTAGTTGCACCCATTCAGGTTATGTTTAACTTTTTTATTATAAACTATTAAATCGATTAAACAAGGTTTGCATAAATATCAATCCATTGTAAATCGCCACTTTATCGACGTTAACTAAGTTAATTTTGTCATCGGCGATGACATCAGCGGTTGATTCATCTTCCCACGTTGCTCTGTGTTGTCTTATCGGTTTTTAACGGAATCCTTCTTACGTATTTCGTTAAGAGTGACCAATTGCGTTCGCCTATTTAGGTGTTATTGAATCAGCTTATTTATTTTTATTTTTATCTCCTAATAAATGTTTTTGATTTGCGAAATAATTTTATGTTTACAGAATAAGCTTATGTGTTCTGATTTCTGTTTTGTGTGGACAGATGTTATTCCTTTACTGGAAATTATTTGTCATAGATATATTAAATTGAATGCTTCTTTGAAGCCCTGTTCGTAATTTGTGACGTGTGGAATAATTAGGTTATCAATCTTCGACTATGTTGCGAATCGTGTGTCATAACGCAATAGGCGACATTGTAAAAGGTTTTGGGTGGCTTCGGCATGGAATCATTTCAGGACGGGATAAATGCAAAATGGAATTGGGATAATCAAAACGGGTATGGAGAGGGAAATAGAGTTATGGATACATGAGGCTTTAGTCGCGGAACAGGTTTGCGACTGAAAGTTAAAGGGGCCGATAAGCATATCTTTATGTCCTGACGTTAATAAGATCAATAAGGCGTATAGAAAATAAACCAAATGTATTACAAGTTAATACTGCCTGACTTCATAGAAGTAAGTTTTTGCACCGTCGAATGCTACAGTCTCTCCGATACTTTTTGATCCATCTTAAGGTTGCCTGGAAGAGATTGCTTTTGGCAATAAGGCCGACCTTTGTACATTATATTATATGTTGATCATTTTATGTATTCAATTAATATTGTATAAACGGTGTACAAATAAAGCGTTTTCTATCTATCTAAGTATTTTTATTAGAGAAACGCCAATTAGTTACACTGATAGGACAGTGTAAAAATATGAGAAAACAGTTCAAAGCGAATGTAAATCATAATAACCGATACTTCTAATGGAATCTTTTGGAACTATGATTTTTTGGTAAGCATATGTGTCTCTGAGTGCTCTTTCACATTTACTACGTTGAATCTAAAGTCGTAATCAAATGTGTATGAGAGTGTTAGCTTTGTCAATACTCAGAAATTGTCTTATCAAGTTGTTTTGTAAACAAAGTAAGCTTACATAGGACTTCGACCTTTATAGGTTTAGAGCGTATGGGGTTTGACTCCCTGGTAAGATAAATAGTTAACTTACTACATTTTTTTTTGTTTTACTTTTAGATAGATTCTGTTACTTTGTAGGTTTTACACCAAAAACACTTTTCAGTATGTAATGCAAATGAATAAGAATAATTTTGTCTTTTACTTTACATATCTAGGTGTCTATTTAAAATTTAAACAAAAATTATAGTATGCTATTTTTTTTTTTTTTTTATATTTAAACTGCCAAAATGACTCTGCCCTGCCTGATGGAAAGCATGAGCAGAATCCAAGAGTGGTGGTCACCATCCTCAATGCGAAAAAGAACAATGCAGCATGGTGACCCACACTATGGCGGCCTGGGGGGAAAGGGGATGGTGAGGGGGATAGGGGGCGTTGGATTGGGGTATGGGCCTCCGGTATCCTCACTCACTCGATGAAACACAGCGTAAGCGCTGTTTCACACCGGTTTTCTGTGAGGCCGTGGTATCACTCCGGTCGAGCCGGCCCATTCATGCCGAAGCGTGGCTCTCCCACGGTATTAGTCCCGGCTAGTAGATGCCCGCGGCGCTGCCCGCGTTTAAGTCGGTTATCTCGGCAAGTAGTAACCTATGTGTTATTCTGATGTATAAGCTGTATTATTGTAAAGTTGCATAAAACCCATTCTTTATTTTAAGGTGAATGAGTAACAAACATCCATCTCTACTTACAAACTATTCCGTTTATAATATAAGTAGGATCTATTGATTGACGTAAGTATAAATTACAAGTTTTAAAAAGTTCTATATCATGTCCTTAAATATTATGAATTGAATCTAAAATGCATACAAAAGGGAACCTATGTATACGACGACAATAATTTATTTATTTACAATTTTATGCATTTATGTACAAGGGCGGACATGTCTCAGGCATTCTTTACCAGCCAACCTTTGAGGGATATAGAAATAGAGATCTAGTAAGGAATTGCATCGAGGTTATATTTGTTTAGAACGTGATACAATTTTCAAAAGCTAAGATTTATTACATGTAAACATATCTTTACATACATACACAAATACATACATACATACATACATACAGACATACATACATATACAGATACATACAAATATACATACAAATATACATAGAATAATATAGTGAATATTGTCAAACGGTGACTACGTAATTATACGCAACGTAGAATCGATATTGTTGTTTGATAGTTGCCAGTGATCATTACTCACTATCCTATCAAATAAAATATGCTATTCATTCCCTATTATATTGTATTCATTATAACTGATATTGAATGTTACTCATAATCGTCACTTATGCGATACGTCAAATTACACCGATGCCATCATACAACTGAATGACTGTGGTGACTGTAACAAATAATTTTACGTATTTTTCCCCAAAAAAAATCAGACTATAGTATCATATAGGCCGCCATAGTGTTGTGTAGTAGCATGCTGCATTGGTGCATTGTATGCATCCGCAGCGAGTGTGGTGATCACCACTCTTGGATTCTGATCATGCTCTCCATCAGGCCGACTAGAGCCGCTTTGTCAGGCCAGCCAAATTGAAATGGGACCGAACGGAAATCACCAGCTTTGCAATAAAAAAAAAACCATCAAAATCGATTCACCCAGTCGGAGGTTCTGAGGTACATAAAATAAAACACATAGACATTAAAAATGCAGTCGAATTGAGAACCTCCTCCTTTTTTCAAAGCAGTTTAAACTTGCATTCTGTAAATTTGAACCGTGTTAATCTACGGTCTTATAAAATCTAATTATTGCAACTCTTAAAAACTCGTGAATTCCATCAGATTTATACATGTTTTAATAAACGTGATGACGACTTCAACTCTGGGAGATCCACGCTTCGGTACGAATGGGCTGGCTTGACCGGAGTGATACCACGACCTCACGGAAAATCGGTATGAAACAGCGCTGTGTTTCATCGAATGAGTGAGGATACCGGAACCCTATACCCCAATTTTGGTTGTTTTGTACACTCTGTGAATGTCAAAAGGAATTAATTTCATTATCACATAGGTGGTGAGCTTTTGGTTTAGAGACCAAGACCGATATGACATGCAATTAGTTAGCTCTTTGCTATTTAAAATAGTGAATTGACTTATAATATACAATAAATACTTGAAGCAGCAAACTGTAGAGTTACCGTAGCAAAATTTCTATAAATTTTAGGCCATCTTGCTTATTAAAAGATAAGGTAAAAGTAAGTTTTTCGGTAAGAGAGATTTATTAGTTTCTTTAAAAAAACAAATTTAAAGTAGAAGTACTTCCCCTTTTAAAATGTTTTACCGCAGTTTTACTCACAACGAGATGATTGTCTGTGCAGTCTGCTCGAAGAGATAACAGCCCCGACTATACAACGGTTGCCTTTTGTTGCATTGTCAGCCTTCTGTGATAAATCGTTTCCAACGAATTTAGTCTTGTAAAAAACAAGATTTTAGGAACAGTTTCTGGATAAAATTGTATAATACTATTCTTCTATATGACAGAAATAACACGATAAGTATATTGTCATAGAAAAGCTCGTTAACCAAACTTAACTTTTTTATAGCCGAATCTAATACAAGTATGTAGTTAAATCTCGTATTATAATCAAATACATGTTGTGGCGCTCATAGCCCAGTTGCACTCGGTGATTAGAAACAATCATCGAGGGTAAGCAACGATGGCGCGGTCAGTACCTGGATGGGTGACCGCTGGTGGCATGTTACCATGAGCGTCTCCGTGATTCGGAGGTCACGTTAAGCAGTCGGTCCCGGTTGTTATCATACGATAACAGTCGTGAAGCTTAGTTGGAGGCCTTCGGGCGGCTTAAAAACATCCAACGGCAAGATTTACGTAGCCACAACGTATTCTTGCCAGTCCCCAACCCGCACTTGGCCAGCGTGGGGACNACAGTCGTGAAGCTTAGTTGGAGGCCTTCGGGCGGCTTAAAAACATCCAACGGCAAGATTTACGTAGCCACAACGTATTCTTGCCAGTCCCCAACCCGCACTTGGCCAGCGTGGGGACGAATGGCCTTAACCCTCTCCTGAGAGGAGACCCGAGCCCAGCAGTGGGACATTATGGGTTGTTGTTTTTTTTTTTTTTTTACATGTTTAATGTATGGGCCTGCCAAAGTGTCTTTACTCTGCCTGATGCAAGGCATAAGCAGAATCCAAGAGTGGTGGTCACGGTACTCGTTGCAGAATGTAACAATGCAGCATGGTGATCCACAACATGGCGACCTAGTAATACTTCTACATCATTTATTCCCCTAGATTTAATAGATGTAAACTTTCTGCGTCACATGAGCTAAACATGATATAGTCAGCTTAGTAATTAAGTTTACAATCAGATCAGTTAGTAGTTTTTTAATACCTACTTTGAGTAAATGATTTAATAATGACGTTAAATAAGATAGTAGGACTATTTCTACCAATATTGTGTGTGTGAAAGAGCTCAATACAAACGACACCACATAAAGATACAAATCTGCAGTTTGCACTCTGTACAGGAAGAGAGCTATTTGAGTGGATTTATATTGCATTCCGCAAAGGAAATAAACATCAGTTAGTAGTGAATAAGGAAGGAGCAGTGCGGGCGCATCGTAATGGCCTAGATACGTTTCTAGGTTGAAAGGTGCGCCCCGATAGTGGGAAAATGCTTTTAAGGTGTAACAAGGTCCTTTTCCGGTGTTCAAGATAGTCAATTTGTTGTCTTGCTTTTGAAAATCGAATTGTGTTAAGCTTTTTATTCTCTTTCATTGCCGACCTCTTTTTAGTGAGTTGTAATGAAAAACCGTATCATCGTCATATTGACCTTTTTTGATGGGCTATTCAGGCTTGCTATCGGTGAAGCTATTTATTAGGTTATGAGAACACAATTTTGATTATATATTTTCGTTGAAGAAATAGACAGTGGCCAGTCAGTTACTTGTGAGTGTCGGTCGAGTGCATTAATGCAGGTGTTTCTCGAAATTCAGAAAAAAATTTAAAGGGATTTTTTTTTGGGAGTTCAAAGTTTATTAAAACTTTTTTTTAGTTTTGGTGTAAATTAGTAGCCTAAAGAAAATTGATGTTCGAATTTATGATACGAACTCGGGTTGTTGATGAATTTGATTATTATTAACCTTCAACTTTGATCATCATCGCTTGCGATAAGGAGTGTCGAAGTGTATTATTTCAATGTATTTAATATATCTAAATCAAAATTCAATATATGCCTTGCACTTGAAGTATTTCCATCACGGAGTTTCTTAACTTACTCTACTCCAGTTTTCATATAAGAGTAAGTTCTTATGATTCTTCATTATGCCATAACTCCTGAACACAAATTCTGCACCAAGAGTGAAAACTCATAGGCACTATTACTACCGGCATCGTTTCAATACAGTTCAGCACAATGTGTGCTGCTCATCTTTGCAGATTGATCGAAACGGCAGAAAATATTCTACATGAAAGTACTGACAAGATTAGGACCCTTTATCAAATTGCCATAATATACAGAATACATGTGAAACCCGTCTAAATTATTGTTACTCTGTTTCTATTAAAATTATTTATATGTTCCATATACTTACAAGTAAAGCTGTTCCGATCACTATATCCTATTTATTCCCAAGCTACAACGTAAACCTATAAACCTGCATCAACAAATTTGAATAGATCATTTATTAAGTTGTCAACGCCATTACGGTGTTAGGGTAGGAGAGCTCCATTTATCGCCGAGTGTGAACTGTTTAAGTTAAACGTACTTAGATTTAGTAATAATGCCCGTATATATCTACATAAACCTACATTTTGATATGGAATTGCGAAAGGCTTCGAAAGTTATTCTCATGCGAATAAAAATTCGTAATACGGGCGTCGTTTACGCTCTTTATCCTAATATTACTTTTCAATGGCTGTCTGTCGCATAAAGCTTATAAATGCAGGCCATTTTAGGAAATTAAATAATTTTGCTCTTGAAAACTCCGTGAAAATTAGCCTTAGGCTAGTTAGTTTTTGGTTGCGGCCATATCCGGGTTTTGCTAGGAAATACGCTTTCATTTTGTTAATCATATTTTGGGTCCCATTTACATAATTAGGTGCAAGTACTACCGTCACACGAGTTTATATGGCAAAATTAGGATTAAAATTAAAAGGAAGGTTGATAAATAAGAAGGGACGTCGCTTATATGGATGGATTTGGAAATGTAAGGTCATGCAGGTCAAGTTTTTTTTTTTTAATAAATATTTCGGACATCTAAACGCACAACGCCATCTAGTCCCAAACTAAGCAGAGCTTGTATTTTGTGATATGTATACATAAATACTTTTTTTTGTAAAACACATGCACACTATACATAGAGAACACCCAAACTCCGAAACAAATATTTGCAGATCATACAAACATTTGGTCCGACCCAGGTATCGAACCCGAGACCTCATGGATATCAGTCGGGTATGCTACCACAGCGCCATCGAGGCAGTTTGCGTATCTGTACAGTTTGTCTCTTCTGACCGCAGTCGTTTCATTACTTTAAATGCATAAATGTAGAAATATATTATACTCGTGAGTTTTCAAAACATCATTCTGTCTATGCGAAACGCCATAGAGATTCCATCTATAAAACTATTTCATTTGAATTCATAGTATCCTGTATGACATATATCGATAGAGAGGCTACAGGAAATATTAATTAGCGTAAGATGCATGACATTTTATTTTCATAAAATATGAACAGTATACATAGAGAACCACAAAACATAGATACATAATATTCTTAAAGTCAGTCTAAAGTTCGGACCAGATAGGTATTTTAAATTGCACTCCTACTAATTTTGTAGTCTACGAATTTTGATGTAATTGGATTTATAGTCAACTTATTATTTGTCACCAAGGTTATTCATATACTATAAAAAAATCTATTACCCTTCTTTACACGTAATCTTTAGCCATGCAAAAATGTAAGTATGCTTAGGTAATGGTTCTTTCCAAAACTAAAGAACAGTTTCTTCTTCGCACTTTATGGAATTGGGGTTCACAAATTTTATTGTAAATATGTATACAGATCCCTGTTTTTTTACTCCAACATCAAGCTTGTTGTTTTTATTTTGCAAGTACACAATACAAATCAAATTCGAAGTAGCTAATGTGATATTTCTGTTTTAGGATATGACGCGGCAATCCATACCGGTGGCGACGAAAGGTAAGTCTTGTTATCAAAATATAAAATATACTAGATTTAAACTGGCTCCTTATATATAACATTAATTTGCAAATAGAATGTTCGTATATAGTTATGCATTAATTTTAATCGTTATTTGAATTCAAATCACCTATTCTCTGTAAATAGCTTGAACAAGGGACGTAAACTTAGGTTTAGTTCAGAATTATAAAAAGAAACGGTTTAAAGCTGTGTTGTTACAGTTCTGTACCAAGTAATTGTTGATATAATAGTATTTGTTCATGTGCAGTATTAATCATTAAAAACGTTGCTGTCCAATAGTTCTAGGCTGAGGTGAATTTATCAGCCATTGGTCGGATTGGAACTATTTTCAATAGATCACAAGCATTAACACGATGTCTTAAGCCGTATCAACAATTTCTTTCAACAATATTGGTTGCAATAAAACACTAGTCTTTATATACAGGCATCAAGTCCATGAATCATACTGTAAAGCTCAACGTGTGGTATTCTATGTATCATGTCTTGTTTTAAACAGCTCCAACTAAAGATACCGATTAGTCAAACTAAGGACAGAAACAGAACTTGGATGAGTATCAAATATCAAAGACTTGTCTTAAGCGAAATATTAATAAAAAGTATTATGAAATATACTAAACTGATTCTGAGAGACAAACATTTATTTAAACACGGATTGCGCTAAAATTTTCACACGATTGTTCTTGGCTTGTTATTATTTATTTTTTATCAATGCACAATATGCCACAACTATGCTTAGCCAGGATTTATTAATTTACTTATAAGCTAGGCTCTTGTCGAAGTAGCTTTATCCAGTTCTATATCAAGAGCCGTTTCCTTGACCTCCATAGACGTCGAAACTGCCACTTTTTCCTTAATCTGGTCGATATAACTATGTCTCGGTCTTCCTCTTCCTCTCTATCCTTCTATAAATAGCTGAGCCAGGATATAACTAGTGTATTAATATATTCTTTATCAACATTACCTGGGCTGAAAGTCCTTTACGAGACATAAGCCTCCCCCAAGAATGTCTACAATAACCGGTCCAGTACTGCTCGTATTCAACGGTGTCCATTATATATTGCTTGAACTAAATTGAGTTGCTGCTTTGACCATCGCTCGCGTTATCTGATCAAAACGTTATTACACAATTAAGTAAGGAAGTATGTAAAAACGTTAATCCATGTACTAATACGATCTTGTTTAAATAACACATATAACCAACGTACTTGGTTCGTGAATTAGGCCAAACAAGGAATAGCAAACATTCGTTACAGTATGACGTCACTATTTCATAAACCGCCATTTTAGTTGTTATAGTTCTAAATTCAAACCTTATGAATGTCTTTATTGTAATGGGTATTCCTAACTGTCGTCGTCTTTGCAATCTTAATGGCGATCTGTTTTTATTAGGGAACAATAGAAGTTCGTTACTTTTGCTATTGTTACTATCATTCTTGCAGAGTCATTTAAGAAACACTCCCTAAATATTAGTGATCGGATGATGTGCTAAAGGCAACATAGGCTTTCGTGCCCTGGCAATCTTTGGAATCCTAATAAACATAACCATAAGTCTCAGTACTGTATTCTTATAAAATTATTTCTAAAAAATATTTATTATTATTATCATCATCAACAATCTTTAATAGTCCATTGCTGGACATGGACTTAGTCTTCTTTTTGCTAAGGGCGTTGTTGTGCGTTGTTACCTTCCTTGATCGATTCTTACGACACCCACATGAGATGAATAGTGGTCGCAACATACGGAGTGTGACCACACCTATTCATCTTATGTGGGTTCAACTCAACCCGTCACACATAGACCAAGGGTTTTTCTCAAATTTTACTACAGCATATATCGCGATTAACGCCATCTTTCTTTTCCTACATTAAACATATAATAAACAGATTGATGGATATTAGTAATTGTATAGAAATGAGGACAGTTATGAACTGTGGGCCCTTTCACATCACGCGATGAATCATTACCATTACGATGTTACATTAACCTACTAACTTTCTTGTCTTTGTTTGAACATTAGTCTTGGAAATGGGTATAAACAGAACATGTCAAAACATGTTCATGCGTATTTTTATATGTTTAAAAAAAACCAGTAACTGTATACCGGTTGCAGGAATGTTTGAACCCATAATATCATTTCTTTTATTTCGGTCACTCGTCTAATTTTTATTGAACATTCTATCCTTGAGTCTGATTTTCAAGTCACCCGATGGGAGTTGAGTGAGTGTTTTGTATGTGTCCTAAACGGAGAAAATAGTAGAGTCGTTAGCCAAAAAATAAATGACGATGGTCACATACCCACATGCACCCACAACGAAGTTTTTTTTTTGCACAAATATCAATTAGTGGTCTTAGATACTAGAAAGAGACATGTAGGTATGTTTGTATCGAATTTTATATATTGTGTTCAACTCTTAATATCGTTAGAGCGAGATAGAGAACGTTTAATTCGTTTTGCATGAGCGTCGTCGCAGTGTCTGGTAGACGAGTTCAACGGTCGCGGTTCAATTGTTCACCAAACAGGTGGCGTATGCGAGATTATAGGCTTTTTCATATCGACAATGAACTGAACATAATGCGCTCGTTTGTATTTGAATGAATCGCTTACCTAAATCCTGTAGAAATGAATATCAGTATAGTATTTCGTGTGGGGATGGAATAAGTTCAAAATATGGAGTGTCACCACTCCTGTTCATCCTGTGTCTGTCGTAAGAGCCTACGAAGAGAGTCTGTCTGGCTAGAGAGACCAGAATAGTAGAACAATACCTTATTTCGAAGGAGAGGCCTATATTGGATAGCATAAGTAGTAATTTGGTGTTAGTCTTAAATTACGGCTATTTAAATTGATAATGTGTTGTGTTAATTGACATGAGGAAGCTTATATTTAAGTCGATTATCTGGTGATTATGCCATTTCTGTGTAAATCAAGTGTTTTTTTCTGAAATATTTATTTAAAAAAAAATGGATATTTAATTTCGTAAGCCCTTATTTATTTTTAAATTATTATATTTTTCTGCCTTTATCTAGATAGAATAATGAGAAACTACACATTTTAAGAGAAAATGTGTAGTTTCTTAATGTTCTTAATGTTCTTAATTTCGTGTTCATAATATTAAATGCAATGAATCTTCAAGTAGTTAAGTATACTGGTTATAATAATTAAATATATATATATTGATAGGATTTTTGGTTCATGTTTCGATACATGTCATTGAACTCGTGTTTTTGTTACTTACCTGCGCCCGCACTAATTGACTATTTATCTTCACTGTCAGGTCACAGAATGTTTGCACAACATGATGCATTAGTCATATATACTTTTTACTTTTCAATTAGGTATAAATATACGCGTGCAAGAAAGTGGTACTACACTGCCATCTAGTGAAGATAATATGAACTATGTAGTCGTATTCATGTAAATCGCGCAATTAAATCTGTCGCACTGATTGTTATAAATCTATTATCAGCTGATCCAAACAATTTCGTCTCTCAAAGGGACTAAGTTTACATTGACTTTATGCAAAAAAAATTATTGATGCTTGGCCATATACGCTTATAACCTTTACCCTTCCCCGATAAATGGGCTATCTACATGTATTTTCTAGTAAAACTACTTACTTCTGTAATTACCACGTAGCCAAATAAACTCCATCTTTGAGATATTGTCCTCCTCCATCTTAGATTTTTCAATATTAAACCGCGAGCCATAATGTAATTCGTCAACCGGATGTGTAAACTAAGTAGCCAATTAGCTACCAATTATCTCTATAAAATAAACATTTATAATATTATTACTTCTGATGTGATAGTGTCTACACTTCGTTTCGATCGAAAGATTTTCTTACTTAACATTCCTGTCTCGTTCTAAATTCACTCGTCCCTTGAGGCACCCTCTAGTTACTGGGACCCTCTTGGTTTGATGTGCATACTTATATCCCCTGCTACCCTCGAGGTAGGCGGTATTCTAAGTTCTGTTCATGCGTTTAAATTGTTTCGATGTTTCAGGAATTAAGGTTTTTGTCTGAACAAAAACAGTTTTTAAAATGTTTCTGGAGACTAGTTAATCTTGCTTCGTCGAATGCTGAGGGTTAGTGATGGATTTTTTAAATATTACCTCAAATTAATTTAATTATTGTGTATGCGAGGTTGTAATACATACTCTCGTTAACTTCAAATATGGCAGTCTCAGCAGAAAATCTATTTTTAGTGTCAGAATTTCATTAAAGTTGTGTGGAAAGTGCATTGTATTTACAATCACTATTTACCTGACCTATCCTAACAGCCAGTACGTGGCAACTATCGCGGAGTCCCTATTACTTACGATTTGGCCACCCCAATCGCGTGCCGACTCTCGTTCTGCGGGTTAATCGATTGCGTAAGATTTACTTGGCACCTATCGTGTTCAGCCCGGTAATGTCCTAATTATCTGTCCCGCTTGTGGTCACAACTATCTTATTGTAAACGGTTTTGTTGTGTAATTTTAATTAAAAGATCTCGCGTTGGCTTCAAGGAGTTTTATTTCTTTTGAAGAAGACTTTCTTAGAAAGTTGAAATTTACTTTTACTGTAATGTACAAAGAATTCTTAAGTCTTATTGTTTCTCATACAATCAAGAAATGAATGCTTCTTATTCGTTGAAAATTTTAATTTTAAAAATAAGAAAAATAGTGATTTTGTTTTAATATGCGCCTGGTTCACTCTATTAATACAGCCTACCGCTGAAGGTCCTGGAAGCTTTCATGAAATTGAGTGATATTGATTAGATACCGAATTCCGATTTTATTTGCGAACTCAATCCTACTAAAAGTGTAGTAAATTGACAGTCAAAATTCTTTGAATACTTGTCTATAAAGTATAAAGACTTTTGAAATTCCCATTGTGATGTCAATGTGAAAGGCTTGTCTTCCCCATTTAAGTTTCTGCATCCAAATAATTCCACAATGGCGTGTCTTTGACTCCCCGCAGCCATGGCGCCGGTGGGTCTATTCCCACAATTAGTCACCGTGTCATATATTTATCGTTCCCACCTCGCACGGGAACGATTATGTCGACCGCAGACTGTCAAGGGCAATGCCCTTCTATTATTGTTCTTTGGTCAAGTATTATTGCTCATTTTAATATATCGCCATCTTTTGGAAAAGCGTTATGCTATTGTAGGAATGCATGCTATAGGAAATTTTAGCTAATTGAGATCTAAGCTAGAAGGGTGAGTTCTTCATTCGATGTCTTAAAAGGACTTATTCAATATTTTGCTAGATAGAAATGAGTAAATAAATGAAACAAATGTTTAAAGTAGTGATAAGTTATGTGAAATAAATAAGGTACGAAAGATAAGTAACTCTACGATGTCTACAAGAGTTAGGAATTGAAAAATGGGGGATACATAGAAAAGTATGAATATACTCTATAAAGATATAATTTGATGTTAAAATATCTTCTTGTATATTTTTATATATTTAAATAACGTACGAAGTATAAATAATATGTAACATATTTATTTTTATAATAATAATATGATGGAAGGATGCTGGTACTTATAACACAGGTTCTTAAGTACCAGCAGAACAATAAAATTTTAAATTTTGTTGTACCTATGTTAGGTGTTGTTAAACCTTATACCAAATTGTATTTTGCGGCAATAAAGAATTTATTATTAATATTAATAATAATACAGTCTAACTACAGACATTTACTTATGAAAACTTTTCAATTGTTATCAGTGTCATAAAAATCATAACAAAGAGTGCTTTCACGTCACGCATATTTCAAAAATAACCTTTTTTCAAGTACTCAAGCCTTAAATCGCGTTACCATTACCTAGTTTAAAAGTATCAAGACTTGAAGATAAAATGCCATTGTGTGTAAAAAATGTCTGCACTGTCAAATGTAATGCCACATGTGACCTTTGCGAGTGAAATGCTATTTTTGAAACGCGGGAAGTATCTGCACAGTTTATGGTTTCCTATACAACCATACGTGGCATATTTTTCTGTTTTCCCTCATAATAAAACACCTGTGAGTAAACTAGTTTATTTTAGGGTTGTATGAATTTTACATGGGGCGGTCAACGTAACTCCGTTAGTTCGTACGCTATAAGTGTGGGTCGGAGTAGTGGCGCGCGGGCAGTGCGCGGCCGGCCGTGTACCACAACACTGGCTGGCACCGGTGTTTCAAATTCAAATTTAACCAATCACACAAATGGATTACACACAATAGTGCTGTTAACCTGACCTTGACGTGGAAAATTGTATCATTTTATTAGTTTTTTGTAACACATCGATATGCCAGTGTTGTACGAGCGATGCGCTCAGCAGAATCTTCAGGCGAGACGGGCTACCGTAGGCCGTAAGTTCAACCCCCTTGCTTGTTTGTGGTGGATTTCGTGCTATACTAATTCTTAATACATCGTGTTAAGGTTTTTATTTATGTGAAGTGTCGTTGTCGCCTTTATTCATATCGAGTTGTGGCTGTTGCATACTGATGTTATCGAAGGAAAAAGTTTTTCCCTTTTTGGAAAGTCGAGAAGTTATAATGATATTTGTGGAAGTGGTTGACATTACCAAGTTTGGTGCCTGAATGACCTTCAATAGGATAAGAGTGCTATAAATACGTTATGTCTTTGTCATATCGATCGACTCGTGTTTTTACCTCAATTGTGTACGGTCTATCTATGAATTATAAACTGTTCCTGTATAGAATGTTAGAAATCCATGTACGCAATGAAATATTTAGTGCCGCGAGGCTTTTGGACGGCAGTTAACGATTCTTGCAGGTATTTCAAAGAAACGCCTGTAATTATTAGTTGGTCTCTATTGAAGAGGACACTTATTAAGCTCGTTAAATTTACAGTTTTGAGGTCACTTAAAGTTTTAACTTTTCAAAGTGCGTCAGTTTCGGCAGTCAAAAGAGTTAACAGCTTTACTTTCTTTTCCTTCTAAGTAATCCTCAAATTAATGAAACAATTTAAAATATATGTACATGCTACAGGTTTGCGGAAATGTTTTATCGTTAATGTGTACTTAATTATATTACATGACCACATTAGTACAATTCTTGAGTAACGGAATATACATTAATTTCAAAATAAGTTTAATGGGTGATATATACAATGAAGTGTGACCTTAACACTCGAAGCGATCTTGTACAGGCAGCCTGTGATTAACGATTTTTTATAAGGTTTTACATCTCTCATTCCATTAGTTTGTTCTGATTTTTGTCAAACCAAATATCATTGTTCTTAAAGTTCGTTGATCAACCCAATGGTTTCGTCCCACATGCAATGATATCAAAGTCACAAAAACATTAGTCTTTATGTTTATGATCATATTAATGCGGGGATAATGCACTGTGATTCACTGTTTCATAAGCGTGGGCGCTGGGTAACGAACCGCGAGATAGATATGTCGCGACCCCTTGTTGACTTCATCTTATAAGACCGTTACATTTAAATTGACGGTTATACAAATTTTACGAAATTATAACGGTTTTGACAAATAAAACCGTTAAAATTTCGATTTAAAAATAGAATGACCAAATTGTTTCAAATATTTTTGTTTTCTCGTAGCCGTTATCTAAAAATTTGAACTCATGCATTCTGGACTGATCCCTGCTGTCTATACTAATATTATAAATTTCAATTTTCTTTGTCTGTCTGTAATGCTTTCACAGCTAAACCTGCTGCATCGATTTCAATGGAATTTGGATTGGAGATACTTTGATTCTTGAGGAAAGACATAGGTTCTTTACCGCTTTAAGCGACATACATAATCTTGACGGAGCCACGTTAAAAAAAAGCAAGTAAAATATACATAAATACATCGTAAAACGCGAAAGTTTCAAAGTAAAAAATCCCGTAACCATTCTTAATTTTGAATAGATTCTTTTTTTTAATGTAGTGCTCTAAACACTGCGGTTACCCACTAAGAATACACACGGTAACTTTAACATGAATTGTACTTAGTGTGTGAAAGTTAGATATTACTATAAGATTTGAAGAGAGAATTTAATAATGGCTTTTTAACGGAGGTCTTTGTATAACAATAAAGAATAAAGACTTGGCAAAAAGCTGAAATGTGAAGTGTTATCGTCCGCAACAATCTTTACAACATCTAGTGAGATTTTTGTCAAACCGCTATTCGTTGACAGATCTTGCAAAAAGGTTTATAATAAGTGCTTTGTCAGGCAATCTATTTGTTGCTTAATTTCTTTTAGTTCTTAACTGCATCTAAGTTGCTTGTGAGGAAATATCTTACCCGTTTTGCAACATTTTTATTGATGCTATAGTCCTTTTTACCCTCGGCTCCAGGGTCTTTCTTTATGTCGGTCATCGCGTTAAAAAGTAGCCTATGTATCTCTACGAATCAAATTATGCCCATACCAAATTTCATTAAAGTCGGTACAGCGGTTATACCCCAAAAGCGTGACAGCCAGACAGACAAAGTTGAGACTACACGGTTGGTCTAGTGGCCTAAGCGGTCGTCACACCGCTTTCTACTGCGCCAAGTGGTATGGGTTCAAATCCCGCATGGAACCATACTTTGTGTGAATCACAAATATTTGTTCTAAGTCTGGGTGTTCTTTGTATCCGTTTCATGTATGTTTGTAAAGTCCCTGCGACACAGGATGTATATGCCTAATGCGGGAGTTGCCTTTTTAGCTAAAATAGTATAATATAATAATAATTTCGAATATATAAAATTATTTTGGATATCCATTCCCATTTTAGATAAATGGACTATCCAAGACTATATTTTTTTATTCGAAACAGTTTCTTGATATTAGCACGTTTAACCGAACAGCTTTATAATATTGGCAAAGATATACTATGTATTGGATTCTAGCATCTAGATGACCTGAATCTTATTAGGGATTGGTGTATCGGCCTCCGGTATCCTCGCTCACTTGGCCAGCTCATTCATGCCGAAGTATGGTTCTGCAAGACGTATGTGGTCGTAGTTTAGTAGTGAGATTCGAGAAATATTCTCCACATTAAAAGTGAACTAAGTACTGTTTGTAATTGAGTACAGGCTCTCGAGGTCGTGGGATCTGATCTCACTTTAAATGAAATTTTGCATGCCCGTTGACTAAATCTGATTCGTTACGGTTCGTCTTGTCGGTCGTTCATTAGATGACGATTAATTGGTGATGATAATTTAATTCTCCTCTTCGCAAAGTGTAATTCAAAGCTCCAAAGGAAGAGGAAACTGTTGGTTCGATGTTTGGTTGTTGCTGATAGCGTGTTTGATGATTTGCCTACACTTGTATGTATTTACCAATATTCCTATACGAATCGAAATGGTCCATTAACGAACTCCTATATTCAAAGGAATTACTTAATTTCATGAATTTAGGTAGGAATTAGTTTATGGGGTACATGCGACCTGGCCCGACTTCACACGGAAATTACAAAAATTTTCAGATTTCCCTACTAAACTATATATGTATTACACATATAAACCTTCCTTTTGAATCGTTCTTTCTATTGCTGAAAATTGCATCAAAATCTGTTAACTAATTTCAGAATCTAAGCGAACAGACAACGGTAACAATTACATTTCATACTACTCGTATGTAAAAAAGATTTAGCTGCATAACGATTGATAAATGTAAAAAGGTTTTTTTTATAAACAAGTATTTATTATTTTTTAATAAAGAAAATAACTTTAAGCTCCTTCATTTGATACCCGTATTGGGTGCGTTGCTCAGAAATAAGTACGATGCCCTTTTGTCACGGCGGCCATTTTGGATTAATAATAATACCGAGTAAATAAAATTGCATTGTCATCAGAACTAAAGGTATGTTTCAAATTTAACTTGTAAGTTTTGATTACAGGCAAACATCGGGACTGGTGAAACTAAATAAAAGCTTGTCAAAAATATATACAGATGAATGGTCTTAGTTGCGTTTAGGATGTCTGTAATTGATCTCCGTTGTGGTAGATGATTCTCGTTTTACATAATCTCTTTCGCATGACGTGACAAGCGCGATTTTAACAGTTACTTGCATCTTTTACAAAAAGAAAGTTTTTTGTTTATTAGAAATTCTCACGACCACTAAACATTTAATACATATCCGAGTCCAATTTAATTTCTACTATGTTTTATTGACTGAATCTGTCAATAAATAAAATAACCCAGAGAATTTAATATTTTACTGTAGTTTTTTTACACTTACAAACATACGTGAAACTGATACAAAGAATATCCTGACTCGGAATAAAGTGTCGTCGGGATTCGAACTCACAACAACACTTGGCGCAGTATAAGTACCGATTTAACCACTTGTCCTACCAACCTTGCAGTTACAACATAATATAATAATGATTAATAATAAACTAATTTAACAAATATTGTCCTACAGAAAAAAGTATACAATAAGTCAATCAAAATAGTGAAATCAAAGACGGTGTAGTTGTTTCGTTAAATGGAGAATAAATCCGTATTCTATACTATTTATACTTACTAATATTATAAATTCGAAAGCAACACTTTCTGTCTGTAGTTTCGTCTGTCTGTTACGCTTTCACGACTAAACCGCTGTATAGATTTTAATGAAAATTGGCATACAGATACTTTGATTCTTGAGGAAGAATATAAGCTACACACTCTTGAGGAGATGTAAAAGAGTATGTCTTTCAAAAAGATGCAAAATTGTAATACATAACAAGTACTAAATTGGATAATGAATCCGCTGTTTGTACGTATACGTCTTCCGATATCGTTGGTTTCGCGTCTAGATATCAGGTTTGCTATCAACACGCCTCAGCGATTATACAAGTCGATAACGTTTGCAACGTGGAATATCCTGATTGTAACGAAGGATATGCTGACTCAGGCCCGTACCATACTTGCACTATGCAGGTTAATAGCTTTCGCAATCCATTTCAGGATTTAAGTATACGTAGAATCTGAAAATAAGGTAATTTTATCGCCCATTGGTCGAAATTGGACCATAACCAATTCTTTAAATTTTGTAGATGTCTGAGCTCTTGCGTATAAACTTAAGCTGTGACAAATTTCATACTCATTCGTTTGCTAAGGTTTCGTAAAAAGGAGTACAAAGTATTTTCTTCACGTATTAAAAATATAGATTGTTACAGTATTCTTTTTTGTAGGTGATAGATTCTATTAAAATTTTAGCTACCTATCATTGTTGTCTGATGATGTTTTTTATGTTTAAGCTTTTTGCTGTAATGGTCTACTATTTGAGTTCAGAATTACTTTGCTTGAGATTTGAAATGAGTAATAGTGAGTTTTATTTCTTAACAGTTGGTATTTTATTTTATGATAAAACCAATTTGTACGTAAGTAATCGAGTGAAGATAATGGGGCTTTCGATATATGTATGCTGTATAGCTAATCTCTGTAATATGCATCGCATCGTCTTTCGTTCAGCCCTCACCCTCGCCCAAATAGCGGTAACTATCCCGGTCTTGGGCAGTCCGTAGATTGGTTCAGATATTTTTTCAACAAGGACACAGGGCTATTGGGAAACATCGTTAGGAAAAAAGTAACTTGCTAAACAAGAGGAAATATAACAGCTCAATGAGGGTCTTAGGTGCTTAAGAGACACCTAAAACCCTCAATACTAAGTAGATACTTAGTAATAAAATTAACTTAACATAAAACGCCTTTCTATTCATACAAAAACGACTATTACAAAGTGTTTACAGCTATTTTACAGCCAAGTGATGCCATAATCGCTGTTCGTGTGTTTGCCCATAAACGAATAACGGTGTGTCGCATGTCGCATGGCCTATAGTGGAGCCTAGAACTTACTTACGTGTGTCGTACCTATATTTTAGTTTTTTTAATTTTGACTTAGCAAAATAATTTATAAAGTGTACACTACATGAGCCTGAAATAGTGGTTTGCTCAGGTTACTGGTGTACAGAGGTTTTTATTTATTTTTTTATCTCGTCCGATTCTAAGATATGCATAGTCTAATCTGTTTCATATAATGTTCAAATATTCGTCCCATACCACTATTTCTTTTAAAGCTTTCTTTATGACTCTTGAAAAGTTCATTTGCGGGATAAAGGAAAACTTAATTAATTTTATAGAATTTCTGTCTGTTGTACGTTCCTCGCAAGATTACTTGTTAATTTCGTGCCTTTATCAATATTGCTCGATAGAATCGAATAAAGGTCGCTGTGTGCGCGGTTAACTGTATTGATTTTACCACCGAACACCGAATCGAACGTGAAATATGCAGCGTTCAATTGATCAATGAATTCTCAGTCGTAGTCAAGAGAACGGTTGCTATGCGCAAATCTATTTTTTAAAATTAAGTTTTCTGGCAAAGGTACAATGCTCCACAGGTATGGACAGTTGACGTCATCTTTGGTAGGCGACGGTATTGTTATAATAACAGCTGTAATATTACGAAATAATTCAGACCTTGGCGAATGTATAGATGGTGTTGTGAGAGTTGTTTTCCCTAACGAGTGAAATATTGTAATGAAGACAGAAAAGGAGAAATTACAGCCTTTGTTGATATGACGAAATGGACGTGCGAAATTCTTACACTATTTGTTGTAAATGGGAAATAGGTCCAATGCAGAGTTAAAAATTACTAATGTTTTAGGTCCAGTTCTGGTTTAGGTTTAGGTAGCCTTTTTAGCCTTGCCATTGTGATTATCATCGAAGTTAAATATAAATCTGCAAATTTTGAGTCACAAGTTGCGTTGACGGCATTTGGGGTGGGAGTGAACTCCACTTGAAGGTTTTTCAGTTAAGAGTCGTCCGGCTGTGAGACTCGGAAGTTTTTGAAAAGCACATAGTCGTTAATAAGGTTTAAGGTAACAGCAAAATAGTGTCTGCATTTAATGTACTATGAACTTGAATGATGATGATAGAAAGTAGGAATTTTACAAACTTCACTTATTATTTAGTCAATGTTTTATGTCACTTGTTTTGTTTGGTTTACTAATAGATTGTCTAACATAAAATGACTTTTTATCGAACCACAAGAATAGTTATTGCAAACTGATACATGAGATGGACCGACCATTTTTTTTTCTGTTTTTTTATGGAATCGCGTGCAAACGAGTAGACGTATCGCCTGATGATGCGCAATTACCGCCACCCATTGACATCTGCAACACCAGAGGCGTCACAAGTGCGTTACCCGCCTTTAGAGGATGGGGATAGAAGGACGGGTTGGGGAATGGGCATCCTGTATCCTCACTTACTCGGTGAAACACAGAACAAGCGCTGTTTTACACCGGTTTTCTATGAGGCCGTGATATCACTCCGGTCGAGCCCGCCCATTCATGCCGAAGCGTGGCTCTCGCACGTTATAACATATAGGTTTATTTACACTAAAAATTAGTATTGAATATTGGTCTTAATAAAATGAATTATTGTTATTCTAAAATACTTTTATTAAAATTTGTATTATCATGCGTTAAGTATTTTTTCTGCACACAATGTTGTCCTAAAGTCAAAAAATGTAAATTAAAACCTTTTTATATAAATGTATTTTATACTAGATCAATACTATTCATGTAATCACTTTTCTATGCTAAGTACGAAAGATTTTATATTTTAAAAGCCTCGAGTTTTAAACGAACTGGCAATAAATTTAATTCGCGTGTCTGTACAATGCGGAGACTAGATTGGTTGAACTAATTAGTACACCTAGAAAATAGTTGTATATTTCGCTAAATTGCTTTTTTATGGTACGTTAGACCGATTTAGAAAGGATGGTTGCATAATGTACAAACGTCTAATGTTTTTGAGACGAGTTTTATGAAGATAGTTCGTTTGGTCTGTTCAATCCTGAAACTTAGATTTAAAAATATGTTAAACGAGCCATTGGTCTACTGGTTAGTGCCACTGCCTGCTTAGTCACAGATCGTGAGTTCGAAACCTACAGGGGACACAAAGCGGGCGTTTGGAGTGTGACATCGGCCAGGGCATATTCGTTTCAACAATTCAGTTTTTTTTATGTAAATCACATAGCAGTCTTCAATAGTCTAAAGAATTTGAAATACAGCTATATGTCCGGCAGTGGTATATTTATCTACTTCCTGGAGGTTCATATATGTTACAAAATGATAATAAAAAAAAAATTATAAAGTTTCGATTAAATCATTTTACTTTTGTAATTTAATATTACATTTTGGTCTTCAGAACTTTAGATAGTTTTCTACTCAATATTTATTGATAAAAAGTCGTATTTATTTGATACAATAGCGTTACGTTAACCCGGTTTGAAATCGATTATTTTATTCTTAAAATTTTGCTTCTGACTGCTCCACTACCAAGTTCACGTGTCCTTTTGTGTTGTCAATCGATAACTAATGAAAGCTCATGACGTCATTTTGTTATACATTTTTCATTAATACGTGGGACATATTCCACGTTCGTGTCATGATAGCCGCCTGTAGTTTTCCAGTGGTTTAGTTAGATTCGTACGAGTAATCGAACTGACTGTATCGAATCGTTTCACGGCAGTATAACATAAGTCGTCGAATTGGTTAGAGTTTTTTAATACATTTATGTATGTACTATATTTACGGTGTACATGTTTTGTTCGTATTCAAGTGATTGTATGCTTTTGTTTGTCGTTCACCTAAACAATAATTTGATACATTTGTATCGTAAATATATTTCCTAGATGCTGAAAGCTGCAGCTACGTATTACCTTCAATTTTGGGCGAGTCAACAAATTAATCGGTGGACTGTGCTCAACACGGTTCATAAACCTTATCAACTATCGATTTTCGATTAACACAATTTGGTGTAAATTTCGGTTAAAACTTTTTAAGCGCACTGTTTCGTTAATCATAAAGGTTGATATGTAATTTGACGTTCGAGGCCGTGCCTTGCATGCGTCACGGTTCATTGCCTTGAGTACGGAAAGAGATCCTAATATGGCGGCGCAGGCACAGGATTGCCTTGCGCCAACGCAAACTGAACTCATTCCGAGCAATCAGTCTATTAGAAGAACACATGTCCTATAACAAAGGAATGTTACTGAAACGAGACTGAATATATTGCCAAAATGTGCTGCTCATGGTTGAGGTGGCGAAGGCGGGTTGCCGACTCTTCCGAGAGCAATGCTCCGGTGGAAGCGTTTGAGCAAAGCGAACTGCCTTCCGAGGAGGCAATGGATGAAGAAACACAAAAAGCGTCGTCACGTAAGCCTCAGCTGTTTAATACCACGCACCACATTTGTGTTGATTGCTGCTATTTCGTTACGCTTTTTTGCACAAATCTCATTTGCACATGTTTGGAGACTTTTTCTTTTTTGTTAAACGTCTAGATTTAGAATATTACGTCAGTATGATTCATGGACTGTGTGTTAAGTATAGACAAAAATAGTTTAATATCTCTACATTACCGTTAATATGCTATATAAAATTTTGTTCTAAAACTTGCTCACAGAGCAAAAGGTTAATGGTAACTTACTTTCCTATTGCGCTATACCATTCGAAACCCTACTTGTGTTGCATTAAAGACTGTTTTAATTCACAAAGTATAGCTTTATTTGTTCCACATTAGTATTATTTGTCTAACAAACATTCTACTACTAAATAAACTAATAAACGTCTTAATATCTTTAATGATACAGTAGATATAGTAGATTAAAATTAATTTGATTTTTATTAGACTTTAAAATTATCTCGATACGTCGACACGCATAAAATATTTACGAAATTGCCAATAATGAGATTTCTAGAAGGTATCTGGCTTTCCAATACAAATCTAAAAAGTTATGAGAAGCAATATAGAAAAATAAGATATGCTGAATGCTATCGCCACCATACCATTAAATGAAACCTAACACTAAAAATTTATTGATTCCCAAAATGCTTTTTAGTGTTTGAATTCTCAATATTAAGTAGATCTTATAAACACGTACTAAAAATTTAACGTTTTGAGAGTTTGCTTAATGTCGTCCATTCATGTCTTCGTACCAAATATAAAGAAGTGCGTGGGTACAAGATCCGTTGTTAAAACATATTTTCACCTTTGACCATAAATTATTTCATATAGAATGTGTAGTGAAAATATCTATATCATTAATATAAATTACCCTAAAATCCATGATAAATTAAACGCTATGAGAAAGAAGACAGGAGACATGTAACGGACTTTTGTTCCTATCGGGTTAAATGTTGTATTGGGGTACAGTTAAAACCTTTTTATTATTGTAGAGTTATATTTAGCTTTAAGAAAATAATAAAAGTTATTGGTTGATTTTTAGTTCCAATCATTTAGAAACATAAAAAAACAGTACTATATTAGTAGCCTTAAATGTTCGTCGCGTGTTATCTAGACGCATTACGAAAAAAATGTGTCTATGGTATCTTCTTAGAATGGTTTCATTTAAACATGTAATATTTATATGTTCCAGCGCCATCACGTGTTACGCGCAACAATCAGATGCGGCTGTCGAATGCGGGCGGTGGCGGCGCGGCGTACACCAACGGCCACAGTGGTGATACAACGGGGAGGCGCGGTGCAGAAAACGTGCCGCCTGCGCAACTACCACAGCCAGCGCCCACCAACACAAGAATTACGCAACAGGTAACAACCACTTGCCACTACCTAGAACCAAACAACACACTCAAGCGGGCGATCTTTGGACATTTATCAACAAAATATTAGTGGTGATTATTAGCTGAAGCTTTCATCTACTATTTAAAAACATCCTTGATCGCCATTCTTGGTAAATGGAGTAGGCGACCGCTGAATGCGAATAAAGTACGTGCTCTATGCACTATTTTTCTTTAGTAGTGTAGTAGAAAAAGCTTTTCAATAGTTTTTTGCCATTGAGAATTGGAAAAACAATCAGTTTATAACTGTTGGTAAGAATGTCGGATCTTAAAAAAACTGCAACTAATATTGGAGAAATTAAGAGTCAATAACATTCCATAGCAAGATTAACAATCAATTTTATGCCAAAAGTAGATTCAATACACACATACCGTCCCGTTAATTTCCATACCTGTTCCCCATCCTACCTTGTTCCTTTCGCTAACAGACACCAGCCTCAGGCGGTCGTACCCGCTCCGGCAGTACACCAAGCACCGCTTCCGTTCCTAAAGGTCCTCAACAGCAGCAGTCTCCGTACACCGCGCACATGCAACGCAGAATGCTGCATATCAACAAGGAGGTTCCATTGTGTTTTCCTTTATCCATAAAAGCTCTTTCACGTTCTAAGGACAGATGTTCATGAAGTTAACCAGAAGGGTCAATTTCTGGAACAGCTTCGTACCTGTTTTATAGCAAGGAACGACGTGAGGGGGCTTCTCCAGGCCTCGCGCACTAGACATTGTATTAATGTGTTTTAGTCGCTTATCATCAACAGCCTTTTATAATCCACTGGGCTATTGCCTCTCCTTAGAAATGAGGTTTTGGCCTACATATTCATGGATTCAAGTGCGCGAGGCTCTTTTGTTCCTCAATTCCCATCCACATCCTTTCATGAAATAAAAACTTGCCTTCAATCAAACAGTAATGTTTATTTAGAAATTTAAGATGAATTTTGAGGGCTGGCAGTCGCCTGCTCCAAATAGCACTTTCGGTTCGAAACAAAAATTGCTTTCTTTATGCACGGAGTAGTAGTAGTAATAGATAAAAATTGTGGTGTTTGGGGTACTGTTAAAAAGTGAAGTTTTGTGGTGTAGTTCACGGGCGGTGGGGGCGTGAGTGGGTCGGCGGTGCGGCCGGGCGGCGTGTCCTCCACCGTGTCAGTACCGCAAGCCGTGGCCTCGGGCGCAGTGAGACGCTCCAATGTCGTCAAGGAAGTGGAGAGGCTCAAAGAGAACAGAGAGAAGCGGCGCCAGAGGCAGGCAGAACTGAAAGAGGAAAAGGTAATTGAGATATCATAGTCACATCAACAGTTCATCTGGACCCAGGCCTCTCTTAGAAAGGAGGTTTGACTGGTCGGACAGGTTTGTGGGTCTGTTTCAAGTTGTCCCTTTTCATCGCAGTGTTGTTCTCGTACGCAGTTTGCTCCCTTAGTCACCTGTTACGACACCTCTGGTACGAATAGCGATAGTAATACTGCTGTTGATAGAATTCTCTTATCTTAACAGGTGTGGACTCAAATTATTCACGAATGAAATTTAAGTGTTAAGGGTTTTAAAAATCTTAGGTAAAATGCTTTCAAAAGCCAAGTTCCGCAATACTCTCTAATATGCTGTATAACCGGTGTAATTCAATGTAGTAACGCACTTATACCTATATTTTTTCGTTCAAAATAGACAACTCATAGACTAAACGCGCAGTAAAGCAAATCGCTTGTTTTAAAAAAATGTAATCTTGCTTAAAACTATTTCAGGAAGCACTAATGAACATGGACCCAGGGAACCCAAACTGGGAATTTTTAGCCATGATCAGAGAGTACCAGAACAGCATCGAATTCAGGCCGATGACAGGTAATGAGGCAGTTGAGGATCATCAAATCACAGTCTGCGTGAGGAAAAGGCCACTCAACAAAAAGGAGATCAATAAAAAAGAGGTAATTGTGAAGTTTTTATCAGTCTCGTATTATGATACCTAAATAATATAAAATTTTAGCAAACAAAAAACCAACTTCTTGAACTGGACAAAATTTAAATGGGACCACACGGGAAGCACCAGCTTTTTTTTTAAAAAAAAAGAATCATCGAAATCAGTAGTGTGATATTGTGTTATTTGACAATTTGTCGCTCACATACTTAATGTAAATTGAAGATTTCTTTGGATTTCTTATGAATGACCTTGTCAGAACTGAAACAAATTCAAATGGGCCAAAACCGGAAGCACCAGCATTCAATTAAAAAAAGAATAGTGAAAATCGGTTCATTCAGTCAAAAGTAAACATTAAGAAAAAATACAATCGAATTGATCACCTCCTTCTTTATTTTAAGTCGCCGAATTTGTTGACTTTGAAGTCAATCAATCGAGTAACTTAATCGCAGAATAAATGATTTCATTCCATTTATGTGTCGCAGGTTCGGCCATAAATCAAATGCATTATTATCTTTTTGCAGGTGGACGTAATTAGTGTACCAACAAAAGACCAAATGATAGTCCACGAGCCGAAGAACAAGGTCGACCTAACCAAATACCTTGAGAACCAGAAGTTCCGCTTTGACTACGCCTTCGACGATACTTGTACCAACGAAGTGGTTTATAAGTAAGTGCTGTAACACTATACTAACAGAATAGAAAAACTTATATTTCAGCTATCGCCGGTAAGGGAGCATCCAAAAAATACTTCACATGAATTTGTTGTTTTTTAACCCCCATCTTGTAACATATTTTGCAATATAACATGTTGATATTATCAAATTACAACAGCATGTCTAATTTCAATTTAAATAATATTTTAAGTAAATCAATATGAAATGAAATATTTACGAAATTCATTTAATCAATTGAAAAAGTAAATAAAACAAAAACTGATGAATTATTGATATAATTCACCAGTTTATGTTTGGTGAAGGTGATTGTTAGGACCATGAAGCCATACCTTGCGACATTTCGTCGAACCCTCCCGAATAATAAAAATTGTATTGAAAAAACAATAAAAGTCAAACTCAAATCGTATTCTGACAGAGATGAGTTTTCTTGTAGTGAAATGAAACTTATGCGTTGTTAGATACACAGCGAAGCCCCTGGTGCAGACGATCTTCGAGGGTGGCATGGCCACTTGCTTCGCGTACGGACAGACCGGCTCTGGCAAGACTCACACCATGGGGGGAGACTTCCAGGTACCGTGAAACATCATACATTGTGTCTGTGCTCTACTAGTACTCTATAGAATTGGTTAGAGAAAACATTGCAAGTAAAGTTTAAAATTGTTATATATTTCAAATGGCAAACCAGTCAAGTCTAATGTGTATTGTAAGTATTATACGTAATAAAACGTACAGTGTTATCATTTTGATTCAAGAACTGTCTGTTTGTAAACAATACAAACAACGACAACTAATGCAAAATAATAATGTATTTTTACAGAGTATAAAAATGTAAAGTTGAAATGTTGTCAAAACATATAACTACTAGGGGGCAAATAGTCAAGTTGACATCTACAAACGTTATGAGAAAACTAACAAATATATGGAAATGGCGTCATATCTACGTCATGTGGTCAAAACAAAATACTAACCAACAATACAAGAGAATAGAGGCATAAGCGATTGTAGAAATATACCGTGGGAGAGCCACGCTTCGGCATGCAACGGCTCCGGCTCGACCGGAGTGATACCACGGCCTCACAGAAAACCGGCTGCGCTGTGTTTCACCGAGTGAGTGAGGATACCGGAAGCCCATAATCCAACCCTTCCCCTCATCCCCCTCCCCATCCCCCAAGGCCGGCAACGCACTTGTGACGCCTCTGGTGTTACGGGTGTCCATGGGCGGCGGTAATCGCTCCATTCCATAAAAAAAAAGAAAGAGATTCAATGCGAAACACCTGTATCTAGGATAAGGGGACAGATTTGTTAAATAAATTGGGTGTTTTCTATGTATAATATGTATGTATTTACAAAAAAAAGTATATAAGTATTAATATCAGTTATCTAGTACCCATAGTACAAGCTCTGCTTAGTTTGGGACTAGATGGCGTTGTGTGTTAAAATGTCTGAACATATTTATTTATTAAATACGTTTTTGTGCGCGAGTATGCATTATTATCTAGCATTGTCAAGCTGTAGTTCTTGTTTTAATTCCAGGGCAAAACTCAAGACTGCAAGAAAGGCATTTACGCGATGGCAGCACGTGACGTGTTCGTGTACCTCAAGTCACCGAAGTACAAGCCTCTCAACCTTATCGTGTCGGCTTCCTTCTTCGAGATCTACTCCGGGAAGGTTTTCGACCTGCTGGCCGACAAGGCTAAGCTGCGAGTGCTGGAGGACGGCAAGCAACAGGTGCAAATAGTGGGACTCACGGAGAAGGTGGTCGACAATGTCGACGAGGTGCTCAAGCTTATTCAACACGGAAACGCAGCTAGGACCTCTGGACAGGTTAGCGACGCTTTATCTGTTTTACTTTTTCATTTATAAAAAAATAAGGTTAATGTAACAAATAAAAAGTAATAAGCTGTGGAAGAAATAGCGAATTTAAATCCTTTTTTGTGTTTATAATAATAAAATCCATACCGAGATGGTTATATAAAAACGACTAACACTCAAAAGAATAAACATCAAATATTTTTTTCCTCATTTATTAATGTAGCTCAGCTTACTGCCGACAATGCCGAAAGAAGGGCTTCACTAGAACGAACGCAGAGTGTATATCAATGTCCATATATTGTAGTGTTTCTGTGGTTGCAGACGTCGGCCAACTCGAACAGCTCGCGGTCGCACGCGGTGTTCCAGATCATAGTGCGGTCGCCCGGCATGCACCGCGTGCACGGCAAGTTCTCGCTCATCGACCTCGCCGGCAACGAGCGCGGCGCAGACACCTCCTCCGCCAACCGGCAGACGCGTATGTACTTGCACACACCCTTTTATCAACCGAAACATTATTGAACTGTACTTGAAAACGACGTGGTAAATTCTAGGGGTATTCATGGATTCGAAAAAGTTGCAAGTTATCGATTGTTAATCACATGATTTTCATTTCTGAAGAAATAAAAATCATGTGATATGAACGATGAGATTATGTTTTCGAAGAGGTCCGACCTTAGACATATGCGTTTACAGGCATGGAGAGCGCGGAAATTAACAAATCTCTACTAGCGTTGAAAGAGTGCATCCGCGCACTGGGCATGAAGGGCAACAACCACCTTCCGTTCCGGGTGTCGAAGCTGACGCAGGTGCTGCGCGACAGCTTCATCGGCGACAAGTCGCGCACGTGCATGATCGCCATGATCTCGCCCGCCATGTCGTCGTGTGAACACTCGCTCAACACGCTGCGTTACGCCGACCGCGTCAAGGAGCTCGGCACCGCCGACCCCGCGCGCCGTGCCGACGACGCGCCGCAGGACGTCGACATGGAGCCCGCGCACGACCTGGCGCACCTGCGCTCGCTCAACGTGAGTACAGACGCGCTCTCTTAGCATTAGTCACTGCACTTTTCGACCTCTCGAAAGCTTTCGACACATCTTCTATCACACTAATATGAAAACAATTGGGTTTAACTATCATCAAATAATATTTATTTATCAATCTGAACGGATCACTAGATCCACGAACAAAATTATGAAGTTTAAAAAAACGTTATCTATATTGAGCTCTGGCTTTTGCCTTGGAGTACCTCAAGGTTCTATTTTAGGTCCCAAATAATTTAACTGTTGACTACAAGTTTCCTACGTACAAAATACGAAATTACAACATTTTCCTTATTTTATTTCGCGTTCCTTATCAACATTTCAATTAAAATTATATTGCTTATTATTTAAAAAAAATGATCTCATTTCTAACAATATTAAGTTATATTATTTCTAATGAAAAATCGACTTCAATTACATAAAAACAAGGCAAAAGATATTTAAACCATATGCCGACATCTTCAAATAACGTATTCAAACGTGTTGAATGATACAGGAGGGTGACATGTCGGCGGAGATGTACAATTTCCACGAGGCGATCGACGAGCTCCAGCGAGCCGAGGAGGAAGTGCTGGACAACCACAAAGCCATCTCCGACTATCTGCAGCACTCGCTCACGCGCGTCAACCAGCTGCTCGCCATCACCAGAGACGTGGACTATGATCAGGATGGTAAGAGATTCTTTTTGGATTTCTCCTTATGTACATATATGTATGGGGATTCACTCCTGTCGAAATATTGTCATGTTTAGCTTATGATAGTGAAGGAAATTTGTGGGTTTGATTAAGAATATATCTGGATGAGGGAGAAAAACTTAAAGGCAGTATAACCAATGTAAGCAGTAATGCGAGTTTTTGACACGATTATGTTAGATTGATCACAATTTGACAGAAAAATACGTTTATTTTTCTGGTACATACACTTTAAATTGGAAATCAGAACAGGCTTCTGCAATTTGAGTAATCCAAGTTAGGATAAGTAAAGTGGCTTATCAAACTCACCTTTAATATACATACAGTGTTATATGCAACGAATTTGCGCAGATATGGCTAGTACTTTTATTTAGTGTTGTAAGTTAAAAGTGTCTTTATTGAACATGAAGCTGAAAATTGATTCCTCGCTAGAATAACATCGTGTGAACTGTTTATTCCTTTTGCGGTTGATTTGTTGTCAGGCAAGTGTATGTAGTGTAGAATGCATTAGCTTATAAAGCTTCGCTTAAACTTGTTTCTTTTGCTATGTGATTTCAAGTCGAGTAGTATTGATATATGCATTTAAAGACGAGATCCGGCGCACAGCGATCAGAGTTTGTACGAAGGGTACATTTTATCATGGCGTTTATTAAAAAAAAACTAGGAGTGGTCTGATTGTTACTACAAAACTTAATGAATAGTTTTTTTTAAAGATAGACCTAGGCTGTATCTAACCATAAATAAAAAATATGAACAATATTACACCTACTTTGTAAGCATAAAATTTCAATAGGGACCCGCTCATTTTTTTCAATAAAAAAATTAGCTCCAGTTTAGAAGTCTCGATTCTAGTATCATATTTCTGAATTTGTGTGAGTATCCGATAATTGTCCACGGTATAGCGTGTAAAGACGAAGTGCGGTAGTAAGCGTGTCTATCGGCGTGTGTGCACGCGTGCGTGTTGCAGGCGGCCGCGCGCGCCGCTGCCGCGCCAAGCGCCTGCGCTGCGGCCCCGCCCCGCGCCCGCACAGCTCTACGACCTTAGGTTTGGCCGAGCGCTCCCGATCATATCACTGCCATTCGTAACACCGGCGCGGCTAGGTGACCACGGCACTCTACGCGATTGTTCTTATTACACGTTAAAAAATAACGCAAAAATCATGATGAAAATCACTCTTGAAAATAATGCAGAAGCACTCTATCTAAAGTTTCTTTCTTTACACGATTACAAAATGTTTTTTTTTTAACAATTAAAGTTTTGACACTCTGGAATCCATTGAAAGCAAAATCTAAAAAACAAAAGCATATAAAGTTAATTTTTAATTTATAAACTGTCATGTCACCTTCCGAAAATGAAACTCCAAATAAAAGGGTGTAAAACCCAAGTCATCAAATTCTAAGTACTTAAAGTAATTCTGAGATTAAAGAGTGATCAAAAAATAAATAAACAAAATTACACTTATTTACTCAACAATCAGTAAACTTTTTAAATATAATATTTTTTAAGAATAAAATATTAGTTCGTGAACTTTGTACACTAACTAGTTAGCTATATATCTAGCCACCTGATCTTTAAGTGGCATCTACATGTAGATATTTGTCGGTGACATAAAATTCTGGTATCTATGGGGCACAGAAATAAATTGTTTACATAAAAAAAGCATTAAAATAAATAGCAGAACATTTTAACCGATATAGTTACATTTTAATATCACTTTTCATTGAACGAAGTTGTAATTGTCGAAGTGAACCAAAAAAAAGTTCATTTATACAAAAAAAAAAGGACAATTATCTGAGTTTGTATCCAAACACCTTTTATTCAAAAGTTTCACCTCTAATGTTACATTTCGTCAAGTCTATGGATATTAAATAATAATTAATTCTTGTAGAGTTTTTTTTAGATTACGTTAACACTACTTTTTTAGTTACTCCACGTTATGTATAAACACTTAATTGCTCACGTGCCGTGTTCAAGATCTAGTCACAAAATTAACTATCGTTTATCATTTTACTGCCAATGCTGTCGCTCACGGGGAAATTGGTTTAAAACTAAACAATTATTTTTGGAAAAACGATGAATTCGTGTTTGATCTATTCATTGGTAGGTAGGCAGGTTTGTGTATTACAGCTTTCATCGTTCTTAAACATATGTGGATGGTGATAATAATCTGTTTTGCTAGGTTCAGAGAAATACTTTATTTTTACTGTTTAAGACACAGGAAGATTTTTGATAAAGCATATATTTTTTAAGTCCCGAGGCCAGCAGTCCGGGTCAACATTATGGGTTGCTGATGATATATTTGTTTTATTTGCTTACATCACATGTTATGATCAACCAGTCGTTTCTGTTTACGCGATTGGTAAATAAATGTATTGCAAAAGAAACTCGTGGATAATTTTTACGTGTTTGTTTTTTAAGTTGCTAAGGATTTGATTTTTATTTTATTCAACAGTATACTACAAATGAGATTTATTGTTTACTTTTTCTTTGATTTCCACTAATGAAATGAATATTTTTTTTAAAAACAGTTTCCCAGTTCCTGGAAAATTTTATATTTTACGCTATCGCTATACTACTTTACGGTCTCATTTGTTTTTATCTATTGCTCATATTGTCATTTATACAAACATAATAATTTAACTTAGTTATTATATACTTTATTGTATTTGTTATTCTTTGCTTCACGCCAAGCTATAACTATGACGAGCAGTGTTTAAACTAATATCACAACTAATACACTCACAACGGAGATTATAAACACATTTCGTACAAAGACTAACTCTATGTTTTGTCGGTACGTTACAGCGTACGCGACTCAATGGGAGGAGCTCTTGAACGAGCAGCTGGCGGTCCTCGCTCAGTCGCGAGATTTGGTCGCAGAATTCCGCAGCAAAATGCAACAAGAGGAACACATCTCGCGCCGCATCCAGCCTCCCCGACATCACTAGCTCCGCACCATCACACGTAGCGTCGATTACGTCACGGATACCCAGTGTCACGGATCCCTGGATCCAACACGGCCGACATCCAAACAGACTCCATAGACACCGTATGAGATGCAGAATTCCTTTTCCAGTCCAGGAGTTGCGACTAGATACGGATATGAAATAGGTTCCCACATTTTTTTAAGGAATCTGTTTTGAGTTTTGCTTTGTACTATATCCGTATCCTGATAACGATGACAGGTTTACATTTCTGATAGAAATTAGTACGAACTTATTGTAATACGAATCTGCGTTTTTACGGTATTGGTCAAGCTAAATGTGTACCATATTATATTCTATTTATTCCATCAAATGTTTATCGATGACACATTTATTGCTAGGCGTCCCACAAGTTTCCCTTGACAAAAACATGAAATAAAAATTGACGCGATGTCTGAGCAAAGGACGAAAGTTCTATATTGTACAAATATTGTCGATGATCATTAAAATTGTTTCATCCTTGATTTTAATGGAAATAAAGTGGACATAACTATAGATAATTTAAGAATCTCTGTATTCGATAGTGATAAAATCGGATTAAATTCGCTTCTAAATCGACGCTACGTACCGTGCGCGTGCATAGGCTCGCAGCCATAAAATGGCGGCCAACATGGCGGACGAACTGTCACAACGCAACAACACATGGAAATTATAGTATGTATAAATAAATCAGTATTGAACCTTAAATTCAATGTTTGAATGAAGTGTGTGTAGCTGGTCTACTGTATAATCGCTTTAATATTTGTTTTGCCGCGTTTCGATCTCGTTCAAGTTGTGACCGTGGCTTCGTATACCGGTTAGTGCCGTCGCGTTGTTGAAAAGATACGAGAGACTGTTTATTGTAGTGTTTGAAGCACAAACGTGACATGTTCCGCGACCGTCCATACGCTTCGCTGACGAGCCATTTTGACGTATATTTTTAACTCAATAACGTCTAAAATTGCATGTTGTGACGTCGTGTTGCCGTAAAGTTCGAGACAAATCGTGTTATTGCGAGTATCGATAGTGAGGAATCTTTAGTTTCTGTAATGATCGTGATTACAGCACTAAAGTATGGGTTTGAACTCTTTTGATCAATAATTACGTATCGTGTGTTAATTCTTGTTCGTTGTCAGTGAAGGAGGTCATGAGGTCAACCTACACTTTGCGAAAGATACTGAAGAGATTGATAGACATCGGCTAGTAGATATATCACTCGATACTCAACATAATCGAATCCGGTGTACGTAAATTTCGATTCTAATACCACTGATTTTGGGATGCATTTATCTATCGCTAAAGGCCTATTGTCAAACTGTAGATATTTTTATACGACGGGAGATTTGGAAGTACAAATTTGCAGTGAGATCGGTTCCAGTGATGTGAGTTCGTTGGCGTGACTAGATAGACGGCTGTAGCGGGGTTGAAGATCGACCAGACCTGACTAAAATGCTTTCATTAACTTGTATCAATTATAGAATTGTTTTATTTAATGCCCTAGTTGCGCCAATGATTTTTAAGCATTAAGGTATCTGTCAAAATCGTCCGTTTTTATTAAACTTTTTCAGTTTGTTATCCGCCATGTTTTGCAAGTACGCTTTTGACAGGTATATACACTGTTGCTGTGATTGGTTTTCATGACAAAATTGTTTACGTATAACATTCATTGAATAGTACTCGGCATGTTGTGAAATAATTGTGTTTATTAGATATTTGAATGTAGCTACGATTTAACATTTAACGCAACGAAGGATACTGTTTTTGAGTTAGCCATTTCCGCATCGACTTGTAACTGACCTCAAAAAAGGAAGAGTTACCTCAAGACTCTTCAAATTAGAAAATGCTTTTTTAATTTAGCAATGGTTTGTCAATGATTATTATTTCTGGTATTCTTATCTCTTTTTTTCGTGAATTCCGCCCAAAAATCAATGTTGTAACATAGAGGCTAAATCAAAAACCGTCTGCTTTATAATAAAAGAAACTATTAATTGATAATGTATATGTAAAATTTTTATTACTATGTGATCGATTGACATATCGTTTGCATATAAAATCGCTTGTTAAACTGTCATTGTAAATGTAACAATAATTCCGACTAAGTGTTTGTTATGACTCGTATATGCATGTTTGTTAATTAAAGAAATATATTAAACTAGTCCACGTCGAACATATTTGTCTTTCGGATTTACATAACTAGTGCGGATAGGAACAGAAAACATTTTAGTGGGTTTTTTTTACATAAGATGGCAATAATTTGCCGTTTGAATATAGTATGACTAAAAACTAGAGTGTAAACTAAAGAAAAAATATTTTGGGAAAAATTCAAGAGTCGACAAAAAAGTACATTCCAATTATTGAGATTATAATCAGCTGTATAACATAATTGTTAAAAAAAACCTTAAATAAATTTTAAAAAAAGTTTTATTTTTTAATTAGCTGTGGAAAAGTGGCATTTATGCTTATGTATATTCTTGCAATTTTTCCCATTGTGAGACTTAAGTATGATGGAATTATCGCGACCATTATTGACTTGGACAGTGTCGTGACATATAATAATGATTTACTAAATTACCCTCATTTTGATACTTTTTATTCCTATTTATGGTGCTTTAACGTTAGGCCTTTAGCTGAGCCGATATTTTCTCTTAACGTGTCTGTTTAGAAGTGTGTTCAAACGATATGCGAACAACGATATAGACGTAAGCTGGAGCCTAGCTCCGGTTGTTTTTACGTGTGTTCTTTGTGAGCTAATAACGTAAATATTGTCAAGTTAAAAGCACTGTTTACTGTCGATACTGGTCACGATATAAACAAGTATGAGCCATGCCAGCCATTACTGACGGCGAACACGATATAACCGGTGAGATAAATTTCTATACACAGATATTTAATTGTACCATCTATGTAACTGTTTAAACAAAAAAAATGCGTCGACTTCTAAAAATCGTAAAATTCGTCTTTTTTTATTAATAATAGTAAAAATAGTAAAACAACTTAAAGACTATGTAACTATATAAGTTTTTCAAGTCAGTACATTATAATTTTTTCATTGTTTTTTTTTTCTAATGAGACTTATTTATTATTTATGTTGTGATAAGACGTGGATGCAGTGATCGTGAGTGTGTCCGCTCGCTGTCGTGTCGAGAGTCGCAAGTAGACCTACAGGACGAAACATGAACGCAACCTCTGCTTTGTGCGTAAATTTTCGTTTGTAACTTTATAACCACAATTTATAATGTTTACGAAATAAACAAATAACCCTAATGTTTTTTTTGTGGTTTAATATTCGCTCATCTGGTGCTAGGTTTTGAGTCGCTTTTAACATCAACCCCTAGGGTCTAAAGTTCTTATATTGCTTTCGTTTCATGAATATAAAATTACTTTTCGAAATCTATAAACCTCCCCGGAACATTCAGCACATTGTGGCATGAACTGTATTCTTTGGCGTCGTTCCGAGGTGACATGTATAATGTAGCTTACAATGTTATTAGATAGCGCTTATTAATAAATGAATAGATCGGTACTCTGTATCAGAGTGTCTGCTGCGCCGATGTTTGAACTGAACAAAAACTCTTACTATATAATTATTATACGTTTTTTTAATAATTGTAATATTATTGAGATTACTCCGCGTCGAATGAGTTAGTTTTTGTATAGCGTTCGAGGAAATCGATCAGCGTCGAGCTGAGGCCCGCTCAGCTGTCTAGTTAAATGCTTTATTATAAACATTATTTTAACATCGCACATTATAATAAATTAATCAAAATTGACTTTGGATGGTTTTATTGTAGAGCCCTTTGTTCTTTGTTGTTCATATCCTTTCAGCGACTACATGTATTGCTAGACGTAAACAATTATTGTAGATCTTAAATTTAGTTTTCAGAAGGAGGCAAGTTACGACGCGTATTTTTTTTAAATTTCAGGGCATAAAAATAACATGACATGTTAGAAATATCGTATTATAACTATCGTTTAAATAAAGAATAAATGAGTTGACTAAATACAATGATATTTATGAAGAATATGAGGTTTGTACCAACATAGAGGAAGACTTAAAATTTTGCAGGTGGACAAAGGCGCACACATCTTAGGTAAGCCAGAATATGCCCATGGCAAGATGTTTGAAAAATTCCTGGAAGTAGCTTATTATTAAATACGGGCATTTGTTCTTTCTTTTGCCCTAATTGTTTGCAAGGTAGGTAGAAAAAATAAAACTAGTAGTCCAAAGTGTTCAGATGTATTAAGAACAAATCTGCACTAGTAACATACAAATGCACAAATAAATAACCACACTCGAATACTGGAAGACAACATAAATGATCGTCACAATAAACCTCTACATGTGTTATCATAAAAATTTACGGTTTTATGTGCACGGAACCGCCTATTTTAATTGACAATTGAACTCTCATGTGAATAACGTATACCTTTACAAATATTGCACCTATCATGTATAAAATAAGTACATAATGTTTTATATCACCTGTACAAGACTGCTACAGGACATTTACTTGTCAAGCATACTTTGTCTTGAGTAGACGTTTAAAATTATTAAGATACATATAGGTTCACTGGGTTATTGGATTGTAGATTAGATTTGCACGAACATATTCTAATTCCATTGATTGATTTTAAAATTAGAACAAAATTTTGAAAAAGGAACTAACAGGAAATTTTTTTTTATTAACAACTACGCAATATAATGTGATATTTGTACGTGTACAAAAAACTAAGGCTTTGAGAAAAACACGTAAACAATACATTTGTTTTTCAAATTAACAAGAATCTACGGAATATAACAGCATTTGGTGAGTAATGAAATGATAATAAAGTAGGTAACTTTATTTTCTGCTTATTGTAATGTTAATTTTATGATTTATAATAACAAACGAAAATTTAGATTATTTCACTGTTTACACAAAAACAGCCATTATTAAACAATAAGATTGAATTTATGCAACACAAATTTAATTTTTTTTTTTTTAAAATTTAGTAACTTCTAAACAATATCAAACAAAGTCAATATGTACATGTAAATTAAAAATTTGTGCATCTTTTAAAAAGAAATAAATATTTTTTCAAATATCACAGCACATTTACAATCGAATTCAAACACGCAAATTGATTTCTAAAATATTAAACATAGAATAAAGGATTACATTTTTAATTATTACAAGGTTCAGGTTAATAAATAGTCTTTCTAGTTTTGAAACCAAAATTAGAAAGGCTATTATTTGTAAATGGAATGTAGTGAGCCCAAAGATGACCCGAAGAACCAAAATATACTGCCCGTAAGTATCCAGATACAGAAGATATAGGCCTATCCAACAGTGAACAGAAATATGCTCATGGATTAAATGCGCCTATAATAACTTTCTTAACAAAATATTATGTAGACATACATTGGAATCAGCGCACACCAAAGCACTGTAAAGGCTTACAAAAATAAATTTCATATACAAGCTATTTACATGTTAACCAATAAATATGAATAAGTTATAATTCAATTTCTTTGGTTTCAGTAAGAGTATACCTACTGTCATGGCCCTTGTATTTATGAGCTTATGAGTACACACATATTTACAATAATACTCTTCTACATATACTACTTTATATACATATTTGTAAATTTACTTATAAGACAAAATAAATGTTACAACAATGAATATTAAATAAATGTTAAATATTTATTTTATAAAGGGTGCTCAAATGTCTGTATATAAGAACTCGTCGAACTCTGTCTCGAAAACAGTTCAAGGTATAAAAAAATTTCAAATACAAATGTTGTAGAGAATTTAATTCTCTACAATATTGAATAAATACAAATAGCGTAAAACCCATAGAAAACGAGATATTTGCAAAAAAAAAAGCTATTTTTGTGACCTTTGACCCCTGACTTTAGAACTTGCGACCATCCAAATCTATGTGAACTTTGAGAACTGTTTTAAGATGCCAAAATACAAGTTTTTACGAGTTAATATACTCGGTATGTCGATTTTCCGAGATATCTACCCAATTTGGCCGAAGATGACCGGACTAATAAAAAAAATTGTTCCGCGTAAAAGAGATTAGTTAAACAAAAGTTTTAAAAATAGGAACGTTTAAGGTAAAGTTTAAATTTATAATTGTTCAAAAATCAAAAATATATTATTTTTGTTGTTTGAAGGTTAAGTTTGTTTTAGTTGTGTTACTATTCAAAGCAAGAATATTGCATTATTTTACTTTGCATAGTTTACTATAAAACTCATTGCAATGTCAACTACTATCTTTTCGATGTTTTTTGATCCATCCTAAGGTTGCCTGGAAGAGATTGCTTTTGGCGATAAGGCCGCCCTTTGTACATTATACACTCGTCATTTTCTGTACTCTCTTTTATACCTGTATTACGGTATACAAATAAAGACTGCTATCTATCTATCAAAATTTTAAGATCCTCCGTGCGAACAACATATTATTTTTTTTTTATAAAAGCAAAGTTGCCTTTACAATACCGAATTAATATGTGTATAACATAACGCTTCTATTATATTCCAGCTTAGGTGTGTATATACGAAAAAGTTTATAATATATCTCAACAATATTTTGCAAGCATTAGAGATTATTATAAAGCAAATCGACCCTCATATGACGGTTTTTAGGAGACAAAAACATATAACGACAGATACAGAACAAATACAGGGTCATCAGAAAAACCTGCCAGCAGGTTACAGTTACATTCATATAAATGGAAGTTGAATGTTTCTAAATACAAAAAATACATTGTATACAGTTTGAGATGCACCGCATAGAATAATTTATATATTATGAAATATACAAAATGGATCTAATGAGACAATTTGCCCAGTAAAAAACCGTAACAAAAATCACATAACTGATTACTAGTATGGCAGTTTATAGCATGATTTCGATGCAGTTACCGAAAGCAGACATACCTAGATTTAGTATTTAAGAACTACTATATATGAAGACGAGTGTGTGCGCTTATAATTTTACTTCTTAAGTATTTTTTCACAGACAAGGCTTTCTCATAAAGTTGTCAGGCTAAGTAGGGGTTAAGCTAGTGGCCTTAACCCTCTCCTGAGAGGAGACTGTTGATGTTGATGATGATGGTTATGAGTAGGTTCGTCATGAAGTCTCAGTGAAACGGAACGACGTATCTGTCACTGGGTTACGTCGTGTAAAGGATAACTGTCAAGCTAAGCAGAGTCAAGGGGAGCAAAATCAGCTTGCTTCAACACTTATTTTTTAGAGTATAAATTCAGTTTGCGCTTGAAACTGCTCGAGTTCTTTTTCTGTTATAATTTTACTATAGAACGAGTTTTAATTAAAAAAAAGCGCGAGAATAGTAATAATTATATAATCTAGCACCGCACGCTTCCCAGCCTCTTGCTAGAGGTCCCGTCTTTACAAGAAATCAACCAAATAAAGCGCATGAAATGTAAGAAAACGATATTACGTATCAAAAAGTATTAAGTACATAAAGTACAATATACATATATTTAAGTTTTGGTATCTTCGATCGAATCAAATTTACACAAAAAATGTATATGGTAATGATCAATTTAGGGTGAATAATTAAACTAAAAAATTTCACTAACTAAACTACTTCATGCTATCAAAAATAAATAATGTAAGTAATAAAATAATGTATATGGAACTAAAGGTAGCCACTTCGAACCTTTTAACGTAACTTTTCATAAAAGTTGTCCTTTAATAATACTGGTATCGATTCGTACGTCCACGTCAAGTTCATAACAAGTTGTCGTCGATATCTTCTCCCGTCAATATGTGAGGGTCACCGATCGCAGGCACCATGTGAGAGTATTCACTTGTCGCCCAAAGGTATAGGTTCAAAGTCCGCTCTGTACACTGCGCGATAAATCTGTAATAAAAATACCATTCTGATTTTAGTACCATAGAAAAATATTCCTAAATATTAAAAAGGCATTTAAAAGAAGCATTTTTTATTCCTTATTAGATGATTAATACGAGTAAGTCTATTAATGTGTGATCATTGATAATTCTTCATCAGTTATTGGTTCCAGTTACCATCCGAACTGTACCATACCACACAAAAAACTTAACAAAAGTCTTTGTACATAATTTCGATACTGTCCATGTACAGGGTAGTAGTACTATAGTAAGCAAACGAGCAGACGTATCACCTGATGGTAAGCGATTACTGCCGCCCGTGGACACCCCCGCACAGCAGAGGCGTCACAAGTGCGTTGCCGGGCTAGTTAGTGATAGTCGCTCCACGTAAAATATTGAAGTTTTACGCTTAGCAGAAATAATAACATTACATTGAACTCAATGTTTAACTAAGCACATCCCGTTAATATAGACACACACCGTTTGTGTACATGTATATATAGTCATATATGTATGTATGATTAATACAATTATAATGTTGACTCAATCATGTAGTAATCATATAGTCGCTTTCTAATAACACAGCTACAAGTACTCATCAATCATCATCAACAACCCATAATGTCCCACTGCTGGGCTCGGGTCTCCTCTCAGAGGAGGGTTAAGGCCATAAGTCCCCACGCTGGCCAATATACATTATACATAAATAAATTACAACTGTACTCTCATAATAACAAAGTCATTAGTTATCTTATATTCATTATCCATCCAATCATTTAGGGCTGACAAGAAAACCCCAGTAATTTTTTAGAACATATATAAAAAAAATAAACCTATCTGGAACCTTACCTTATGGACACCATAACAATATTTTTTTGTATGTTCATAAAAATAGTGTCTGCTATTAAGTTTTTTAATTAGTTGACTGGTATTCTATACTGTATATTAGATCACCATCATCTCAACTAAAAGATGTCACTGCACGACATAGACCTGCCCCTAGGCTTTCCGCGAAAAGTAGTCCTGTGCTATCCCCAACCAACGACTATATCTATATTATATACCCTATTATTAATCATTTGCAGGAGCTAATATATTATCCGCGTTGAATAGCTTTCAAACTGCCATACCAATGACGTCAAACTAACAAGAAAACTATAGTCAGAATACAACTGAATATATCAGTCTGTATTAAACAGCTGTATAAGTATTCTGTTTAATCAAATTGTCTTGCAATTGGTTTACCTTTCAAATTAATTTGCGTTGTCCCAACGCCAATACTGATAAGATTGCAATAAATACCTACAATTGAATTTTAAATTTTTAATATCTATTACGTATGTATGATGAGGAAATAAACATATGGATAGTCACTACCCTTATTTACTCCAAGGGTTTCACAAGAGCTGACTAAGGTACCGTAATAACGACAGAACAAAACTATACACACACAGCTGACGTGTGTGATATATAGTAAGGCAAATATTCCTTTTTAAGGAGAGTTCTATATACACACAGTCTTTAATGAGATTAATGTTAATTATAAAAGTTATCTAACCTTACAAATGGTCTGACATCACCCTCATTTGCTGTTTGCAAGTGTTGATAATAAAGATGTCTGTGTTGCTTAGCAATAATCACTGGAGGGTAACCCGCCTGCATCAGTAGTAAGTTCATGAGCAGCCGTGATGTGCGACCGTTACCATCTATAAATGGATGAATGTGAACTAATTTGTAGTGTGCTAATGCTGCATATCTGAAATAAATAAATTGTATCTGGGTATTTTTAAACATTTATACAATAAATAAGTTTCTTAAACTCAAATTCAATTCAGTTTTCATATCTTTAATAAGCAAAGTGGAAATACAGGCAAATTTGAACCTTAAGATTACAGTCTTAAAGTTTGTGTGTAAAAGAAATATATACCTACAGCTTTCTCTATTCTAAAAAATAAAAAATAATATTATAAAAATTAGATAAGGATTTCCTTATGAACTTAGACATATTTTGAATATAAAAAGGTAGTATTATATTGTGTAAAGTTTGAACAAAGCAAAGCTAAATGAATTTGACACAATTTTGATTATATATAGATTAAATTATGATTAATTAATTCACGAAAATATTAGTTTCTGCTCACAAGAAATATCATTATTTCATTTAATATGACATGACTATAGGACAATGGTAAAGTCTTACCTGACAGGATGCAGGTCTAATGCATCTTCTGAATTCAGCCACTCTAAGAACTGCGTCATGAGTCTTTGTATCTCTGATGGGCCAGGAGGTATATGACCACCAACATAAACTTGTGTCCTGCGAAACTGCCCACCTTCAACTGGATCCACATGCCCTAAAACTCTTTTATGTATTTCCAATATATCACCCATAGTAATATCTCGTAAACGGTACAATAATGTTTGATTTATATACTTCATTGCAGCATCTAGACCAAGAATTTCATTGTGCTCATCAATGCTCTTACCAGAAACTGCTATTCTGGTCTCTAATATACTTCTTGTTTGTTGCAACGTCATTGTATTGCCTTCAATTGCTACTGTGTGATAAATATGTTGGAAGTATGCTTCTTTCTTGGCTCGGCGTAAAGCAGAGTTGTTCTCTGGTATTGATGAAAGTGCATCCCGCTTCTCTTCAATTTTGCGAAGCACATCTCTGTCCAAGTTTTCTACTATACTTGCTGTGCGCTGCCTGTTCATTAAAGCTCCCGTGTGGTCAGGGTAGTTGGTTAAAGCTAATGTATACAGCTGGTCTGCTTTCACTACGTCTTGTTTAGTATCTTCTAAAAACTCTCCATAATGATTAAGAATATCAGCATGTTTTGGAGATAGAGCAAATGCATGTTGGAAAAGTTTTAAAGCTTTATCAGCCTTTCCTACTTTTTTCATCTCCAAAGCAGCATTTAATGACACTACAGCTTCCGCGTCCCTGGTTTTATCTAAAGGTTTAAGAGGGGGCGGATCTGGATTCTGCTCAGGAATAGGCTCTAAGTAGTTGCCGTACAAACCATCTGGTATTGGTGCGAACGGCTTTGCGTATCTTACCTCGTAATTCAACAATTTCTGCAGAGATATCACAACAGCTAATGTACACACCACGCTTGATAGTATTAGCACAGTTTTACACCTATCAACGAGCATTGTAGATTTAATTTTCCATTTACATGCGCACTTCATGTTTTCAGCCTCTTGCGTTTTACCTATAAATAACATGACAGCGACGGTTACTGTAGCGTACGGCTAGCGATAAAATCTTCACAGCGACTGTAAATGATTTAGATTTCATCGTGTATTGCAATATTATTTCTAAACTCAAATAACAAAAAACCACGTAAGGTCATGTTTGACAATTTTGACACTTTGATCATCTGGACTGAGTGACAGATGACTCATAGTGAATTTCCGTTTCACATGAAATTATCTGGCTCCTTTTTTATTAAAAAAAATAAAAAACGGTGTAAGCCGTAAGCTAACCGAATCTATTTCAATTTAGAAATTGTGCCTGTTGGGTTATGATATCACCTTAGAAATACATGAAATGCGGAAATCTTACACTTATATTTAATCACACCTACTAGTGCACTCTATCTAATAAAAAGAGAACTTAAAGTATTCGAAGAAAACTTTTTATTGCATGGTGTTACTTTTAAACAAAAGATGTCGTTACATGTATTAACTAGGTTCCAGGTACAGATACTGGTAATAAATTAATCATCTTTTGATATAGTTTCACAAGTGTCTTGCTGGTTGCACACAACGTCTAAGTCCCTCGCCCTTTAAACTTAGTGACCTTTCATGGACAATGACATAAATCTTTATTCAATTTTGAGATACCTTTTATAAAATAGTAGTGTATTTTATCTTATATCTATAAAACGATAGAGAATATATTATATAACATTATGTTAATTGGACGCTAAAAATGACTGTATTCAAATGTCGGGCGATTTGAAATTTGCGTAAACTCGTAGCGATATTTCGAAAATACAAAAAAATGTTTTTAAATTACTCAAGAGTATCATCATCATCTCAGGCGAAAGACGTCCGCCGCTGGAGATAGGCCTCCCCCAAGGCTCTCCACAACAACCGGTCCTGTGCTGCTGTCGTCCAACGCCATCCAGCAATATTCAACCAAAAAACATCTAGTCATCACTTTGCGTGATATTTTAAATCTGCCAGTCAAGAATATTGTTATTAATGACCAATCGAACATTTCGGTTTCAGCCAGTTTCGTCGTAGAAACTTAGTTACAGGCTCGCATTTCTTTCAAAGTCAAGTAAATTTCGGTTTTGGCCGAAACTAAGAGCAAGGCCGAAAGTTCAGTTTCAGTTTCGGTTGAAAAACCGGTTTCGGTCGGACAATTATTTTTATAGTTTTTTTTATTACTTTAAACATAAATTAAACATTATTGATAACATCTATAGCTAAACTGAATACCTGTGGTAAGAACGATTTCACATTGAGAATAGGACAGGATACGAACCAGCAACCGCTTGGTTGTTTTTAAGTTCAATGCTTTAGTCGTTACGATCTGCTGTGCTATACTGCGTAAGCATATCTGTTTTATATAGAAATAAAATGGTTGACTAATTTAATACTTATGACATATCTTGACATAATTATTCAGATTCAGAACATTTCGCTAAGGGATCGTATCAGGAATCATCACTCGATGAAACACAGAGCAAGCTGTTTCACACCGGTTTTCTCTGAGGCCGTGGTATCACTCCGGTCGAACCGGCCCATTCATGCCGAAGTGTGTCTCTCCCACGGTGTGTGTGCTCTTGAGCTGGATGCGAGAAGCTGAGGATCGAACCAAGTGGCGTGTATATTTCCGGCTGTGGACTGAGAGAGACTGATGCTATCTGCAACATAAATGTATTGTGTATACAGGTTTCGTTTTTTAGGATTCTTTATCTATAAACTTAATTCCACTTATGTAGTTAGGGCTATATAATTAGATAAAACAGAAATGATATACGCGTTTAGGATGAGACTATTAGTTCAGTATCAGCCAGAATCTGTTGTAAGCACTGTAAATTTATCTGGAATCTTGATAAAATCTGTGTGATTGTGTTTATTGCATAGATTGTGCAATCCTGTACTGACGTAAGCCAGCTTATCCCCTACTAACATGACTCTTGTCTGCCTTGACGAGACTACTGATAAATATATTAACTACAAGTATTAATTGTTCACAAAATTCTTCTTGCAGGGAATGCACAATCCAACAGCAGAAATATTTGTGACCTTCAACAGCTTTTGACAGCCTACTGCTGTAGCCAGGTTTTTTTCTTAGCAAAAAAGCTATTGCTTCTTTCAAATTTTTTCTCCCTTTGCAGTGAAAAGGTAGAATAGGAACTGTAGACCGAAAAAGGTAGATACTTCCTTTTTCGGCCTACAGTTGGGCAAAGTCTTGGTTATCTTTACTATTAACACGGTTTTTTCTCAAATCACAAAATCTACTTCTTTTTGACTTGAGATGTTTTGTAATATTTATTTTAATGGAGGAGACTTCGGTAGAGGTCCTATGTCCCCTAGATGAGGCAGAAGGCGTCCACAGTGCATCTGTCTTGAGCGCTTGATTTCTCTCCAGGTATTGCCAATGGCCTTCGCTTCGTAGATGATGCCACGCTTGCGTTTTTCTTGGAGAATCCAGCTTAGGGCTTGCCTCGGGAAGCGGTTGGAATCTCTTCGGAAGGTGTAGCCTATCCGGCTCCATTTCTGTCGTTTGATTTGTTGATCGATTGCCACGTCATCGCATATAGTAAACTTAGAAGATAATGTGCGTGTTTCTGTGAGTGTCTATTACCTAATCATTATTGATATGGCTGCTGTTTTAGCAACTCCGCACTAATACTGTCATACTGATCACAAACAGTTGTCTATCGTGACCTGAAACGAACTTTTTTGCTCTTTAATTAATCACAAAGACTTGCTTCGGCATGAATGGGCCGGCTCATCCAGAGTGATACCCCTCATCCCCCATCCTCAAAAGGCCGGCAACGCACTTGTGACTGCTCTGGTGTTGCGGGTTGCGACAAGACTAGAGTTCTTGCACCCAAATGTAATATAATTGATCTTGAAATATATAATGTAGTTCTTGAAATTACAGTTCTTAATAATTCACTCTAGTTATATTGAGATGACGCGTCGATGCGCGTATCATATTTTTTTTCGTATTTTCTGTACGTTTGGAAGAGTGTCTATTAGTCTGAAAGGTTGATATATGTACCGGGGGTCCGGATGGCGCAAGAAAGCGGTTCCCGGATCCCTCCCGTCTCAGGCGCAGAGTACTACACCGTGGGATTTTAGTCGCTTCGATTCCGACACACCGCCCCGCCGCGAACCCCGGTGGGGTGAAGGCCCAAGGGTGCTTCCAAACGAAAAAATAAATTTACCTGCTATATATTTTAGAAAAGTCGTGATTTAAAAAAACATATGTGCAATTCTTGGCGAGGATAATTTACTCACGTTCGCACAGTCTAAAATTCAAATCTCCTTGTAAATGCATTAACTGAACAGTTTCCATTTACATTACATTATGTATTAAATTAGTTAGACATCCATTAAAAATTTATTATATATATATTTTTTTCATTTACATTAATTTGTTGATAAACATATATGTATTGCTATTGATTTAAATTTATAATCTTCTAAATTAGATATTAAAATGTAATTCAGATCTAGAGATTCCTTGTAATGTCAATAATTTATTTTGGTTAGTGAATATTTTTCATGTTTACTTAATAAGTTAATTTCATTAAATCATTAAAAATCTGTCATTTCTTAATTGATTATTGAAATTAAATTTAAAAGATGACAGAACTAAACAGCAAAAAGGTCAATTTGGATTATCATTTTTATAAAAGTGATGTCTAGAAGAAGAAGCCATAGATCGAACTAAGTGGCATGAAATTGGAGAGGCCTATGTCCAGTAGTGGACTGCGATAGGCTGATGATGATGATGATGTCTTTTATAAAACCACATAGTGTATTTTCTTAATGTTTAACCATGAATGAAGTTTAACCAAAATTGATTGTTTTTTATTGTCTTTGGTATCGTATCTTTTTCTTTTGAAGGAGTTCGTTTTAAAAATTATATACTTTGTAGTTTTTTCTTCTAATTGTGTCAAAGCTTGGCAAAACAAACACAAAGTTAAAATAACCTTGTTTCTTAAACGACGAAAAAAACGAAGGAGGTTCTCAAGTAGACGTGTATATATATTTTGACAAGCTTTTATTTAGTTTTACCTGCCCCCATGGTTGTCTGTAATCAAACCTTGCAAGTTTTTGAACTATTGCCCGATTTTGGCGTCGTACATATTTCTGAATCCACTCAATATGGCTATCAAATAAAAGAGCTCAAAGTTATTTTTTCCATTAACAATATAAAAGCTATTTTTAAAAAAACTTTTTAAATTAATCGCTTGTTTTGTGTATGACATAACTTTTTACAGAGAAGCCCGATTTTATTAATTCGACGCCAAACTAACACTGAACATAAATTATTAAATTATCTTGTGTATATTATTTTGTGGTTTTCAGTTTTCTCGGCGGTTTCATGTTTTCGTTAAAAAGTCTATATTATATTACGTAGTATGGTTCCTTAACTAATTTTATTCGACAGTCAATATTTTTGGAATAAAATTTTGCATTATTCTTAAATTTTGTTTAGTTTGCGAAATAATGGAAAAAGTAACTTGCAAATAAGAGTTGCAAGTTACTTTTTCCATTGCAAATAAGGCTGTATGTGTGAAGTTTGTTCTCAATTCTTCACGATCTTCAAGCAACGATTGGAGCAACTGAACGATTGACTTTTCTGAACAATATTAACAATTTAATAATTCCTGTAAAAATAATGACGTAAATTTCGATTTAAATGCTTTCCAAATATTTTAATGACAGTAAGTATCCCGCGTATTTGAAATCCGTGTTCTTAAAAACAACTCCAGTTTCAACGAGTAGTCTTTTTTAAATCACGTTCAGTTCTGAGTATCGCCTGGCCTGTACAACACGTTTAATGTCGTTCTTGGAAAAGGAATAACTTTGTAACTAATTCCCATTGTTCAATATACGAACTCGAATACTTATTAATATGAAGAAAATCTATATAGTGGTTACAGACACTTCGGCATCTGAATAAACAAAAAAAAACATTGTGGTGTACAGTCTTAACCAAACAAGTAATAATATTGTTTGATTTTGGGGACCAAAAGGCACTCAAAAAACTCACTTTGATCATTACATGATATCTAGTTTTTGCCCACAGCGGCCCTAACTTGTTATGGGTTGTTGCGGTAATAAGTAGCTTATGCCTTTCCTTAAGAATTGAAGTATCTCCATGTCAAATTTTATGGAAATAGATGGAGCACTTTACCCATGAAAGCGTAACAGACAGACTGTTAATTTTGAATTTATAATTTTAGTAAAGATTTCAGACTATAATCTCTGTGTATTACATCCAAATTAGCCGAGGCTTTTTGTGGGAAGAGTAATAAACACACATAAAAACTGTCGCCTTTATAATATTACTAAGATCAAAGTCGTAGTGAACTATGCTTTATACATAAATAAATAAATTAGATAGAGGTAAATAGATTAGATTCTAATAACATCAGACTATGGGTATTAATTAGTGTTTTTTGGATAGTTGGTTTTTTCGATTATTGAATATTTTGTTAGACGAAATTCTTAGAATTATTGTAACTAATCGCCGCTAGACTATAATTGCGTGGTTGTTTAAGCGGCGGGGAATTCGGAATTGGATTTCGAAAGGTGGTTGAAAAGATGGTCGGTAAGATGTGCATTGTTAAGTTGTTGTTTGTGGAAAGCAACGCCCTCTTGCTGGATCGCTGCTATGACGTGCCAATCGATCAACAAATCAAACGACACAAACGGAGCTGGATAGGCGTAAATAAACGTTCCGAATAGATTCCAACCACTTCCCGAGGCAAGCCCTAGGCTGGATTCCCCAAGAAAAATGCAAGCGTGGCATCATCTACGAAGCGAAGGCCATTGACAAGACCTGGATAGAAATCAAGCGAGACGCTCAAGACAGATGCACTGTGGACGCCCTCTCCCTCATCTAGGGGACATAGGACCTCTACCGAAGTCTCCTGCATTAAAATAAATATTACAAAACATTTCAGCAAATACAATTGCTTTTCACTTCTATTACAAATTTTAATCAAATTGAAATTATTACTCAATTGATCTGTGAGTGGTCTGAAACAGTGACATCACAAGTTTGTATTTAGCACATTCTTCATATAAAGATATCATTTGATGATGATAAAAAGTAACTGATTTGACTAAGGTGTTGATTCTTGCCGCGTCATACGATTGGTTAGCACGTGTCTAGAATTTCTAAATTTTCTATAAATCTTGAGTGGTTTTGTGTGTGGACTCTTGGGTTTCTTTTTTGTTATTTTGTGCTGTCCTATTGGTAAAGGTATGTTGTGTGTTTTTAAACTTTAGGAGTTCGTCCTAACTCGAATTAAACCTCCCGATCCGCCGGATCCACCTGTTATTCCATCCCAAAATAATTTGAACAACGATGTTAGAGATGGAGTTAAAAAGTAGGTAGAAACAGTGTTTCTATACAGTTTGGATCCCCTCATGATACAAAATTATTTTTAATTAACTCCCCACTAAATTACCATTGATATACCGCCAACATCCCGCCTTTAATTTAACTGGAATGGGTATCTAGCATCCCCACCGACATGGTTGATGAAGATGCTATGAAAGTTGCAGTACTGCATTGTGGGCAAATTATAAAAGTCGAGCGCCTTAATCGCAAAACTTTCATTAAATGTGTATTAGAATGGAAGCCAAAAGAAACCGGTGTCCTCACCTTTGATGGCTAGGTTCTACCTAAAAGAGTGAACTGCTGTTATGGCCCTCTTCCGGTATAGCAGTATATTTACCCCACAATCCAATGTAGAAAATGCTGTAGTTTTGGACAGATTCAATCTGCAGGTCACAGCCAAGATGCAGCAAATGTGGTCATGACCATCTCGGTAATGACTGCGACGTAACAGAAAGGGAAGTTTTCTGTGTCCTGTGCTCTGGTGGCCATTTTGCTAACAGTAAAGCTTGCCCTGATTATGGCAGCTTTACTGTTACGCTGACACCCTTAAAACCCCACTACCAACCTAATCCCCACAACCTACTAAATCTACTCAGCCTACCCAATCCCTTCAGCATACCCTTTTTTTTTACGTGTGGAAATCGGGCTTTCACCCCATCGAGGTTTACGGCGGGGCAGTGTGTCGGAATCGAACCGACTAAAACACCACGGTGTGCCACTTTGCGCCTGAGACGGGAGAGATCCGGGAACCGCTTTCTTACGCCATCCGGACCCCTCCCAGCGCCTGCCCGCACTGAAGCGGGCACCGTCTTTAGATATTATATACTCTCAATTTAGGCAACGTACAGCACACGCGTAACGTCGCCCTCTCGCGGCTGGCCTGTGAAGCGGATGGGGGGGAAAACCCGTCCCGCCCATCCGCGGCCACACTCAGGGCGGCATGAGGCGCTGATGGGCGCGCCTCCGCCACCCGGTTCGCCGGCGGCGGATCGGGTCCGAGTGGAGGTCCTCTTCCCGGGCCTTATCCGCCGCCGCCCCCTTCTGCGAGATGACTTCCTCGCAGATGGTCGCGACTGCGGTAAAACTGCTCTTGCCGCCGGCCATCGAGCGTACGACAGCCGTCAGCGAGAGATCTCCTCCGATGACTGCAGGGAGGGCCGAGGGCCGGCGAATTGAGTCCGAGTAGATTGACAGCAAGATGACGTCTTTTCAGAAGTTGCCACCGCGGTAAAATAGCAGTCACTACCGGCCATAGAGCGTATAAAGGCCGGTAGCAAGAGATCTCCTCCGATGACTATTGTGAGGGCACGATGTTGTGACGCCCAGGCAGAGCAAACCGCCAGCGTGTGCTAGGCTGAGTCCTCACTGCAGTCGCAGTGGTGGCAGACGGAATTCAGTTCCCTCCTAGCGACCGAGTGCAGGTACGGAAAGGACTTACATCAGTCGGAAGGAAAGAGTTTTATTTACAAACCCAAGTATTTCCATTCCACTTGACATTGGCAAAATTGTCAACACCGCCACAGTTTGTCATTTTAAAAGAAAGTAGTGTCATTTTAAACAAAAGTTTATTTCGCTATATATTTGCGCTTGTAATGGTCGTAGCGTGGTGATTACAGTTTCATACTCAGTTAATGTTCGTTAAATATTCCAACACAAATCATGCTAATCTAATCGATAGTCCAGATATAGTAGGCTTAAAACTTAAATGTCTCTAAAATATTTATACAAATGTCTAGTATTTATCCTAATGTCTTGTATGGATATAATAAAATAACGACTTGAAACGTATCTATAGAATTCTGAGTAAATAATTAACACCTGTGTCTGGGTCACACGAGGTGTTACTTAATACCGGTATTGTCAATGGCTGCTTTGGTTTCGTTGATAAAACAAACACGGTAAAGTCTGTCTGACACCTAAATATAGATATTTGCCTGAACTACATAAATTGTACTTTATGCGGCTCAATATGACGTGTGTGGAAAGAGTGCGGAAGCACAAACAGCGCCAATATCACAGAACTAGCGCGTGACACATGTCTCTCGTACTTTCAAAGATTGCTAACCTAAAGTTGACATGTTGATTTTAATGTATCGAGATTGTGACCTGTCGGGCGGAGTTAAGGAATAAATCACTTTCATAATATTAATTTAATTTAAAATATGTAGGAAGTCGCTATAAGTGCTATAAATCTACAGTAGAGTTCACTTTTAAAGTGCAAAAAGAAGCGAAACTTGCAAATAAACGACGAGTTTGTAAAGGACAAACTCGTCTGGCCAGAGTGGCCGAAACCTCCTTTCGAAAGAGAGACTTATGTCCAACAGTGGCCTATTTAAAGCTGTTGGTGATGATGGCTCTTCAGCCTTCGTTGCTGATACTTTAATAGCAATCCGGTCAAGCCCATATGTGCCGAAACCCGAAGCGCACTTCCTTACGTCAACTTTACACTCCCGGCTGCCACGTTTATTGAAACTGCAAATTAGATTAAGTCTGTTTTCCAAGAATGTTCAACTAACAAACTGACTTCATTTATAATATTCTATTAGTATATTGAGATTAAGATATCAGGCCTCTTTTTTACCTGTGGAAAACCCCTCGGGCCTTCACCCCACCGGGGTTTGCGGCGGGTCGGTGTGTCGGAATCGAACCGACTAAAACCACACGGTGTGCCACTCTGCGCCTGAGACGGGAGAGATCCAGGAACCGCTTTCTTACGCCATCTGGACTCCTCCCAGCATAAGATATCAGGCCTGTCTTAATGTCACAGCAACACTTTAAATGACATCGTTTTTGTCGTACACGTTGCGGTCAAATTTCACGAATAGTTCTTCCGATTAAATTATAGAAACACCAACATGGCTTACGAGTTCCCGACCTGCAAACCTCCACACACACTTATTTGCTTAGGTCTAATTTATTTCTATAACATTTCATTTAATTATTTCACGGCTTATTTAGTTTTCTAAGATAAATTCTTACAAAGTTTTTTTTCGACAAACAGTAAATGTTATTCGAATTGAAATCATCATTGATTAAAACAATATCGTGAGAAAAGTTGTAAATATAACAAGATAAAAACAATATAAAACCACAAATCCTTCAACAACGCTATACAAAATCTTTACAATTCGCAATTATTAGAGTTAAATAAAGATGCTATCTTATTATTTATTCATTCATTATTCTGTCGTTCCGACGATTTGCGGTCATCTGTGCCGCACTGTGTGTGGTGTGCCTTGGGCGCCAATTCATAAATTATTGGCGCCAAATGACCACAGAAAACAAATTTTACAATTCCAACTAGTTTGACCGGCTGTATGGTGGTTAGATTTTAAAAACCAATTAAACTAATGAACACATGTTTATGTGCCACTGAACTCATTAAATTTGCAATTTTCTTCTTTTTTTAATGGATAAATTTATCTATGTATAGTGCACACAGTATCTACAGTATACACGCTGATTTCAGCATTATTGGGCAAATTCGACCGGGGCGGTACTACCCTCGCATAGAAGATCAACGTAAAACGATAGCGTTTAAACTGTTGTGTTTCGTTGGTGAATGCAAGACTGTAGGCCCAATGATGCGCAAGCATCACTAGGCCGCCATTGTGTGGGTCACCATACTGCATTGTTGCATTGACTGCACGAGCTATGAGTATGGTGACCACCGCTCTTGGAAACTGCTTATGCTTTTCATCAGGCAGAGTAGAGTTGTTTTGGCAGGGTCATACATAAAAAAAAATGATAATTTTATTTTGAAAACTTGTATAAGTACAGCACGATCTGAAAACATTAACATCAAGAAATTCTTAACGTAAGGTAGGTAGGTATGCACAACTGGCAAAATTCGACTAATTTAAGACCGGTCTTAAGACGGGAGGGAATTCCAAATCACCGTCTTTGGTACAAACCCGTAGGTTAACGACGCGGCGACAGGTGACTGGATTTCAGTACTTTCCCAGCAACAAAGATTTTTTTCTTATAAATATATGTATCAAACAGTCACCATCGTGTAGGTACATACTGTAACAGATAGGTACTGGTTTAATTTTGTGTGTAACTGTTTACAGTTCTGCTAAAAAGGTAAATGAAAAAAAAACTCAAAGATTTTCATAAAAGTTGTATTTTTTTTAATTTTTTTAATACTTTTATTTTTTTACTTTTTTAAGATTCACAAATAAATAATCATTTCACGTGAACACTCAGATCATTGCAAGACCATACCAATTGTAAGCGACAATTGTGAAATGATCTGAGTTTAATATAATCTAACACATAATAATATTCACATGTTCGGATTAAATAAAATTTACTAATTTCTTAAATTATTTATTACATAAATTTATATTTAATTAAAATTAGCTAAACAAACCCTCAGCCAAATAGGCGTAAGCTGCTTGACATTAAAAGTTGTCATTCAAATATATATTATTTAAAAAAATATATATATTCAAATGAACTACTTTTAAACTCAGATTTCACTAACGCGCGTCTGTAAAACGTTTCATTTCACGTTCGCGTCGTCGTCGCTGACTAGACAATTCAGTCGTCACAACGATAAGCATTAGCGTACATTCGCTCGGCAAGTCGAGAACACTTGCAAGCGTCCGAGAGCGGCACTCGTCTACATCAATCAATGGTCGAGCGCCAAAAACGTCACAAAAGTTGCGTGCTCGTAACTTCCTGCGTTCAAGGAGCATCTAACATTTGGTGCACAAAATGCGTTGGCGAGAGTTTCTACTACTTATTACTACACTTAGCGCTATACTATGGCAGTATTGCAGGAAATTAGAGAGCAAACAACACTAGTCTCATTATTAGATCAAGCAGCTTATAGATGGGGCGGCTGCTCATGTCGGCCGAATAGCCACCATTGTGCATTGGCAAGACTACAATTATTATTATTATCCTTACAAAATTAACCTGTTAATCTTCGAAATTATTGTTAATTTCTTCACAAACAATGTTATGATCTCTACAGGTGAGTAAAAACAGGTTTCTATTAAAGCCTAATACTAAAAGTTATAACTACAGTTAATTTGGAACATTCACTTTCAAGTTTCTCTTGGAAACAATTCGTGCGGCCAGCGCCTGTCTTCACCATTATCCTTCTTATCTCTCCTATCGAATCACCCTTTTCGTACTAATACTACAGAATTTATTAACGTTTCTATAAAACGCAACAGAACAGACTTTCACAGCCTGAATTGGAACTAGAAAAGTAATGCATTATTGAAATCAAACCTTAATATTAGTAACTAACGCTATGTAAACATACAAATTTGCACATGCTAACCAGATCTGTTATACAACCTTTACGTAAATTAAAAACGTAACAAATTGATATGTTGTGTAAGATATTAAGACCACCATACGCGGAAAAATTATTGCTTAATTGTAGCTATTTCCAAAAGGTAAGCATCCATAACATGGGTTTTCAAAATTTTCTTCTCCAGATAATAGTACAAATTTTTCAAATTAGTACATTTTCATTTAATTTGTTATTAATTTCAATATTTTATAATTCAACTTTAGGTAAGCAGTACATATGCACAGGTAGTGCTGCGAAAATCGCTTAGCGGCACACCGAATCGACTATAATCATAGTCGAATATAAGGAACAACCTAGCGCTATCATGGTACCCATGGCTATACTGGAGTGGTAGGTCCGGAAGGTCTTCAGTACACGTAGGTAGCGGGGACAATGTGCCAGCTCGCCTAAAACTAGGCGACCGACCTGAAACAAAGAAACACATTTTGAGTAAAGTAGTAAATGAACAACATCATACATTTTACATCTTATATGTACATTTTATTACTGATTAGTTACAGTTTACATTGCACCCTACTCGTCTTTTGGGAATACTACTAATTATAAAGTTTTTTAAAAAAATTATGCCTAAAAACATTGGGATAGAAGAACAGTTACGGGAAATGATCCTAATCTATTCTCATTTTTAATAACATGTTATTCGTCTTTATAATATTAGTATGGATATTCTTATGAAATTTCGCTACATATTGTTACAGATCGATTTTGCATATCAAGTTGTGAGAGTAAGGTATTCTATATATAGATAGATAGACAATACGTAGCCGATTTTATCAAAAATTCTGATAAAATTTACTAAAATTATGCAATATTTTTTCAAATTGTGAAATAAATAATATACATTACAGTAGAGATTTGTTTCTTAGTTACCAATAGTGCAAAAAGGCATTGTATGATGTAAGTATGTAAGTTATCAGTATTTATGAAATATTCACTGCTTGACCGCTGCAATACATGTGTCAAGAATAAAATAATCAATCGTTGTCGTTTAATCGACTATTTGAAGGAGAATCTGCATTGTCAGGTGACAGCTGACGTCAATTGTTTGGCATCAGTATTTTAAATATTGCTCAATGTTGTTATAATGTAATAAGAAGGCTGTACTCATATTATTATAAGCTGTTATAAAGTTGTTACTCACTTCATTTCCGTTACCCGCGGCTTCTTCCATCTGTGTCTTGACGTGCTTAGCGCGGAGCATGGGACGCACTAGACGCAATCGCACGTATGCTTCTATACTGAATACGGCTAGCAATAAAGCTAACTGTAACAAAGATAATAAAAACATTTAATAAAATATATACATATAAGGGGTAGCTGTCCTAAATAACCATAAGTTTGTAACCAAAACTCTATTAGTTTGGGGCTTAGTGTCCATTTAATTCAGACCCACGAAAAATGATTGTATTTTTATAAAACTACGTTCACCAGCAGTCTAGTTACCGCGATGTAGGCTCTACATTGTGTGTGTTCTCCTTAGAAATGAATTTACGGAAAATTGGAAATTTAGTGCAACGAAAATAATGAAGTAATAGATGCATAAAGACTACTCACTATTGAGTCATCATCTTACTAGCCTCTATTATTCCCAAGATTATTTGGGGTCGGCTACTAGTTCAAACGGTTTTACTTGAATAGCAGTTGTTATACAGAGCGACTGGAATCTGACCTCCGTAACCCTAAGGGTGAACTGAATTCGAAGGTTGAACTAGTTGTCAGAATATTTGAAGGCTCTGACTTCCCAATAACGATTACCGTAGTTGTTCATGACAATCAGCGGCTTAACGTGCTCTCCCAGGCACGGGCGGGAAACACCGCCATCTTCCATACTCCGGGCTACCATTAAGAATGTCTTGTAAAATAACCCAACAGCACTCCTCACTATCGAGTGTTAATAAATAACAGATAAATGAATAATAAGCAATTAATCTTTTACCAGTTAACACGCACAATAACCAGAACGATTTTTTAGGTATGACATAACTGACCTATCTTGTCACTTTATCGCTATCAACTTCCTTATATCCGGTTCCTGTAGTGTAATATGAAATGGTGCTAATTTCGAGCAAAGGTAAGTTAAACTCTTATTAATCTGTCAATTATCCGGGGCAAGTTAATCTCTTGGCCTTTAAAATATAACCTTGAGTTTACATTAAATGTTTATTACGCAGATTTAACATTATCTTGTAATTTATTATCTTTGCGAACAGTCACAAACAAAAAAATAACACAACAAGTCAAGGTTTTATGCCTCTCTTTGCTATTAATTTTAAAATATATTTAATACATTGCATATTGATAGTATGTTTTAGTAACATGCATCTTCAATATTAAGAAATACTTATTTCATAGACAATTATTTTTAATGATGTTTTCATGCACAATATGTCAAAAAAAAACATAAAAGGCTTTTGAGTTTTAATACAATTCTTACTGGCCTAATACAATACATCAAATCGAAAAAAAACTCTTGGCGCCATTATTGTGACACTGACATTACAAATATTAAATGTCACCTTAGTGTAATTTATAATTTAATAAATTGTGTTTGTATCGTCAAGCATGTAGACTCTAAGGCCATATCTAGTTTATTATATAATTTATGATTATTTGCCACAAGTAAGCTATAATATTCTGCTAATTGAGGACAGCAGCAGAGTTGATTGATTTGAATTGGTACTCATAAAACTCATTTCACTATTATTAATGAGTTGAAATTGCACAAAATTTATGTTTTATAAATAATTTCTCTAGAAATAATTCATGTATCACCTTTTAACTTGAATACTGCTAATACAGAAACTTGTAGAGGCATTTAACATATTTATGTCAACTTGAACCGTAAATAGTTACTTATAAATGTAATAAAAGTCTTGAAAGTGGCTGACTCGTACTTTCAGATGATATGATCTTTGAAATGTTTTAGATATTTTAAATGTACGTATACAAACCCTTATTATAAATGAACAAAGACGCAGTAAATTTACGTGGCACAAAATTCTGTGGTTTTCTTTGCTTCTAAATTTAAAATTTCCCTTCACTAGAGAAACTTTTGAAATTGATCATCTCATCATAAGACTTGTGTGTGGGAACAAGCACGTTGTAATTTTCGCGGTATTATTCTCATTTAAAAACTTCGGAACGTTGACTTTTTCATTTAAAAATAGTACCAACTTACATAAATAAGCAACAAAAATTCAAAAGTGTTTAACTTCTATGTTTTTACTTTCATTTATGCAACGAAATATTAGTGTCAATAGCATTTATTCAAGCGAGTATTGCTCACGGTTGACACCATTTACCTCTTAATTATGAATGTGAATGTTTTTGTTTTAAATTTATTGCCCTTACGAATTTTTGACACAAGACAAGAAAAGAAGTCGAGAAAAAAACTGTTTTGATATTTCGTCTGGATGAGCATTTACTTTAGAACTCAAAGTTTTTATCTAACAGAAAATTTATTTCTTTAAAAAAAAGATTATGCTCACCTGTACCCAGGATGTATTTTCAAACTTTGTAAGGCATTGCATTCTGTAGTAAGAGATCAATGCTAGAAGACTGATGATGGCGTTAAAAGCGTAGTACACGGGGAACAGGACAGTCTGCACGCGGCCGAACTCATGGCGTGGGAGCGAAAAGTACAGTACAATACCTGAAATAGAAAATACTGGTTGGAAACTTTTCTAGTAAAAAGAAATGGTCTTTGTAGCCAAAAACTACATTCAAATTTTAGTTCTAGAATATTATTATTCAAAATACTAAAACAGATTACAATAAATATTTCAAGTTATTCTAGATCGTTCTGATCTACCACACGTGTGTTACATTGGTAACAAATATACGTAAATCTCTGCATACATTTCTTATTTCTTAGTACAAAAATATATCTTATTCCAGAGCGCAGCAGCGTAAAAATATTAGGTATATCTTTCTGATCCTGTTTAATCCACTCGAAGCTAAGTACGTAATAGGCGCAGGGGCTCTGAAGAGGAAATTGATTGGTATCTCGGTCTGCGTGTTGCGGTTAGGACCTGAGGTCATATTGATATAACCGAACCCGGAAAGCGTGTGTCATAAATACTAACTCGTACCAACCAATTGTTTTCGTTACAACTACTTCAAGATATTATAATGTTATTTAAACAAAGACTAATTGAAAAAAGAATGTTATTTTACTAATTAGTAAAAGAATGAGCGGTTTTAAAATTCTCTAGATTTCTTTGGGGTGGATATAATTATATAATTATTTAAATCGTTAACGATGTCTTATAGAATGTTAGGGAATATTCTGAGTATGAGATGATCCAGAGACAGAAATTATTGAGTCTGGCAACTCAATATGGTTTGAGTTAAAATTGGCCGTATTAGAATTCGCGTTGAGTATTTTGTTTTGGTTTCTTTTTTTTGTCACTAGGCTAAGTCTAAAAAGTTTCTAATTTATTTTACAACAATTTTTAAATGCAAAACCATAAAATGTACATAAGAGAACAATATGAAGGAATTTTAATAAAAATCTTATTGAAAGAAACCGGCTCTGTTTCGAATTAAAAATATATTTTCTCGGTTATACCGTAACATTTATGTGAGAATTTATGGATTATAAGTAACACTTTGAATTAATTAAAAGTAATTTTTGATGTTGAACTGCAATTCGAAAGCTGAATAAAATAAGGACACTTGTAAAATGTTACTGTTCTCATTTTATTATCGGATTAATAAATCAACAAAAACAGGTTTGTAAAGGTTACACGGAGATTAAAGGTATATTTAAGACATTAAGAACGCCTGAAATAGAAGGTTAATATCAGGCATATACACATAGTTTTTAATCTATTCATATAAAATTACTTAGTGACTGACTAAATGCAAAACCTAAATCGACGAGAAATTCTGTTGTATTCACAAATAAAGATTTTTTTAATTTTCCGCCTAACATTTTCTTTTATTTTTAATAGTTAAGCGTATGTACTATAAAAAAAATATTTCCATTCACGCAACCGCATAGCAACCAACCGGATTGGTACCAATACAAGCCATTAAAATGCAAATTAGGTAATCGTTAAGACTATTGAATGAAGTTTGCTCCGCCTACCGTCTGAGATTTTACAACGGATGATTGATTTTAAATTTGGAATTATAAATAATGAAAAGAAAGACTGTTTTGTTTTTTTATGCGCTGATTTTCTTTGTCCTAAAACGGATTGTCGTTGGTCATTTGTTAAATGAGGTTCGCACCAAATAATTTTAATTACGGAATTATTATTTAACAGTTCATTAAGTAATTTGTATCGGTTGTTTTGTTCTCTGATAAAAATGATCTCAAAGTACCAGTTACACCCGACCTTGCTACTTTATAAAATATATTAAAATACGCCGCCTTAAGATAAAAAACCTTAGAATAATTTGTCAATATATTGCTATCGTTTATAAAGCTACCATTTCCTTATTCCTTTAAATAAACATTTCAATTATCGCTAATGAAGTGTTAAATTGCAGGTCGTTTAAGTATGCGGGCTTATCTTGAAGCATAAACATGAAGATCGGGAAGGAATGTGATTCTCCGTAATGTATAGAAGTAATCATAAATAGTCTATGGACACGATTGATCGGTCGTTGCCTTGACCAAGCTTCGTTTGGTCACGTTTTTTTTTCACAGAATAAAATTCTACTTGGGTTAATTCGCATCGGACTACTATTCGATCATTTATTTTGACCGTTATAATTATTGGTAATTCGAAATACATTTACAAATATTTAGTTTTTTTTTATTGCTTAGACAGGCAAACTGCAATGTGTGTAATATTTAGTTGTAAAATAAATCGTCATATTAACGAGATGTATGACGAAACATAATTAAATGTGTTATTTATTGCTACACAATCAAGGTTGGTTTGAATCATAGGTTACTGAATAGCCTGGTATCATAAAGTATGTAGCATCGTTTATTTTAACATTATGGTCGGACGTTTGTCGATAGTTTGAATAATTTTGTTTGTAAAACAAAAGCACCAATTAAACGTGTTATTATTTTTGTTGCATGTGAATGACTTAAGAATATCCTTCTGACGGTATTTTGAAGATCATAACTATTAGGGAGCTAATTTTGTGTGTGTAAAGTCTTACCAAAACACAAACATATTTGTTATTTAAAATATATGAATCGTGTGCGCAACCGCATTATATATAACATATAATGGGTATTTTGTAATGTGCATTGTATCGCTGCGAGGCAGGACAAAAAGAAACAAGAGCCCGCTTAAATATTTCAAAGGAAGCCTCTCCCAAACTTAATAATGCCAATGTTCCGCCTTCTTTAAATACTGGCTGCTTTTATAAAAACTTGTGTTTCACAACGAATTATATTCTTTTAAATTCACCCGGGGTTCCTTCACGTACGTAATGCTCATACTCCGGAAGGTAATACTTGTTCGAAAAAAGAACGAGTTTTGAATCTAGTTACATTGTTCGAATTTCAAATTTTAACGTTGTTTCAAATTGAGAATTCTTTTAAATTTGTAGCTTCATTATGTATTCAATTATAATTATAAAATTTAAGTACAATATATTCACATGTTTTAATAGTGATGTCGTACTTATTAAATGCATATCAACGTTATTTTTACGATGTAAGTAGGTACATATCCTTTACATACATTCGTAAAGATATTTTAGTGGTATTAAATTATCATCTAAACATGAAAATTTACATCACATCAACTTTGTTAGACAATATTAAGCCCGACTATTAAATAATAAGTGTTAACAGTTACAATATTGATTTTCTATTATAAAAAAAAATGATTGCAATAATTACCAGAGATAAGCGTCATCCAAATTTGCGATCCCAGATGAGTGGCCACTGCGCCGACGTAGAGCGCTGTCCAACCGCGCATATTACTGCTGCTGCCCTCAGTACTGCTTAACCACAAGAAACAGACCAAAACACCAAGGGCAACGTGGAGAGGCTGAGTAGTGCGTGTCGCAATACTGTGGACAAAAGAGTTTAATTCAATATTTGAAACTTTTTATGTTCTAATCTGTATTATATCTGTTGAGGAGATTGACATTTGTTTTATTTGTTATATTATATTTTTTTCTTAATCAGGTTCAATGCAGTGTATAAAATGAATGAAAAATGTGAAAAACGGATTTGCGATACCAACAAAATGATTTCCTTTCAAAGCTAAGTCAAGGTTGTTACTAGCTTGACAACAACAGAAAGTGTTACGTAAGAACAGATTTGACGTACTGAACATGAGGAGAAAAGTCAACATTCATGTCTGCGACACGATACCTTTTAATCAAGTGTCGAAACGAAAAAGTATTTATATTTTTTGTTTATTTTATTATCTCGTTAAGATAAGGTTTATTAGTCCAGGAGGTTATGAATGAAAGTGTCATATCTTATCACATCTTTAACGATTTTTCGACTGATATTTGTAAAAAAAGCTTTTAACTTTAGCAATAACTTTTTATGAGTAAATAAAAACTTGTATTTATTAACATCGAGAAGACAAAACTAATAAAACAAGTGCATTCATTGCAAATTACAGTTACGTCACAAATTTTGAATATTCTGACATCTGAATTTTCCTTCAATATCAAAAAGGTGATTGTATTCGGAATTTGAAATTTGCATATGTACGATGCAGTTGGGCGGCTTAACACTTCCACGTGGAAAATAAAGTCACGTGACACTGGACAACTCCGAGTTTGACACATGAGCCTTTCACCTTATCGGGAGAGGATCATTGCGGAAACAATCGTTTAAGGCATTTTCATTTTTCAAATAGCGTTGTCCTTATAGATATTAACATGTGTGAAGATCTAATTAACCACAAGATGAGTTTCGAAACTAAATATTTTATTTATAAAATGTTCTTTTCTTGGTACTTTTACCCTTACCTTAAAAATTTAAGAAAGAAATTCGTACTGAACTTTATAAATTTAATTATCGTTAATGACCACCATTACAATGAATTCGCAGGCGATCGAGATTAATTGCTTTTGATAAATACCAAAAACAATTAAAAGTAATAGTGAGTAAGTTAAAAGTAATCTTGTCCAATCGGCCAAGATTACCTGTAATATTCGTCATTGAATAGGCGGGCATTTAAACAGTTTTCATGATACACACAGCATAACACTATGAAGAACCATAGCTCATTCATATCATTGAATGTATTGTTCGAATTTTAAAAGCCGGAAAAAATAAATGAACACCTTATAATTTTTCGGAATGAATTTCTATAGTTTAAAAGTAGTGAGTGAGAACTACCACCTGTGCAAAGAGTATATTGTTTTTTTTTATAATTGTAAATTCGATACTCACGATACACCATGTTAACTGACTCTTAATTCAATTTTTGAATAATATATGCAGTCAGTTTGCATTTCGATTTCTCAAAAACGAAAAACTTTCAAAATGTACCAGTGCTTCCATTAGATGTAGTTGGTGGTTTTCTACTTATTGTGGTCCACTTTATATTTTTAAATGAACTGGCTAAATGAACAATTTAATATCTTTCCTGCTTTAAAAGCTTTTGATGTATGTGTCATTATTACGTTAAAATACACCGGTACATGTTATTAATCGCCTGAAGCAAAGTGATACAACCTAACAATATAAGCGTTTAAGTACCTGCTACCTAAATCTCGAAGTACCTGAGGTCACTTAAAATATTTATTTTACGTCCATTAGAATTATATTTATTTTCCTTAAATGGTACGTAAATGATTCATTGTCGGAGACATGTTTTGTGCAGTGGTTTGTCACAGGCGCCATCTGATGAATATAGGGAATTTTCAGGCAAAAATAATATTTTATTTCATGTTCATTTTAATAAAAGGATAATCACTTAATTTACAGAGTTTCTGTTTTAATTTATTCAATTCGCTATGTAAAATTACAAAAAATAATGGGTAAAAGAAAGGAGGGATAAAATTCGTATGAAGTAACATATGACACATTTCTAATTACAACATATCAAAATCTTATAATTATTCATTGTTTAAATATAATAAACAAGCCTTATAAAATAGATTTCATCGCTTGAAATTCTATCGTTGCGAATTACACGTACAGGCATATATTTTTATACAACGACCCATATGACACACTGGTATACGATTGCAAGCCCTTATAAAGAGTGCTATGATTATATCATTCATGTAATATGAAAACTATTCATAATATTACTAGTACTATCTTCAGAAAGAGTATATAGTTGATTTATTATAATTTGCAACGCGATGAAACCGATAATATCAGCAAAAAATTTAATACGGAAAAATTATACTTTCCTGACTATACTCATTACTAAACGTATTTATATTTGACGTTGCAAGTAAGGCCGACGGTCTCAGTTGTAATAAATACTTATGACAATCATTATTGGGAAGTCAGTGCCCTTAAACATACTAACAAACTAGTCAACCTTTGAATTAAGTTTCACCTTCAGGGTTATGGAGGTCCGATGCCAGTGGCTCTTGGAAAAAACTGACATTCAGGTAAAACCTGTTGAACTGGTAGCCAACCCCAATTAATATTGGGCATAATAAAGGCTCTCTCAGTCTAGACGTTCCAAATAGGCTAAAATAGAAGTAGGTATATTTAAATCCAAGTAACTAAAATAGTTTAACATGGATTTCATTTTATGAAAGATTAAATAGTTACTTTCATCATCATCAGCCTGTAGCTGTTCACTGTCGGAAACAGGCCTCTCCTATTTGTTATTTAGTATATTATTATATGGTATAATTCTAATTACGGTCAAGATAAATAGATACACAATATTTCAAAGAAATGTTTTCATCAGTTACCTGGTGAAAAACATGTTAGTCATAAATTGGTATATGATATAGACTTATTATGATAGACGTCCATGCGTGTCTGCGATAAACTGGTCAATTGACGCAAGTTCCGTCACAGATTTAACGATAGAGTAATTATATTCACATACGATAAAATAAACAAAAATATCGCTTTGAGTTCGGTTAAAACAAAAATATTTTTGAAACCAACATTTTGCACAAAATGCGGTTTTGGCTTTTCGCCACGTCACGAGATGTAAAGCATGTTATTTTTGGCTAAGTATGTAACACAGTAAATAATTCTTATTTTTTATATATATCACCTTCAAACGCGAATAATGCTTTTATTATCTTACGAAAATAAAATAAATATTTTAAATAATAAGCGGAAAATGTGGAGTACATTATTCGGAATAAAAAAGAGGTAGTATGTAAACCTTTGCTCACTAAAATGGTTACCCAATGCCCCCTTTTAAAAAATATCACTATTTTATCGATAAGAATCTACACAGGTTTCTCTTCCTCTTTCTATTTTATAATACAATCACATTAATATACGCAATGTAATCAGTTTGACGTATATTGCTAATAACATTTACCGATTAGGATCGCAGGCCGACGTGCTTCGACTCACGTGTGCTCACAAATTCAGACTTGTCCGTACACCTTTAACTTTCTACCGATAAAATTTGTTTGCAAAAAATTCGAGACTAGGTTATGCGCTTTGTATCTGCGGGCGATGACATTTAAAATGTATCATTTGTATAAACGAAAATAAAACTTGGCTATTTAATCTTAGGCGCTCATAGCCCAGTTGCACTCGGTGATTGGAAACAATCACCTTGGGTAAGCAGCGATGGCCCGGGTCAGTACCTGGATGGGTGAACGCTGGTGGCATGTTACCATGAGCGTCTCCGTGATTTGGAGGTCACGCTAAGCAGTCGGTCCCGGTTGTTATCATAGGATAATCCTATGATAACAGTCGTGAAGCTTAGTTGGAGGCCTTTGGTTATCTGCATTTACTAGTTTTGTTCTAAATTAGTTGGCCATAAAACAAAAAAAAAATGTTAAAGTGTTTCCTAAATCAATTTGTGTTAAGGCAACACCATCTTATTGTTACTGTGTTGCAACGTAGATAGAAGTCTTTCTTTAAAGTCATCAGGGAAGTACACGATACGTTATCGTTCAGTATTAAATATGGCGCCCAACGAGTAGACATCACTTGAAAAAATATCTACTTTGAATTTTGATTAAAAAGCAACCCAGTTTTCTTCTTCATAATAAATATTTAGATTTCGGTGTTCCTTTTAAAGCATTCTCTACGGAATAATAATGAACGCATGATAATATGAAATGAAATTTAACTTTCGGTATTCGGCAATTAAATATGGAAATCAATTAAGAGAAACTTACAAAATGAAAATGCCAAAATACTAAGAGTCAAAATATAAGATTTTCTTTAATTGTGTTTTAAAAATAGAATCTTACTTTTATAATTAATCGCGGGTGTGCTTTACTTACTTGGATGTTTAGCGATATATGAAGGCCAAAAGACTAAGCACATAAATTTACTTGAATAAGACTTATTTATTCAGTTTCATTTCATTTTTATTTTGCTGGACTAGCAATCAAATAATTTTTTTGAAGACAATGTTGCGAGATCGACTAATGTTATAGTCATGGAAATGTACACAATCATTGAACTACTTTCTATTAGAATCCCACGCGTGGGTGTCACATTTTATTGTACGATAACACATTTTGATGACAGGAAGTTATATCTACTGGTTTTCTACTCATTTTACGAGACCAGTCATATCCGTGGTATTAAATTTTCATGTAAAATTCTATCATATTCTTTACTTTAACTAGGAAAAAGGTTCATGATCGGTGTTTCAAATAAAACCTTTAATATTAAATATTATAATAACATTGTGTTATATGTTTCTGAACTCTAGAAAAATAATTCAGGAACCAAAGTACCTGTTAAGTTTTTTACAATACATTGAAGAAATAAATATTTATTCGCGCCTTATTTCAAAAATGGAATGTTATTTTGGAGTAAATCAAAAATAATTCTATAACATATAATTTATTGTGTTAATAGGAATCAAGCAGTATTATAGTATTTTTGTACGTAACAATAAAATACCTACGTAGGTATGCGTGTGTTTGTTCTTGTATAAGTTTCTCATAACGTGCGCAAAGAGCCTCACATTAATATTTACTAGATTTGTCACAGGTGATAATTTTCATCAATCTTTACGGGTGACATTGCGCGCGGCGCTAGATTTGACAGTTATATGATGAGTTGACATATGGTTCCCGCTCTTATTTTCCATAATGAATATATGACGTAATCATGTCTGAGGTCAAATAACCCGACTTAAATGACCTTGTAGAAGGTATAGGTTTACGTGACGTAGGTCGACGTCACAATGCGGCCGTGATGTTGAAGCAGATTCCGACAGAAATACAAACAGTCACATGACTTGTAGACTAACGCTAATGGATAAAACTCTTGCGAAATGTTTACTTATGTAATTGGATAGATTAAGAAGGTATTAATTTGTAATGGTTAAGGCTACACTTATACAGAGAATCGCAAAAATGTAGAGATAATTGTCAAAATAAATCCGGAATATTTATTTTGCTGTATATATAATGTTTTTTTCATTTACAGATGCATTTTTAAACAACACGTGGTGCAATACTAGCCAGGCCAACTATAATAACTTTGATTTATTTGTATGTATGCAGACATTTAAAAAGATTATGGTTTTCCCCAATTTTCTTTTAATTATTTTACTATACAACCCAAATATTATATTACACTTTTCAGCATAAAAATGTCACTCACACACAGACGTCATGTTATTGTCAGTTTTCAAATTTACGTCACTCAGAACACATTTTGTTTGCACGCGGTAAATAACTACGTCAGAAACGGTATATTGTTGACATTGCATGTGAGTATCTTGCGTAGCAACAGTGTTCATTAATAACACTAATACTCTCTAATAATTACGTATAATAAAGCTGTAGAGTTATTTTTTTGGAAGGAAACACACAACATTTTTCAAATCCAATTGATTTGAAAAATGTTCTTGCATTTGATAACCTAATTTATCATTGAAGAAAGTTTATTTTCAAAAGAGAAAAACTATTTTTAGCTTTAACTATTTTTAACTTACTTTTTTTTTCGTGTGACTTTTAGGGGCGGAACACTGATAATTATAATTAACGCGGTTAATACCCTCGCTTTATCTGTAAAAAAAGTACTTCCCAGATAAGGCGCCTAACATTGTAAAATACATAAAAACTTTTTAGCCAATACTTACGTTTTAGCGCAATTTTCATATCAGTCTTTTTTTAAATGAAATAACATTATTTTATAACTACAACTCTTAACTTGAACTTTCGCGCCTTTTCATTGTTTTTTTTTTAAATTCTTCTATTTCTATTATTTATGGAAATAGGCCGTAACATTGCGTGTTATACGTATGAAATGAACGCTTTTGATCTGTCACACATGGGTGGCTGTAAACACGACTGTTTTATCGAAACCTACTTCAATTATCAACAGTAGCGATCTACTTGATTGAATCGGTATTAATGATTACAACCACTAATTAGGACTAATAACTCTTTTAGTAAATGATAGTAACCATGTTTCTTTTTAAAATGGGAATTCCGGATCAAATAAAAACTCACCGTTAAGTATGTGGTTTAGGAAGTAAATGAGTTTACACAATGTGCATAGGATCTTTCATACAAAGATGCAATAATTGGTATTTATGCATTATAAATAGAGACGCACATTTACCAAATTATAATTTTAATTATCTTACATTTAATTAGGGATAGCGGTTTAAAGAGTGAAATGAGTCACGTGTGCAATAGTTCGACCAGGACTGCTATTGACCGGAAGTTAAGCTTCAAACCAAAACGACTTTTTATAGCTTTTTCCAAATGTGAATAGTAGCATGTTCATTCTTTTTGTACCCTTTCGTTCTATTTTAATTGCACAATTCTTTTAAACTTGCTAACAACGATACCAAAACCAAAAACAAGGCTGTTATAAATAAAAGCCACCCGCCATTGAATCGGCACCTGTACGGACCGGTCCGTCATCAAGTTACGTAAGTAGCTAATTATAATTCTTTTCACGAAAAAAGCAGTTTCGAGATATCCGATTTGAAATTTTAAATATCAGCAATTCAGGTTTTAAAACAATGCATTTCCCCTTCCCTTTTTTTTAAAAAAAAAATACGTTACTTTTGTGGGTACTTTATTATTAGATACGTTACTTAATTTTAGAAATTTATATTTTAGTTTATTATGAAAAGTTCTAAGTATAAATATGACAATAAGTTAATTGGTTCCATTGGTTTCTATACTAAATTAAGGACATTAATACAATTCATGTAATTTTTAGCTCCATTTGCTAAACTACATCTTCTTTATACGTATTTAGCATAGCATAGTAATGCTATTACGTATATGACATTGGCACTAGAAAAATAGAAGTTGAGTTAACCAAAGGCAAATTAAATTAAATATAAATATATGTTACATTCAAACGTTTAAAGTTTAAATTGACTACTTCAAACGTTCGGAATTGCGACGTTTTAAATTTAGAATGCCTAAGCGATAATGTTGTATTCTTCAAATATATTTTTACTTGTTTATATAATTTGTTGTCTAAATAATGTAGATGAAAAACTTCTCGCATTTTCTGTTATTCATGTTCGCGTTCTCATTTTAAATTGTAACGATTCAACAGCATTGCAGGGGTGACCATAGATAGTGCATTTTACTTAATAATTCTTCTTCTTCTTATGAGAATTTGTGAATATTCTTAGATATTTTCTGAAAATAGAGCTGTTTTGGGGCAACGTGTAATTCAAAGAAATTGTTTTATTTAATATTTAGGAGACGGCTTCGGGAAATGAAATGCTTCTAACACAAAATAATAATATCAGCAAGGTATTAATGGACGGATATGTTCTTACTTGGGTTTCAAAGAAAAATGGTTGCTGAGATTACTAAATCAAATATTCGACCGACCATACTTTTTAATTTAACGGACACTTTTCCATAAACGTCATAAATGAAACTCAATCTAATGAAATTGTTTTTATTTATAGTAATATAATAATTAATTAATAAAAAAGTTGTGGTTAGCAATAGTGACTATCAACAAATCTCTCATCTCTATTTCATCTCTCTGACAACTCACCAACGAACAGTCACGAATTATTAATGAGATCGCATTCCTTTTTTAAATTAAAATGTGTACCAGTACTTTGGTATGTATTAGACTGATGAGAGTCAATGAACTTGATGAAGTGCGCCAATTTTACAGTCTGTCAAATTCGACATTAAAATAACCTATAATAATTAAAAACTACACAATGAATCAGCCTGTATGAATTCTAATGAGTTATTTTAAGATGAATACATTTTCAGACAACCCTGCAGCTGAGAATTGCACTCAAACAACACATGTAACAATAGGTACATGTATTTATTTTTACATGTGTAACATCTTGTAGCGGTGCCAGTGCCAATGTGTGGGTTGTTCACAGACGTACTTTGAGATTTAAAATTGTGAATTTATTTAGACAGGCAGTATGGCATTGCTAGCTAAAGGGACATGACTCATGGAAAGGTTGGTTTATAGTTCAGTTTATCGCTGTGTAATCAATGTACCTATTAGGAAATGTTGTTCAATTCGATATGTTTCAAGGAGCCTTTTATAGCCAGCAGTAAACTATTTCTGCAATTGTTATGGTTTCATGACCCCATTAAAAAAAAAAACTTTTCGAACACATGTAAGTTGTAATAGTGCTTTTTCTGTTTCTATTGCACGTCTGAACTGCCACAGTAAGGTCAATAAGTAAACTTAATGTTGCAATGAAAAAGTCTTACATTATTTGATTATGTATGTTTGCAGCACGTTTGGCTAGTATGTTTTCAAAGATTAGACTGTAAAAGTCTAGTTCGTCTAATTGTCAGGTTTGGATCTGATTACTGTAGTTAGATTTTTTAATAAAGACTAGCTTTTATCTGCGGTTCCACTTGCGTAAAGGTCGGTTATCGTGGTGATTATTCAATCCCATATAACTTTTTTATTTATAAGACGATTGAAATGAAACAAACACTAAATGTTAAGTAGAGCAAATCGCAACGCATTAGTAAAAACTGCATTCAAATCGGTCAAGCCATATCTGAAATTAGCGTGCACAAACGTACAGTACAGTCTTATACGAGTATATCTTCCATGGGCAGACAACGACCAGTTACGATTTTGTTATATGTTGTTATATGTTAATGAAAACAAATGATGTTTTCATCGAAATTTAAAAATACTTGAAATCCTCTAATATGATTTCCAAGATAAAACTAAGAATATAAGAGGCAATAATTCCGATATTGATTATCAAACTTTATTGTAATAGCTATTTTTATAGACTCGTTGTAAATCTATAGATTGATAAGTTATACATAATTAAGAAAAGATGTGTTTTGTTTGCGTTATTTACGAATGTATTTTTTTACGAACTTATTTTTCCTATAATTTCTAATCAGCAAAGGACTATTCCACGTTCTGCGGAAGTGTGAAAAGTGATGAAAGTATTTCACGCCTCTGCTCTCGCTTAGCGACATGCTAAACGAGGATTTTAAATGATGCAATAGCGAGGTATATTTGTACATTTGTTTGTAATGAGGTTTCTGAAAGTCAATTTGTTTGGTGCATTGCTTTATAACGTTAAGTATTTTAACCATATTCACAGATTTAAAACAATGTTGCTTATTTATGCAAATCGAGGTACGGGTAACATGTTATTATCATGGTAAATCTTCCATATCACATGGGCAGCGGACAAGTAGAAGTTAGTTTATCATTTATCATGACAATAGAAGTCAACTAAACAATTAGTCTATAGAACTTTAGAAAAAAAAACAAATATAGATAATAAATGAAATCAGTAAAATAATTGAAGGCCTTAGTAATACTAAAATTTTAAAGAAGGTAATAAGTCTTCAAATTCTTCATATTGGTCGTTTATTACGTCCCGTTGCCTCTTTATACCTCTGACTAAAAACAAATTTATTTATTATTGGCGCTAAAAATTTCTTTAATCTTTTTAATCAATTCAATTTACACGAAACTTGTGCGACTTGTTTCTTCGCGATATTATTTGATCATGTAATTAAAAAACAAATCCCTTTCTATTTTTGAAAATTTTAAATTAATTCCATCCTATTTCTGATGTTACGTTGAGAATGACAGCGCTTGTCAATACTTTTTGTATAATGTTTTAAGCTTCGAGATTCCAGAAGTTGAGAACTTAGAACAATATAGATATTTTTAATATTGTATGGTTTTCAACGATTGCTGCAACGAGAAGCGAATAATATACAAATCAATCTTCTTAATGAGCTTAATGGATGAACATAATCGAACCTTGACAATACATTATAATGTGTGATGTTATGTATCCAAGAACACCTCTCGGATACAACGATACGAATGATGCGTCTCTTCTGTATCTCAGAGAAGGTCTGGGATACAAAAGAGTCGCATGACAAATTTGTTGTGTATATTCATCCTTATAAACTAAAAGATAAATAGTACCGAAGTCTTCTTTAATTATTTAGTCATAAAATCAAATGATTGATTTACCTTATCCTTTACAACTGCGTAATAGTTTGCTCTAATTTAACCTTCATTACTTTGACTTGTTGTTGGAGTTGGAGGTCATTCTCTGTAATAGTTTATTTGAAGTCGAGCTTAACAGTCTTGTCATGATATAAGTCCATATTCGTTAAGTATGATTTCAGAAGACTATGAGCCAGTTTAAGTATTTTAGTTCCAGATAAAACTTCATATAGTTATATATCATATTAAACTAGTTATTCGATTAACGTTGCTAATGTACAAATGTTGATAAGTTTGAAATAGATTTAAAGCATAATCTAGTTTTCGTAAAAGCTAAATAAATATAATGGAGGCTATACTGTCGTAGATATAAATTAATATCAAATTCTAAATTCGGATAATAGTCTCCTCTAACAACCGAGTACCTTGATAGTAATCCAAATTTGAATAATACAAAAATGAACAATTGCTTCTTGTACAACAACAACAATTGTCTCTATAATGTTTCAATTTATTCTTAAAAAAGGTTCTATATATCCTATCCTATGTATATATCTATCTATGCTACATCGCATATGCTGTAAGTGGTAGACATTGACTGACGGAGATCGTTTTTTTATTCGTTGAGAAATATTCCTCCCTTCCATCTTCTTTTTAAAGAAAACCAAGAAGAAAGCATGAAAATTGTAAAAGAGGTAGGGAAACTAGTACAAGGAGGTAGAGGTACTACGAAGTATGAACTTCCTTGCATGGACATCTGTCGCACGCTATTCATCTACTATTATCATAAAGTCCAGAGTCAACTAAGCCATAGATCGAGTGGCGTGAAATTGGAGAGGCCTATTTCCAGCAGTTGACTGCGATAGGCTGATGATGATGTTGATGATGACAGAGTCAACTGATTAATCAAGACTACAAGTATCGAGTTTCATTAAAAATAAGTTAAAAGTTTAAAATGTATAGGCGATTATGTAAGCTACGTAATAATTACAAGCATTATGTACACTGCGTTTATAATAATTAAAAGGCCTCTGACACTAAAACAATTGTTTTTAAATATATTTTACAAACAAAACAAAAAACATTTACAAAATTTACGATACTTAATAAGCTAATTTATACCGTAAGAAATGTAATTAAAATGCATTCTAGCTTGCTACGATAATTTTATTGCAATATACTACATACTCTGCAAAATCACTTATACCACTTACACAAATCGTTTATGTTTCTATGCAAATTTTAGCATAATTTGTTAGTACTATATTAAAAATTAAAGGTATATCGAAGTAGAACGAACTATAGATTTATAGTCTCTTTTATGTAATAATCGTACGGATGACATGATAACTAGTTTTATTACCAGATGAGGCAGGTATGTGTAAATATTTGACGAATAAGTGTTGATAAGTGAAGTTAATTTTTAAGTCATGAGGAAGTAAATATATAAAAAGCCAATAAACCGTAAGATTGAAATGAAAAAATAATAATTTAATGTTCTTTGCAACGCAAATACAGGTACTCTTATATTATCATTTCATTATTATTTAACTCCTTATAACATTTAGCATTGTTGTTCTAAATGCATATATCATATCAATCAAATATTTAGTAAAATTTCAAATCAGAAGTGCATATGAAATAGTCATGAATTTTACAAAGATGAAATGGATGTATCACCACTACTGATTAGTAATAACGTCCTGCATATTTCTAAATATATTTTCATAAATTTTACTATCTGAAATACTACGCCATACTGAAACGATCTTCTTATTGTAGTGTCACCGTGAGAAACGGAGGCACGAGCCTTCATTCAATAACGTTGTGCCAATCAAACAATGCGTTTGATACCCAGTGTGCTGAATTGAAACAGGGGCGATTATTCTCTGCAATATCACTTCAGTAACTCTGCACATATCAATAACAAGATCATGAGGGGTATAAACAGTGTACAATGACAGAGGTACGTGCTTGTCGACACGTTTCAGAGCACGTAGCGAATTGTTATAAAATTGGTAACGTCTGTTGCTTTTTTACTTTCAGCTTAAGAAATTCGATTGCACATAGGTACTTATCTCTGCAGTTCCACTTATGACATTTTGTTCGCACTTTTATTGTATTTATAGTATGTTTTTAATGTAAGTTGTACACGTACTATACAGATATGGGCTGACTCGGGAGTGAGGTTATCTGAGCACATTCAAATTAGAGGACTGGTATTATACACAACAAGAAAAACTGAAGGATTAATATGATACAAACAAAAATATTGTTAAATGTAGTTAATTGGATTATCTCTTTTTTAGTTCGAGTTTATGAGTCGGCTAATTACTTAGGTATCAAGTTGATTGCAGTAAGAACAAGAATTTTACGAACGGTTTTACAGACGTTCGTCCGAGATAAGGAGAATAAAAACTGACTTGAATAGAATACGTCTAAAATTATATTGCCTTAGTAAAATGAGGATGATTTATGGAGGGATGTGACTAGTTCCTGGACAGTCGACCTCATTTGCCCAGATGTTGGCACCGAATATCACGTCCGCACGATAATTTAAATAAAGCGGAATATTTAACTATATTATGTCTATTTTGCTAATGAAATTTATCTATATCGTTGTTGTAAACGGTTGTATATATTTAAATAGGATATGGGAATGGAAATACAAGTCATTTACTTATTAATAACGTGTAGTATTTACATAAATAATAATTTTAAATTAAGGTTCATTTGTTCTTTAATTACGCGTGGCCAAATGTCGCGTGTTTGATGCCACGAATATGGACATATGGAGAATCTTTTTTTCTAATAGAAAATACTGAACGATGCCGCAGGCAAAAGTTAGTTTATAACATTGTTTATCTGTAAAACAGTGTCATTAATATCAAATATCAAATATTTGAACTGAGAGGGGGAAGATCTCTGTTTTATGCTTTTGGTGAAAAATAGCGAAACATTACTTGACAGCGGTTTTCTGCAAGTCCGTGTTATGAAAACTAAGTACCAAAACTCTATTTTCTTTCCGTTTAACTTAGCCGTATTCGGCATTAGTATTCGGGTAAATCTTGCCTTCAAATTACTATAGCAATAAGCTACTGTTCAATCATTTATTTCATTTAAATATTAAGTGAAAGTGACGCAATTTATCGGTACATTTAAAACTATTATTGATTTAAATTGGATGAATTAACATGCCCTATATAACGTAATCGTGACTAACAATGATTTCTTAATATTAATTTATTATGTTATAACGTAGGGGCTTGAATTGACGCTCAAATATTATTTTATGTCAAGTAGGTCTGTTCAGGTAGTTTTGAAAAACTATATTAAAGAATAATTTCACGGGAATTAATGTGATGACTTATTTAAAGGTATTAAAGAAATCAATTTTTTTTTCTATCTGGTAAGTGTGTACAATTAAGAGAAATAAATAAATAAATAAAGACTAGATTCACGGTTCCAGAATGTAATCCCTATGGAGAAGAATCTACAAGTTACTCCATAAGTTCCCTATGTTGGCTGCATTTTATTGTTAATCATACGGGGAATTACCTTACAACTTTATTAGAATCTTCTTGGAATCGGAGAATTCTACGTCATTTCAAGTGCGGGCCAATCACAAAGTCGAACGAGTTTATCGTCGAGAGCAGGTTAATGTATTTTTTATGTTTGGCCCGGCTAAAATGACTACTCTGCCTAATGGAAAGCATAAGCAGAATCCAAGAGTGGTGGTCACCATACTCATTGCGAATGCAGACAATACAATAGTGCAGCTTCAGCATCATTGGGCCTCCAGTGTAATAAACTCACACTGGACTTCCAGTTGGAGAGCTCTTACTTCCCGACAGCTAGTTCAATTACAGGTACATAAGCATACCCTTCGAATTATCACTTATTTATCTACTTCTTTCACAATAGCCCATGTCACCCGGGCCAATATTACAAATCTATGGACACCTATTTCTTTAAAAGAGGTTTAGTAGTAGGTGCTACGGTGGATCATACAAACATACGTAGCCTGGCAAAACTATAACTCTTCTTTTGGCTTCGCCGTCGGGGAAAATAGACTAAAATATGTATTGAGACAAAGTGCAATTATAAATGTTATGTAATGATTATTCGAATGGTTAACTCTTTAGTTATTTTAGTTTAATCCGTTGCTAATGTTACCAAGGGCAAACCAGAAGCATTTTTTGTGCTCTTGGAAGGCATGACTAGGGCTGGTCCAATAAATAGTAAGTAATTTGAAAGTGATGTTGTCGTTTCTATTCTGTGTTATAGATTTTGATATGAATTACTTTTAATTAAATATGTATCTACATCGAAATATGATAAAAAGTGTCATTAGAAACTTTGAATCTCAATAAATTCTGATTTCACAACTGTTTTTTTATACACGAAACTTCAAACTGTGCTAACAAGTTTTTATTAAGATACATGAGATAATTAATTAAATTGCTTTAATTAATTTTTAGCTCATTATAATTATGAATTTGTTTTGGGTTATCTGATTATGTAGAATTATTTATTTAAGTGGGAGGAGTTGCGTGTGTGCAATATAAATCTTTTTTTATTTTATTTTTATAACATATGCTACCATAGTTAGGTGATGTGGTGTCTGTTAATCCTGTAATGTTACTAGCCAATAGTGATGTTGAAGAAATGTAGATTACCCAAGAGTTTTAAATATTTTAAAAACATTTCTTTGTTAATTTTTTTGTTATTATGGTCAGTATTTTTTATGTGACTATATTAGTTGTTTGAGTATAGATATCTTAAATGATATATTCTATTGAGTCGTGTATTAACACAGAGCGCAGTCCACATTATGTAACTAAACCTATAAATGATTAAAGGTCACTTTAATTATATTTCTATGTCTTATTGCATGGCAACCCTACAAGTAAAATGGTTATCGAAATCGACCTTGTTCTACCAGACATCTAGATCCGTTCTAAACTTTATACTAATTACAGATTATACTTTTAATTCCCAATCGAATTACAAATCGCGTAATCAGTTCAAATAATATAATCAAATGATTTTTATGTATGTTTGTTCAAAATGACTTATAGATGTAGCTCTTATGCAATGTCTGTGGGATTTATGACGTGTATCTGCTAATTCTACATGTATGGTTTCTTCGGCGTAGGTTTTATGTCATTAGCAAACTACAAAGTCTTGAAGCAAATCCAGCTATTTGTGAAACTTATTGTTTCTAGTAACTGAGATATGTATCTTATAAATAGGCCTCTTTATATGTTTCTAAATATCATAATTAGAATGACGTTAATAAATAGAATATTTACTTTCACTAGAGTTGTTTTATCTAGACATTAAGTATTGATAAAAACCTGCATGTCTGGCCACCAATCAAACACGCGCGATTTTTGTCTATAGGCTGTGTATATAATAACATTCCTTTTTCAAATTTAAAAATAACATGATATTTTAAGCACATAATGTCTTATATTCACAATAATTGAAACCAATCCTACAAATCTTGTATTGGATTTTCCTCAGTACCTTTTAACGAGTTAAGAATTGCAATGTAGGAATTTATTACGTTATTACTGGAATGAAGCTCTGCAATCGAGCAAATTGCGCTGTCGTAAAATAATATTATTTGGTACAAAATTCTTTCTTTCCTTTATTACTATGAAAGATACTAAAACTAAGCAGTGTTGCACAGTTCATGTTTTCGATAAGTTACTAAAATATTTCTTATATCTATGGCAAACGTTATTGAGAAGTCAGTGTCCTCAAATATGCTGACAACTAGTTCAACCTTCGAATTCAGTTCATCCTAAGGGTTGCGTAGGTCAGATGCCAGAACTGGTTGAACTAGTAGCCAACCCCAAATCTTGGGAATAAAGGCTTGGCAGATGATGACTCGAGTATTTTTATTTGACTAAAGGAGAGGTTATTGGTGGCCAGAGAAATAGTTAAAGGTACCGTTGTGTAAGATTGATAACAGTTATCTTAAAATCTTATAATCGTTATAACGACCTTCTATAGCTATTAAGTTTGGAGTTTTAGATAAAAAACTATCTGTAAAATAGTTCCGATGTATATGATTTTTTTGTGGCTACCTGTGCGTCTTGTCGTAAACAGATAAGCCTAATCAGTTGATCGCCAGTGCGTCAATTGTCTGACAAGACTTTGGAAACAAAATGGTTTTTTTTTAAATTTGGAACGGCATTTTACGAACATATTAGAACTTTTCGGAGGAAACAATATGAATAAATAAAGTTAGGGTTTACTTTAAATTTGTATAATGTCTTTAACATAACTAAAAAGCTATTTAATAGGCTAAGAATTCATTGAGCATGCATAGTTCATTGGCTTATGTTCTCCTGTCCTAAATCCTCAAGCTCAGCGTGCTCGTAGTTACGCTATCTCTTAATACCTGTTAATGTTGCTATGCAATCTTGTTTAGCTAGAAGTAAAAAAAAATACGCCAAGATAAATATTTTCCATCAGGTTTTATCGTAAAGAACCTGAGATCAATAGCATTGTCGTAATCACGAAGTACACGTCTACTGATAACGGAAACGATATCTTGTAACTGTAATAAAGACTATGAAGGTTTTAATCTTAAACTCTTTTTTTATTCTTTAACTCTTTGTAATTGGAATTTCGAATTTAGAACAGATAATTAATTTATAAAAAATTGAAGACTGCAGACATTTTTAAATGGCGGTGTGTATTGTTCAACTTTTTTGAATTAGAGGTATTTGAATATCTATTTATGTCCTGAAATTAGCTACATTTTGTGCCACGATTCAACAAGAATGCAACGCGAGTAACCTCAAGTTTTCACAATCGGGAAATTCAATCGCCATTCATCCGCTATCAAACTGTAAGTACGTATTGCAGACTATTATTATACGTGTAATCCTTTTCTCCTGACATCAATAATTAATATATAATCGTATAATAACACTAGTAACTGTTTTAAATCCTACAATAATCTTCAAAAGACACATTTACACGTCTTGATTGACACGAAGAGATCTGGACAGAATGTTGCTCACGCAATTTCGTAAGAAAAGAAAGTCAATTACTTACACGTATGCCTTCGTTTCCTGCAAACGCACTGTAGCCTCTTTGAAGAACTCATAGATCACCTTCGAGTACTGAGTGGACACAGCGAGAAGATCAGGTTGGTATTCAATCTTCTTCTGTATTTCAGAAGACGTTGGGTCCGTGACGATGTTGTGTTTCCTCTTCATGCGTTCTATGACCGCAGAGGAAGATTTCTTAGGCTGCGCTGCTGGCGCCTGAATTTCAACCACATCGCGATGACACATATTGCACATTTTTTGCTATAATTCGCACGACAACGTTCACTGTTCGTTTGGGACGAGCGGCCGTCCGATCGAGTATATAAGTCTATGAAATCGTGCCCCCACTACCGCGCTCTGTGACGTCGTGTGACGGTGCCGTGTGAGTACGTATTTCTGGGGATCCGTTTATTGTAATGTAACAATTCATGAATTATATTGATTAGTGTATTGGTTTAGTGGTTGGGAATCGTACCTGGTGCACCAGAGTATGCCAGGGATCCTATATTCGTATTCCATACAGGAATTTAAAAAATATATTTGTGTGAACAGTGCAACCATTCCATTTCACTTTGGGTGTAATTTATCTAATATGTGTTGTATGTTTTTAGTTATATATTTATCAGTAGCCTCATTACTACAGCATAAGCGTTAGGGTTCAGACGGTTGTGAGTGAAATAGTCGGATTTATTAGGTATTTATTGGTTTTTGCTTAACTTTACACACTTTACACTTCACTTGAACTTTATGATTCCGTTATTTCTAAAAACTTTATTTATTACGGTATTTATTAGTAGTTATATTTAAAAAAAATATTGAGGTACCTACTTGCCACACCTGGGTACCGGTGTTTGTTTTAATGCTAAATAGCTTACAAATTACATCTGGGGCAGCATACAATGGGATTTCGTGGGTTTAGGCGATTCTGCTATACATGCTATAGAAATACCAATCAATTCTTTCAAATCTACTATAGAAATCAAATATAGCTCAGGAGCCATAATATTTTATCCGTGATGCTTCCCGGTTCGAAAAAGTGACTGCCTATTTTCATTTCATTTTGTCTCTCGCTCTGCTAAGGACTTAGTGGACTTATTATATGTCCCACTCCTCCAGTTTTCTTCTGATTAATTTCGTTGCGGGTTCCAAGACAATCTCATTTTCCCTGGAACTTCCCGAGGGCCATAACTCGGTGTGTTCGTAGGTCACTGCTGTTGATCCTGGTGTACAGTGGTGGGCGTGTGGGCGGGATTAGTCCCAGCCTAATAATAATCTGTTTTAATTGATGATTGATTGAATTAGCTACACGTCAACTCTTCGTCTATTATATAAGACTATATCAACAGCCTTAATAAATAAAGTAGTATTATGCATTACGTTTTGAGGTTTTTCATATGATAATAGTAAACTAGTGGTCGTCCAGTGATCGAAATTAAACCATAATTCTTTTTTTATCCGACTGCGAAAAAAGAAGGGTTATGTTTTTCGAGTGTATGTATGTAGGTATTTTTGTATGTATATTTCTTTGGCACTCCCCGGAGCCTAAATGGCTTGTAATATTTTAATGTCAGTTGTGTTAATATTGTTGTGTTTGTTAAATAAATGTTTTATATATGATATTTACACAATCGGATTTTATTTTTTTAATAATTCCTTACTGGTTAGTATGGAGGTTTATTAGAGTGTATGTATGTATATTGCTTTGGCTCGTCCTACAGCCTAAACGGCCTGTAGTATTTCTTTTCGAGTGGTATCAATAGATTCATCTTAGTCGTGAGAGTGACACTGGGTACGAAAAATTAAAAATACTAGATAAAAAAAATATACGCAGTCGGATTTTTTAATAATTCATTACTTGTTTAAATATCTATATATTTTTTGGCTTTCAGTACTCCTCCTTCCTTAACTTAACCGTGCCAAATTTTGCACAGTTAAGTTAAAGGAAAACGTTTGCTTAAAAAAGCAACGTTTTATTGACTCAATAATAAACAGATTAAACAAATTACTCGATTTATAAATTACACATATTACTATATTTTTACTTACGTTATACTTTTTAAACCTTAAACAAATTTGTTTTCCTTAGACATCTGCATGAAAACGTTGATAAAAGTCTGATAATTGTTACTAAAATAAAATTTAAGTATAAGATACAAATCCTTCACGATCTTAGGTAGGTTTTACTGTTACTTAAAATCCAAGAAACATACACCTGCTCTGGTTTCTTAAAAAGTGATTCATTTAATTGAAAATTCATTAGTTTTGCTGTTAAGCCTTGAACAAACACAGTGGCGCGAACATTTGGTATAACTGTTGGTTATTTTGAATTTTAAAATGTGCATATTAAAATAACACTTTTTCTGCAGTACTTTTAAATCGCTGACTTCTTCAAACTACAAATATTATTTTTAACTAAGAAAATAGAAGTAAGTTGAAGTTTATATCCTTTATTTATTAATACAATCTTATTGCACACTACTACAGTACACATTTTATTAAATTTATTTAAACAATACATTCAAAAAAACAAATTAAGTATCCATCAAAAATGTTGTTGCTGAAAAATATGTATGTAATATATTTTATTCTCATTATTTTATTTATTTGGCGACTTCAGATCAATTGGTCTCGGGTTCAATTCCCGGGTCGGACTGCTGTTGGGTTTTTCTTACAAGAAATTCTTAATAGCAGTCTGGAATATGGAATATGGCGGTATTTCCCGCCCGTGCCTCGGAGAGCGCTTTAAAACCGTCGGTCTCAGTTGTCATTATCATCTATGGCAATCGTTATTGTCAGTGCCCTCAAATATACTGACAACTGGTTACACCATGTAAAAACTGATATTCAGGTAAAACCGAACTAGTAGCTGACCCCAAATCTTGGGAATAATAAAGGCTCGGAAGATGATGATGATTATTTTATTTATTATCTAATAGGTACCTGTTAAATAATAAATGTTATGAAATGTGCATATAATTAATAGTGATGATGTCGCGCATTTCGTAAACGCGAAATAGGATCGGTACTAATGCGCTTTTGTAGCATTTGTGATGCGCTTTAAAAGCGATACCTACGCGCTACAGCCTCGCGACTATATCGCAGTCATACAAATGCGCGACCGTGCCGGACGTCATCAGGAGGAGAATGGTGGCTGGTTTACGTAAAGGCAGCACCAAGGACAGCATGTCTTATGCTCCCTCAACGGAGCGTGACAGAAGCGAAATAGTATAGCGACTTAATGTGGTTATCTTGGCGAGAGTACATAGCTAGCGGCTACATCGCGACTGTTTCGATGCGAATGCGCGACACCATCGCTACTGCATCGCTGCATAAAGTCGCCGTTGGCTAGGGCTCTTAACTAACATAACGTAGACTTGCTTTCTTATTTCGAGTTATACTTTTATTATAATTATATAAAAATCTGAAGTAACTTTCTATCGTTTAGTGATTGAACCTTAAAACGAAAGGATTCCATGAATATTCAACAGTTTTGTTACAGTTTTTGAATGCACTTTTGCTAATGGATTTAAAGCAAAATTTATTTATTTTTGTCATTAAGATAAGCTAATAATTTAATAAATTTATTGGAGAATGTCACGGGATGCGTTTCTTTTTACAAATATTAAATCTTAATATTGATCATGTTTTGCAGAAAGATAGTAATAACCTGTTTAACGTATTCACCTGTTAAAATACACAAATTTTCCAGCAAAAGCCAATTCGTATATGCTACCTTGACTTGCTTGAGATATTGTTTGCATGTACACATTTTTACGTAAGGACCTGCCAAAGTTTTTTTTTTTTTATATATATTTAAGCTGCCAAATGACTCTGCCCGCCCTGCCTGATGGAAAGCATGAGCAGAATCCAAGAGTGGTGGTCACCATCCTCAATGCGAAAAAGAACAATGCAGCATGGTGACCCACACTATGGCGGCCTGGGGGGAAGGGGGATGGTGAGGGGGATAGGGGGCGTTGGATTGGGGTATGGGCCTCCGGTATCCTCACTCACTCGATGAAACACAGCGTAAGCGCTGTTTCACACCGGTTTTTTGTGAGGCCGTGGTATCACTCCGGTCGAGCCGGCCCATTCATGCCGAAGCGTAGCTCTCCCACGGTATACCACAGTGACCCGCTCTACCTCTGATAGAAAGCATAAACATACCTAACTTTTCTAACGATGATGACGAAATAGTTATTATGAATAATCATATGAATAACACAAACTCAAAAAACTCAGAAAGTTTTAGTGTCTAATTACTTAATTATAATGTATAAAATATTTGTTTTTTTCGTAGTACATCAATGAAAATTGTAGAAAATCAAAATTAATGCCTTAGACATTTTCGGTTAGTCTACAATGGGGTAGGGTAGGTAAGTTCGTGGTGGAGAAATATGTAGCTCGGTGCACTAGATATTAAATGGATTGAATATGAAGAAAATTGAGAGACTATTAAAAGATAAGACGAATATAAGTTTACACTTAAACATACCCAAATACACATAAATACTTGGTGACGTTTTAGCACACTTTTGTTATAAATGACTTATTATATTATTTTCACATACACACAAAACATATCTGTATTAGATTATAACTGAGTATTTAATACCTGTAATACATCGATGAAAACAATGGTTTCATTTTGATCCCCAAGTTTGAGACGTAAGGATTCATTTTCTTTGAGAGCAGGACCATGTGCTGCTGAGCTGCTCTCATAATGTCAAGTTTTGTAATATATTTCTTTGGACGGCTTAGGGGACAAACCATTGTTGGTTTTATAATATCCACTAGAAATATTCACAGCTGTATCGGACTAATGGTTCACCACGAGCACACGAGCGCGCACCTCTACAACTGAAGAAAATTGTGACCGCAAAACCTCACATGGTGACTAATCCTCTTTGATTTTATTTTACATTTGTACAGATAAATAGATATAGATAATTAAATAATTTATTTCCTGATAAGATGCATATGTTGAATCAATAAAAATGGAGTCGATGATGAAGTGAGATGACCAGAACGAGCAAAATCCAGTCATACTAGACTGTGGTATATTGGTATTTATACAAAATGATAAATGAAATGATAACTTATATGATCTCTGACAAATATTTGACTTCACAGCTTGCAATTCGCGAAAATCTGCGGTAAACTGTTTTAGTGTCAATTAATGTTTTAAATAACTTAACTGTATTATTTATGCTATACTAAACGTATTTTCTATTTTATAGCTTAAAGTAAAACATACTTCATTATGTTTTTGAAGTGAAACTTCTTTAGGCGCATGAGGGTAAATTTTTTACAAATGTAACGTCACGCAAGTATGCAACGGAAGTGTCGAAAAAGAGAGAGAGAGAGCGATCGAGACCGATTGAGAGAGAGAGAGTAAGACAGGGCGAACGTAGCATGAAGCAACTAGCGATGGAGTGAAAGTAGGGAGCAAGCAAGTGAGAAAGATCGAGAGAAGAAGTTAGATAGAGCGATTGTCGTATCACGCACAGTGCCATGGAGCGAGAGGTGGGAGAGAGCTATAGTGAGAAAGATTGAACGAGAGAGAGAATAAGGGATATTGAGAAATAATACATACTATATTGGCTTGCGTATTCGTTTACTAGTTAATTATTAGAACTTTAGATGGCAAATCTGTCGCATAACGTCATTTGTAGTAAACGCAGATTTTTCATCTATTTACAATATTATTAGCACTTATGCAGTGTATAAACAGTGAGTTAAACTTATAAATTAACTTTATGAATAATATTTTCTGATATATTTTAAAGTCGTCCTATTCTAAGCAGTTATTCGAAGTAAGTAATATATCTGTTATCTTTTTGTTTATTTACAGTTTTTAGGCTAATTTGTTTGAAGGTTAGGTAGTTTTAATATTTACAAATGACATGTTGCATTTCAAATTGCCACTCGTCATTTAATAATTCAATAAATCATTTTCCATAAAATAAAAATATTTGATAAATTCGCTTTTCTAAATTTTAAGTTCAAAAACAAATTATAATTTAATATTTTAATGACAATTAAATTCCTAACATATCTTCCTTTTTCCCTTCCTTTGAGTCTCGGAAATCTAAAGTTTTAGATTTGTATAAATATAGACAAGACTGATAAAACAGTTCGCTAAAGAAGTTTCACTTCTGACATGTGTACTTTGTACGCATGCACTTTTTAATTTTAATTTTGTAAATAACTTAACTGTATTATTTATGCAATACTGAACGTATTTTCTATTTAACTTTCTTAATGACAGCTCGGAATGTGCAAGTTTGACGGTGTTGCACGCCCGTGTGCCTCGGAGAGCACGATAAGCCGTCGGTCCCGGTTGTCATGAACATCTATAGCAATTGACAAACATCTATGGCATTGGGAAGTCAGTATTCTCAAATAGACTGACAATTAGTTCAACCTTCAAATTCAGCTAGCCATCAAACTCGAGGAGGTCTGATACCCGTCGTTCCGTGGAAAAACTAATATTCAGGTGAAACCGACTGAACTAGTACCAGACCAAACAATCTTGGAAAAATAAAGGCTAGGAGGATGATAATGATATACATACACTTACTACTTTATGGGCAAAGAAGTAGCAGTCAATAGCTAGTCTTATGTAAATCAAAAATACATAGAAAGTTTTAAGTACAATCCAGCTTTTTACATAGATCGATGACCTAGTCAATGTAATCCTCTCAATATCCCCAAGTCTTACTGAGAGGGCAATGTTCACCAGAGGTTGTCCCAAGGCCAAAACGATGCGATGACATGCATATCATGATACCAATAAGATAAATAACTACGTACGTCAACTCACTAACCACAATAGGTATTCGCAATCGATAAAATTTTGTCGTTAACATCTAGAAACGGGATTGTACTGAATCGCTAGAACTATCTCATGAACAAATCTGCGTCATTGGATCGGAAATTCTTAGTAGCCTAATTCAACTTTTAAGGCTTGTTCTCATGAGATTGTTTGCGAATGTATGACGTAGTAACTCTGATTTCGGTAGATAAAGCAGTAGTGTAACAGCTACTGTAAGATTCATTTAACGCATTGTTTGTTTTACAAACGATTTATGTCAATGGTAATTTAAAAAAAAGGTTTTATTTTAATCGTCGTTCATTCAGTCTTACTTTTTTTAAGTAATTTATTTTATAAAAATGCATACCTACTTATATATGCGATTTTGACGAAATTATGCGAGCGGAGGAGAATAAAGTTTGGCACAATTGGAGTATATATAGAAGAGAAATGCACACCAAGGGTTCCATACAAATTTTACGAAAGAACTAAGGCCTTCTTGCCGAGGATACACTAATTAAAGAGGGATCAACATCATACAATTTACATAATTCTTTAAAATATCTGCTTGCGCATACAAAGTAGCTATTCTGTCTATAATTTGTTCTAGCTTGAGGAATGTGAAGAGGGGGGTTAAAGCGAAGTGACTTATATGTCACATTTTGAAATACGATCTGCTTGAGCAGGATCAAGCAGATCAGTAAAATAAGGCCTGCTATTTTACGTCGATCTAAAAGTCGGAGGAGGTGAAACCATTAGCATAGCCTGAGATAATCCTTGGAGTGGTAAGGAATTTTCGATGATAACAAAGATATTTAATAAACTGTTTTTGTATATTTTCGATACGGTTGTGCTTGTGCTATATCACAGGTTCCATATTAAAGACACATACTCCAAATGACTCCCTACATCAGTTTTAAGAGTTTTTGCTTTAGTTAAGCTTTTGCCTACACAAATTATAAAACCAAGCGATTTAGAAGCCTCTTTAGCAATTATTATACATATAACAGCATATTATATGATGTAACAAAAAATTTAAGCTTTCCGCGATTTTTTCTTTATTTGTGCTATAAGACGTTGCTTCGTATCAAATTTCAAGATTTTGAGTTCACAGGAAATACCCTGTAGGTTTTGATTCTATTATGAGTGTTAAAAATTTGCGACATAAACGGCTTTTTATATGATGAAACTAATAAAATATATGCTCCTCGCAATTTTTCCTTTATCTGTGCTATAAGACGTTGCTTAGTACCAAATTTTAAGATTCTGAGTTCACGGGAAGAACCGCGTAGGATTTGATTTCCTTGCAAGTGTCGAAAATTTGCAATATAAACGGCTGCATCTTTTGATTGCATTGGCTTAAAAGTATGATTTATCCACAGCTCCAAGGGACAGTAAACTTGAGTATTTGATACGAATTTCAGCTCGATACCTCTACGCGTTCTTGAGAATAACGGTCTTGATTGACAGACCGACCGATAACACGATGATCCTATAAGGGTTCCGTTTATTCCTTTTGAGGTAAGGAGTCTTAAAAAAGATTTATGGTTTTATTTCGAACACTGGGCGACCACTAGTGTTAATGCTGGTTAAGTGCGTACCCGATAACACGGGACACGTATTGTCATCAAATATTTTCAGCTTTTATTACTATTTGAAGCCAAAAATGGCTTCATGAAACATTCTTGATCTAAAATATATATATAATACTTTGACTGAACGGTTCTCCTAGTGGCTTAAGCGGTGGGCACATCGCTTTCTACTGCGCTGAGTGTTGTGGGTTCAAACCTCACGTGGGACAACGCTTTGTATGACCCACAAATTGTTGTTCTGAGTCTGGGTTATCTTTGTGTCCGTTTCATGTATGTTTGTAAAGTCCCCGCAACACAGGATATATATTCCTAATGCGGGAGTTGTATTTCATAAAGAAAGAATAAAGTGATCTTTAGACCTTGTTTTCAGGTATACTCGTATTGCACTCAAAAACACTTTCTTAGCACATGATCACGTCAATTTTTATTTTTATCATACAGATAATGTACAAGGGACTCTTTTATCTTGAGACGCACATTTTTGCTGTGTCATCGTTGAAATTTGAATTGAGAATCGTTGTGAAACAGCGCTTGCATAGTCTTTCACCGAGTGATTGAGGATACCGTAGGCCCATAATCCAATCCTTCCCCTCATCCCCCTCCCTGTCCCCCAAGGCCGACAACGCACTTGTGACGCCTCTGGTGTTTCGGGTGTACATGGGCGTCAGTAATCGCTTACCACCAGGCGATAGGTCTGCTTGTATGCTCCCTATTCCATAAAAAAAATACCAACCCGTTTGACCAGTTTGATATGATCGATTAAAATTTCCTAGAAAGGAGGTTTTAATCGAATCGGGATCGGGAGAGGCCTATGTACAGCAGTTCTGTTGATCATGATAATGATATAGAGGTCAAAGTCAGAAAATGCTATGGTTATACGGGGCTTTTTGTCTAGTGGATAGTGACCCTGACTGCTACGCCGGATGTCATGGGTTAGATTCACATCCAGAACAAATATATTTGTGATGAGTACGATCATTTGTTATGTGTATCTGTGAAATTCATCTTGCATTCTTTTTATCGTTGGTTTTCTTGTTGGGTAACCATACCATAAAAAGTATATTTAGAAATATTTAGATATATTTATCTGGTATGATCAGTCGATGCCACTGAACTATAAATTCTAATAGTTTTTAATCAGAGAGCCGTGTGTAAGATGCGTTAGGGTATCATTAGTAATTTATTTCTTAATCTACTTACAATCGTAACATTGTTTTAAATCGATAAAAAATCATCGGAAAAAGAACAAATAAACATCACTTTCAAACGAACACAACACCCACACAGTACTTAGTTAACAATAATATGAAGAGGATAACATTTGGTATTTAGTTTAATATATATTATTGTTAATATTTATGGCTGGGTGGTATTTATATCCCGGCTGCCATTTTTAATTATGACCAAGATCTCCTTTAAAAGATGTCTTTGGTTTGCTCCCGACCTTTGCTAATTCAGCCGAAAGCTTTTTAAAATTATAGCAAAACTGTGAATATACATAATATATTTTTAAGTTAGCCAGTTGCGCTGAGCATACCAAGTATGCTCTAGTCTAGCATTACGATTCATGCTGTCTTACATACTGCACAGAACAAGAACAGGAGGCGAGTTTTAACTCGCAGAATGCTTCCAAAATAGAAGTCACAAAGTGAGAACAGAGGATACTGAGGCGATACTGAGAGCAAGATACATTTCTAAATTAATACGTGTAATACATAAACTACTCCCAGACAAAGAATAAATAATTTTGTTTATCATACAACTTATTTTACCCCTGACCGTGGCCTGATTTATAGTAGTTGGGACCACTAACCACAATATGAACAGGCCCATTGGGTACTTTTCAACATGATGAACACATGAATTATAAAACTAAAAACTGAAATATTGCACAACATTATGCGACTATTAGAGTTAAGGAGTGTTTATGGACTGATAAAGGCTTATCAAACGCGGGCCGTGTGCTTAGAATCTTAGACGTTAAAAAATATATTTTCTATATTAAAATATTGATCTGTCTGTCTGGTATGTTCTGGTTGTGAAACATAAGAAAGAGATAGCAATAAAGCCATTAAAAACATTGACGCATTCCATCAGTGTTTAAGAAAATATTTCGTTTTTTCTAATGAAATACCTAGCTGTCTCGGGGACAGATTACAGAACAATAAGGAGAGTATGCACACAAGGACATGTTACAAAACAATTAGGACAGATGAGACACAAATAAAAAGTTTTTAAAAGGTAGCCCCTGTCTCTTTGACTGCCTCTGTGGCGCAGTGGTAGCTTACGTGACTGCTGTCCATGAGGTCTCGGTTTCGAATCCTGGGTCGGACCAAATGTTTGTATGATCTGCAAATATTTGTTTCGGAGTTTGGATGTTTTCTATGTATAATATGTATGTATTTACAAAAAAAAGTATATATGTATTAATATCAGTTGTCTAGTACCCATAGTACAAGCTTTGCTTAGTTTGGGACTAGATGGCGTTGTGTGTTAGATGTCCGAAATATTTTATTTATTTATTTATTTATCTTTGAAGACGACAAGGGTCGGCCTTTTAAAGGGGATTTTATATTTTATTTTACCTTAATTTTCTAGGTAACTTTCTAGGTAAAAGAAATTGCCATTCTTGAGAATACTCAAGGACGGGAAAATTAGTTTCACTTGAGACAATCATGGGAAAACTAATGTAATGAATATGATCACAGTACACACACTGTGCTAGGGTAGCGGCAGACTTTGTTTATTAACTAAATAGACATAGAAAAGAAGAGTAATAGTACTACTTTTACAATTTATTTTAAAATACGATAAGACTTAATTAATAAGTTCAAAAACTGAAACGGGAAAATAAAATGATAAACAAGTTAAAAGTGGAAACAGTAAAATATTTTCTTCAAACTTAATAATCTTTACAACTACAAATTAAGTAAACAGTTATGATATAATCATTTCACATACATAAGCCACGCTTCGGCATGAATGGGCCCTCTCGATCGGAGTGATGCCACGGCCTCACAGAAAACAGGTGCGAAACAGTGCTTGCGCTGTATTTCACCGAGTGAGTGAGAATACCGGAGGCCCATACCCCAACCGCTGCCCCCATCCTCATCCTCCTCCCTATCCTTCAAAGGCCGGCAGCGCACTTGTAACGCCTCTGGTGCTGCAGATATCCATGGGTGGCGTTAATCCAATGGCTTACTATCAGGCGATACGTCAGCTCGTTTGCCCGTGATTCTATAAAAAAGAACAAAAATATTAAGTCGCTTGAGAATCTACCCTTTCCGAAGCCATTCAAAAGGGGCTAAATTGGATTGCATTATTAAAACCAGTGATTAAAAAAATGCCGACTGCGTCAATATCGTATATAAAACATACAAAATATATATACATTTGCAATCACCGTTAAAAATTGTTTATTTTGACAGCACACTCGATGTATTTTTTGGCTCCAAACATCCTTAATTTTGTTTTTTCTCACATAAAATTTCAAGCCTTTTAGGGTCTAGGGCGTGCCAAAGAAATATATATTACACACTCGAAAAATAAAACCCCCTTCTTTCACAGTCGGGTAAATAAACCAACTCTACTGGCAACTAAAAGTACACGCATTATCAAATATAAAGAGATTATTTCATATCCATCTTTATCTTTTCACAATTACTTACGCATGTAAACTTTTTCGCAAGAAAACGCCTGTTTCTTTCTCTGAAGTGATCAATTAATCAATATAATTACCGTGAAGAAACCTGTTTATCCCCATTTCAAGTAAACTCTATTATTTATAAACACTTCGACTGATTGTAACAGTAATTTTTTATCTGTTATTCTCATAGGCACTAATTTCAGTACACAGCAGATAACGTAACGAAATAGTTTTTGAAGAGATTCTTTTATTGTTATTTTTTTTTAAAGATGATGAGGCATGTAAACAGACTGGTAGTAACTAAGTACTTCCATCGCCTATTGACCTACGACCTATAACTCAAAGATGACTGACAGTGTGTGTTGCCGTCATTTCGGATGCCGCCGGGGAAGGAAAAGAGGAAGCATTGTGTTCCGGTAACCTCTTTCAGGCGGTAAAAAGCAACGAACATTGAAAAACTGAACTGGAACCTTGAACGTCTTTAATAGCCTACTTTGAGACATTAGAAAAATATTTCGACCTTATATTAAAAAATAAGAATAAAAAATAATTCTCCAGGTAGTATGCCCCTAAAATTTAGTTAAAATATACTCGCATAATATTAACTGACAAGAGTTCTCAGCTTGTATACTGTTCAGTGACGAATTGAATCTTGTTCTGTCACGTGACCACAAATGACAATTAACTTGCCTGGACTAAAAGAACAAAACAACAACTAACTAACCAGAAAAGCATCTTCGTCTCTCAAAACGTAATACATTTTTTTCCTATTTTGGAAAGATTTTATTGATCATTAAATCAACATTATGTCAACAGCCTTTTACAAATACGTCAGTCAGATGGGTTTCTAAGGGTTTTGTTTAACTGTTCCTTTGCTTTCTAGTCCTGTATCGCTAACTCATGGACATACATGCTCGGCTACTAGTGGTGGCATAAGACCACATTATACTTATTTAATAATATATTCAAGTAATAATATTTTTTCTCACGAAGTCCACTCGAACTTATCATTACTTTTAATTTATATCGTCATGTATATCCATTTGTTTAAATCTATTTCTATCTTTATGGCCCGGATATAATTTTGTAGATAAAGTATTTAAAGAAACTAATTAGATATAAGATATGAATTATGAATTGTAAATTTATAATCTATTACAAAGGGGTACTATTTAAGGGGAATTCCAGAAAATATAAACTCCGCTACAGTGTTTTTTAGTTGTTGAGTATAAAAAGTGTGTGTTGGGAAAAATCTGTGGAAGAATTGGTCAATAGTAGCCTCTATCCCCTGCTATTAGCGTCTTACAAGTATAACATAATTACGAGGCGCTCTCTGAGGATCTTTTGTGCATATTTCACATGCGTTCAGTGTTGACAACGTAAATTTCATACCCTAGGTTAAATAGTTAGGATACTAAAGCCAGTAAATCCGTTACCTCATTAGAAATTCCACCGTGGGAGAGCCGCGCTTCGGCATGAATGGGCCGGCTCGACCGGAGTGATACCACGGCCTCACAGAAAACCGGTGTGAAACAGCGCTTACACTGTGTTTCATCGAGTGAGTGATGATACCGGAGGCCCATGCCCCAATCCAACAGCCCCTATCCCCTCACCATCCCCCTTCTCCCCAGGCCGCCATAGTGTGGGTCACCATGCTGCATTGTTCTTTTTCGCATTGAGGATGGTGGCCACCACTCTTGGATTCTGCTCATGCTTTCCATCAGGCGGGGCAGAGTCATTTTGGCAGCATAAATATATATAAAAAAAAAAAGAAATTCGATGTTTTACCCCAGCTCTTTCGCTCTATCCGTTTTCTTTACCTCAATTTTACTTTATAATTTTCCCCGCTTGAATGCGGCTATTAACGAAATAACGTCAGACGGGTAGTGGCTAGGAAATGAAATTCGAAAAGGGAATAAAAATGAGGATGATGATTACTTACTTGATTTAATAATTTACTTAAAAATATGTCTGCTCGTTTGCGGGGAGCAGACGTATCGCCTGATGTTAAGTGATTACCGCCGTCCACGGACACTCTCAACACCAGAGGATCACAAGTCCGTTGACGGCTTTTGTGAGATGCGGAGGGGTTAGGTTATGAGCCCCCGATAGCCTCACTCACTCGGTGAAACACATTTCAAGCGCTGTCGTTTTTTTGTGAGATCGTGATATCACTTCGGTCGAGACGGCGCATTTGTGCCGAAGCGTGGCTCGCCCACGGTTCTTCCTTTCCATGCCAAGCAATCAAAACTGGGAACCTACTACCAGCGCATGTGTTTCTGTCCCAACATGATCCCGGGGCCTTTAAGTGGGTGTGACAAACCATCCTACCAAGCTTCCATAGTGTGGGTCAGTATTCTGCATTGTCCACGTTTGTAATAAGGATGGTATCCATTACTTTTATATTCTACTTATGCTTTCCATCAGGCAGTGTAGAATCATTTATGTGGTAGCAATCACGTAAAAGTGATGGGAAAAAATATACTTAGTAATGGTAGCAGTTACGAAGGTGGAATAAGTATTTGTGGATAGTTCCGCGAAGAAGATGCAGCTTTTTTTTATTTTATTGGATTCAGTTCAAGGTTAAAGTTAAGGATTAGTAACGTAGTATGTTTTGATTTACAATGCACGTATATTTTCGATTCAAATTTAATCTTTATCATATCATTGTTAATTAATATATCACAAGGATTTACTGTTTGTTGGCATTATAAAGATAGGATAAATTATCCTTATATAATAATATGATTATGAAAACAATGATAGGTAACACATAAAATAAGGCTTTAAGTTAAATACTAACATACACTACTTTTTTTAGTTACATATTTGGTTTGAGAAATCGAGATGACGACCGGAGGCCCAATGATAGAGAAGCATTTCAACGGGACGCCATAGTGTGGGGCACCATGCTCTATTATTGGGGCACAATTCCTTGATTCTGCGCAGAATCAAGAATAGTGCGTTTGATAGTAGTGATCTTTTCCAACAGGCAGCTTAAAGTTACTTTGGTAAGCCCATTTATATAAAAAAATTGGATCACTTATCTGAATGTCAGAACACTTGCAAGTGGCTTTTTATTCGCCTTCAGTAGAGTACTCATTTGGTTCATTTTTCTACTTTTTTATGTTTTATTTCTATCCCACACTTTTTTATCTTAAAGAATGTGTTAGATTCCTTTGTGATGTAGATTCGAAGAGTTTTAGATCATCTAAGAACTTGCGAACACTAAATTCTTAAAACTTCAAGCAGTCTGAAAATTCAAAAAGCACAATACTCTGATAGAACCCCAGTTAGGACCCTTTACGTCACTAATTGATGACGTAACCGATAAGAAGTGCAAGAATTCAAATAACTCTTTATATTTTTTACACGTCAAATTACCAAATGTAACGACAGTTTTATGGATTATGTCTGATACATGCTAATAGAACACTTTATCTTTCTTTTGCGTTAATATGCTGTTATCTTCAGAAGTGGAAAACACTGATATGACAAATGGACTGGGGGAAAGCTTAAAAATATATTAATAGTTAAACGTATACGGGGTAACTGGGAGGAAATGTAATATTCGGGGTTTTGATAACAATAACTTCTAAGTGTAGGTTCAAGGTTAAGGTTAAACGGAATTAAAGTCGTTTTGGAACGAATTTTCTATTGGTTTTAAGTAATAAGTAATATATTTTATTCGATTATCGACAGTAAGTCATATACTTCCTATTTTATACCTTAATAAGGACAGACAACAAGGAAGAGCCAGACTTCGATATTTATACATATCAATATTTACTAGCTTTTTGTCCGCGAGTATGTCAGTTATGGCGGTAAAAAGATATCAGTTCCAATTTCATATATTAAATCTTTACTAATGTTTTAAAGAGGTAAAGTTCCTAGCTTTGTTTGTATGGTTATGGGGAATAATCTTCGGAAGTACTGATACGATTCTGAAAATTCTTGTGCGACACTGTTCAGGAGTAACAGGCCATATTTATTATGATTGAAGAAAAAAATCAGTAAAGTTGTAAATCAAGTCGAAGAAAAGCTGGGTGGTTAACGCCCAACGAAGTGGGCACGGGTCGACTACTAGTATATATATTATGTATTATACACAGCTAATGAGAGCGCTCATAGCCCAGTTGCACTCGGTGATTAGAAACAATCATCGAGGGTAAGCAACGACGGCGCGGTCAGTACCTGGATGGGTGACCGCTGGTGGCATGTTACCATGAGCGTCTCCGTGATTCGGAGGTCACGTTAAGCAGTCGGTCGGTTCTTATCATAGGATAACAGTCGTGAAGCTTAGTTGGAGGCCTTCGGGCGGCTTAAAAACATCCAACGGCAAGTTTTACGTAGCCACAAGTATTCTTGCCAGTCCCCAACCCGCACTTGGCCAGCGTGGGGACGTATGGCCTTAGCCCTCTCCTGAGAGAAGACCCGAGCCCAGCAGTGGGACATTATGGGTTGTTGTTTGGTTTTTTGTTTACAGCTAATGATCTGTAGGTCACTTATAAACTTTACATTTTTTTTTAATTTTAGCTGCCAAATTGACTCTACTTAGCTTATGGAAATTATGAGTGGAATCAAAGAGTGGTATTCACCTACGTCATTGCGAACTTAGACAATTCAGTATGGTGACCCTCACTAGGCACAGTGAGATCCTTTTTCAATTTGTTTTTGTCTCTGGAAACCCTTACGGGTCGTCATTTTATCGAGTCCAAAATTGGATACTAAAACCAAGATGAAGTGTTTATTCATCCTGGTCTTGTGGTTACGTCATTGTATACTAAAATACATAAAGACCTTCTTGACCTTACTAATTGTTTGACATATATAGTGATTTAGCGTTCGATGCAAAATTGAGATGCAATGACGTAGAAACTAACATATACAATTGCACAAGCTAACCTTAGCCGCATAGTCAACCAAATTAATGTGGAAATAGTTTCGGCACGTGCAAATTTACACGTCCCGCGTTTACGAATTTGATCTCAATATAGCGTACATTGAGATCAGTAGCTCAACGCTGTGTAAGGCCAAGTGGGCCAATTGCGACATAAATCTATCTAATAATTTAACTTATGGCCATTGGAATTCGTATGAAACATACTGAGATAAACTATGCACGTCGATGTTCCTGACTGCGTTATCAGTGTGTTTGCAATCCGTTTTGTAACAAATATTTGAAACTACGACATTGTTACAAGAGTTCATATATTTAATAACTTGAATGTATAAGTTTTATGTAATATCGTCTTAATTATGGTTTGGAGGGCAATTAGTTCAAGTATCCAAATATAATAATGACTGAAGTTTCTTAAATGGCTACAAATTCGCTTTACACAGCGTATTGATATCTTCTTTTTCACTTCCTTATATGGGTTGGTCTTTAGATAGTAAGAGACAACTACTGCACAAGGACAATTTCAACTCAAGAGTCATAATGAGTCACCTCCCGTAAAGAATCAGGTGAAAGGTTTGAAGTCTTGTAACTTCACTCACACGGTCAGAAGCATCCTAAGAATTATTAGCGTTTCTCAGCAAGGCTGTAGGATCAATCTGGCGTAGCCGGCCTCTTAGGCCAGATAAGGTCTTTGTTCTCATGACCCTATCCAATTTATTTGCCTAATTAACAAGTATATTCTGAAAAAAAATAACAAGAAACCAAGAATGAGAAATTAAAAATTAACAAGAGAAATTGCATACTTGAAACTCATAAACCGACAACTTCAATTTTTAATTTTTTTATATACTCTATGTCAAAATCTACAAAACTATTCACGTTACAAATAGTAATATACCTGTTTATATACGAGGGCAGTCCAATATGTACTTAGCCTACAATGGAAAATCGAAAATTTTGGACAAGTGATTTATTTCTCAACCTAGTCTCTTTTTTGATCGAACTTTTTAACTCGCTTAAAAAAAACGTTTTCCTGAGGTCTGCATAATAGGCCTCCGTGGCGGTAATGACCACCTCATTCGACTTAAATAAAGACTTAAAGGTGTCGAATCGGCCTAATAATTCGGTATAGTACAACCTTGTGACCGTTTTGCCCTTTTCCAGGTAGTCGGTGTACATCACACCTTGTGAATCCCAGAAATCCGTGGCCATCAACTTTCAGTCGTAGTCCAAGGGCTTTGCCTTCGTTTCCATTATTTATTGATCATTTGTGAATTCATATTTCGTTGACGGTCACGAAACGACGCAGAAACTCTTTCGTATTGCGCTTAAACAGCATCAAACACTGCTCTCAGTGGTCTCACGGTTTCGCTTGCTGTCCGGAGTGAGCAAACGCGGCGACAGCTTTCTCATGCAAAAAATTCATGCAGGATATGACCCACGTGGTATTTTTAGATACTTAATGTCTCATTAATCTCGCGCACATCCAATCGACAGTCGATTGGATATGATCTCGTAATCGAGACCGTGGATTTTTGTCACGCATTTTCCATGGTGGCCGTTTTCAGAGCACCTGGACGTGGCTCATCAAAAACCGTTGAAAGACGTTGAAACCCTTAAAACTAATTTTTGACGGTTGCCATAGAATTAGAAGACTCACCATGCACAGCATAAAAATGTTCTGTGATTTCGCTGCGCGTTTTTCCTACCAAAAACAAGAACTCACCGACTGATAATGCTTTTTTCCATATTTTATAAAAAGTACGCGTCCGATTCTACCTGATAGTAAATTCAAAAGTCTCTTGCGATAGTGGCATCATCCGGCGGTACACACACACACACACACACACACATACACATGCACACGCACACTCACACGCACACACACACACACACACACACACACACACACACACACACACACACAATAATTGACCGGTACTCCTGACGTATCCAAGTAAAACATAAATTTGTTTATTACTTATGTTCGTGTCACAAATAGAGTGTTACACACTATCTTCTGTAGTCGAGTCTTTTGAAATCGAACATCTTCACAGTTAGTACTTCTTTACTATTAGAAGAAGTAGATAGTAAAAAATATGTACTACGTGACCAATTACATGATTCTGGAGTAAGAAATGTTTATGTATTCATTACAGAAATGACAACTAGGATAATAAGTAATTTCTCTCTTGGGGAATCCTTACATAGGGGCATTACTAGTGCAAACAATCTATCTTAGTAGCAAAACAGAATTATTTGTAACTTACTGTGAATGTATGATTCTAGTGAAATTAGTTTCTAATATCGGTAATAGAAAAAATAAATGAAAAAAAATATTTTTGGAAAATGAGGTAGATAAGAGATGAGTTTGCTTCTTGTGGAGAAATCCCCTCAGATGGGTCCCAACCGGTGGCTATGTCGTACTCGACCAGACAAAAACCATACACCGTCTCGGGTACTAGAAGCCGGGGAACCAGGTGCGCCCTCGAAAAGAAACCAACGTACCTCGGGCCACCTACGGTTTATAGATTGCCCCCTTCTGGAACCCTGATGCTACTTTTCTATTTAGAAAGGGTGCAAACGCTTTGCAGAGCTCGACCTGTTTCTGCTAGGAAGACTGGTAGCCTCACCTATCACCCCCACGCTTGTGCTTATGGAGGACGGAGATCGTTTTCGATGTCCTACCTCTCCCGGTTCTGCTCCGCCATCTACTTCGCAAGCGTTACGTTCCACGCGCTCTCGTTCCGCAACGACCGAAATTATTTTACCGATTGAGAGATCCCTCACTCCGATGGCCGCCACGAGATCATCATGCCTCGGCTTACCCCACGCCTTACATTCTGCCAGCAGACACTCTTAGCTTGAATTTACTGCTTCCCGCTACGCTGTCTTCAAGGCCAGTTTAATATTAAATAAATATATGTAGTAGAACGCGACGCTGCACCCGATGATTTCATGTGTGCTACTATCAGGAGTCCGTTGGACGCATATTCCATAAAAATACGCACTACAGTCTCTCAGATTCCATTGCCCTGACTCATTTATTGCGAAACCACCGGCTTTGACAACAAACATCATATACGCAAAATTCTTGTTACAACGTTACCCAACAAACAAATTATTCAAACATCTATAAATAGCTTCGCTCGTAAACTGATAAAACTGTTTATTTCTATAAATTTTTCCTAAAATAACCTCGTTGTATACAGTTACTATAAGTTGCTAATTGCATTTGAAGGTGTTACTTCTGCGGTTTCGACATTTGACGCGATTCAAATTTTTCCCGTTGACGTTTTTTTTTATGTCTGACGTCTGTCTTGTGTTCATAGATGTGACGTGATAATTATCTTTAACATCGGAATCACATAGTGTTACCAAGTTGTGCGGAGCACTTGCCTGGATACATCAGCATCATACTGGAAACAAGACCTTCCTGGAAGATCCCTTCCTTGTGAATCCTTGACAAAGATAATTGTTCTAAAATATAAATCGTACCCATAATATAACTTTCTGTAGTGACGTATTGTGTTGACGTAAATACAGTATTACCACCCTTATTCAGCATGTAGGTGTCGTAAATGGCGACTAAGGGAAAAAGACTAAGAAATACTGGAATATTTCTTAGTCTTTTCCTTCCGAACGGAGTTGTTCTGAAACAATAGCGCTGCAAAAAGAACCCTATACCAACACGTCTGGCTAGTGTGGTATAATAGGCCTCTTTTGTAAGGCGATTTCTGTTTCTCTGCAGACGTATCGCCTGATGGTAAGCAATTACCGCCGCCCATGGACTATGAACACCATAGGCGTGCCGTGCCGTCACAAGTGCGTTGCCGGCCTTTGGGGGATGGGTAGGAGGATGGAGGGAGAGGTATGGGGAAAGGGTTGGTGTATGGACCTACGATATTCTCACTCACTCGATGAAACAAAGCGCAAACGCTGTAACACAACAGTTTTTGTAAGGCCGTAGTATCACATTCATGCCGAAGCGTGGTTCTCCAGCAAAGGCTTATTAAATGTTGTTAATGATGATGACGCAAAACTATGACAAGTATTTAAATATACTCAGTTTATTTTCGAAGATGCTTAGGTTACAGAAAATATAATAGAAGCAAAAAGAGTGAAGAATTATTCAGTTATCAGTCTATAGCCGTAATCTCTCACGTTTTCTTTCGTTTCCTGGTTGTCTATACGTTCATTTAATAACAACGCAGATACTAGACACTTCTCGTTATCACTACCCGAGTTAGGTCAGTCAGTCAGTGATACAGCGTGATAAGAATCAATGCCACGACAAGTCGGACACACCCTCAGTTTTGCGGAGTATTTCTTAGAATTTCGGCACGACACACTGCAACTCACGTACGCCATGTTTAGAGAAGGATTGGGATATAAATTGAACTTGGGTATGGAAAATTACTCGTTGAAACTAATAATAGGGAACCTGTATCTAATAAATTATGGGGCTTAACACATATTTGTTTGGTAGAGTACCTGGATGACTTGGTTGAGCTTTGTGCTGTATTTCATTTCGGTAAATTTTCTTAAAATTCATCCTAGTTATATCGATTTATCGCCCCCGAAACCCCTACTTACTAAATTCACAAAAATCGTTGAAACCGTTTTAGATATAATTTGAAAAAGATTTTCAGCTCGAGTTTTTACTCGGTTTTATACCGAACTCCCGCCCTTTAGTATGGTAACGTTAAATAATAAAATAACGTTGATTGTTAAATATAAAAAAAATTGAGTGTACTTCTTCTTGAAACCACCTTCGTGACAAGTGCGTTGCCGACCTTTCCGGCTCTGCTGTTGGGTCAGGTGATACGTCGACTCGTTTGCCCCCTACACCATAAGAAAAAAATTATAAAAGTATATATATTTTTTATTTAACACTAGTTATTTTTATGATTAACTAACTCCCTAAGAATCTAAAAGCAATTTAGAATAAAAAAATAATTTTCTTAAAGAATTTTATAATTAATTAAAGTTTTCTCATAGGCATTGCAATTTGTTTCCAGGTTCTTATCGAAATTAGTCAACTATTTATTTTCAGTATACTATTTCTACAGAGTTCCATTGTAAACGTCATGGAATCTTTTTTTATAAGCTTATAACATTCACTTAACTTAAAAAACAAATATGATAACTGATAACCCCGACTGCATCAATTTTTGCAATCTTAATTAAATTCATTGAATAACTGAAAAGTTTTTTCTTAATATATTCTTTAATTTGTATTTTTTTAATTTTGATGTACCCAGTGTCACTCTCATGACTAAGACGAATCTATGGACACCACTCACATAAAAATACGACAAGCTCTTTATGCCCTAGAGCATGCCAAAGAAATATACATACATATATACATTACATAAATATATATGTAAAAGATATATACATACATATCCTCGAAATACATTGCCCTCCTTCTTTCGAATTCGTGTAAAAAGTTATCTTCTGTCTGTTTTACTTTAATTTATTTTAAATGTTGCCATTTTGGCTCAGAACTCACTAAGTTCACTGAGAGTTTTGAAACCCAAAAAAAATTATTGACGTAATTAGTAGTTTACTAATTTTTCATATTTTTTTGGTTGACTACCTTATATGGTACTCGTAACCTCGTACTTAATGTAATATAGATAATTTTATCTTATTCAATAGGAAACAGATAACAGGTTAGTAAAATACAAAATACGTCTTAATAGTACAATACAGTTATCCTGTTACAACTGTAAACGACATCAACAGTGCAGACAGTGCTTCGTTTTGGCATAAAGTTAAAAATAGCACTCCAAGAGTGGCGGCAGAAGTGAAAACTTGAATATTAACGTTGTTATTTTTGATGTTTTGGAATGGGTAGGGAATAATTTTGCACGAATTGTTTAAATTATCAGTATAGAAGTACTATCATTTGTGTGGTAAAATACAATATTCATTTATTGCGCTATCATACACAAACATGACAATTTATAGTCCGTCTTACGAATTTTCGATCAGATCACGTGTCCTGACGCGAATTTAACATTTTTACCCATCACAAGAGTGCACAACGCCGCTAAAGACGTTTTCACTTCAAAAACTGTTTATTAGATACAAAATTACAAACGACATAGAAATATGAAATTGAAATTGGTACTAAAATTAAAGTTTGCTATAACGGAGGAGAGAAGATTTGATAGCATTGAGGCTTTCGTAAAGATATCCAACTAGAATGAACGCTCAATACATCCCTGTTTTAATTGTGTCAAGTTAAAGCTTGATTGACTTTTACCATTTTAAATAATGGTATTGGTGGTGGACTACAGTTTCAGCATTTAAACTTTTTTTAAGGAATAGGGGACAAACGAGCAGACGTATCGTCTGGTGGTAAGCGATTACCACCGTCCATGGACACTTGCAACACCAAAGACGTTACAAGTGCGTTTCTGGACTTTTGAGGATGAGGAGGGGGATGGCGGAAGAGTTTGGGGCACGGGGCTGCGGCATCCTTACTTACTCGATGAAACACAGCGCAGGCGCTGTTTCACACCGAATTTTGTAAGGCCTTGGTATTACTCCATGCATGCCGAAGCGGAGCTCTCCCACGAATCTACAACAGTTCTGAATACGTCGTCATAAATAGATTAATAAGCCAATCTAGGTCTTTTGCGGAAGTAGAAGCTTCTTGGGGCTTCCAGGCTTCTAAGAGTGGTCAGATATGATACTTGCCGCATCCTCGCAATCCAGGATAACGTGGGCGGCCAGTTTGTTTTGAAACATTCTCTGTAAAGTAGACAGCACTCGCATGCTGATAAACAAAAAAAATAATAATTGGACTTTGACTGTCACTTGTCGCCAAAAGATATGGTTATCAAAAGACCATTCATGTTGCCATGAAGTAAACAAAATGAAGATTGTACTTCGGACTTTGTGATTTTCGGACAACCTTTTTGTAGATAATGTACTACTAATGATATTCATTTTGGTTGATGTTGGTCATGGCTTTATTCACGTAAAGATTATTTATCTTTTGTACTTACGAGTACAAAATTACGCGTACTTGATTAAGATATGAAAGTGAATAGACGAAGGTAATATTAACATAGAATTTTCTATAAAAATACTATTTGGAAACGCAGATTTCTTATCATGAATAAGGGGCCTCAAATATAATTAACCAGACCAGAGAAGCGAACCATAGAGTACAAGCATAGCAATCGCATGCACTACCCACCACTGCGCCACCGAGACAGTCAAACTAATATGTAAGTGAATGATTTACGATCTTTTGTCATACTATACGTACCAATCTTTAGTGTGACCATCGAATTTCGTTACGTAACTTTGTTTTGTCATTACAAATACATGTATTGTTCAAAGTAACCATGTATACAGTTTCAGAAAATACATACAAAGATGCTTAATTTGCTTTTATGCTTCTTGTACGCTTTAATCTCTTTTGCCAATCGTTTCTACTTTTGATCCTTTGAGTTCCTACTGTATATGGTAATGGCTGTTATAATATTAAGTTAACTTCTGATAGATATACTTATATATATTTTGAATACATAGAGACAATAGATGAAAATATCCAGATATATAAGTACAGTATTCAGCACTAAATTTTCTTGGCTGGGAGACTAAACTGCTGTCTCTAGCCTCAGTCAGGATACGTAAGTAGCTACTTGACCAACAGAAACTTGTATACATTATTTAAAAAAAACCCCGACTATGTATATCTACCATTTTTATTCAGGTTTTTTAAAATATTTTTTATATTTATTACAGTTCTTTTTATTTTTGATGAACCCATAGTCATCAATCTATTGACATCACACATAAAAAAATGACAAGCTGTTTAGGTGCTAAGGCGTGCTAGTGAAATATACATACATTCAAATTAAATATAGACTTTTCTATAAAATGTATGGGCCTGCCAAAATAACCCTACTCTACCTGATGGAAGTTATAAGCAGCATCCCAGATTCAATAGCAGCATCACAATACAGCATGGTGACCCACACCATGGCGGTCTAGTGATGGTTCTGCATCATTGGCCCACCGGTCTCGCACTCACCAACTAAACAAGACAGCTTCAACGCTGTTATTTTACATTGAATTTCTATGGTAGTACCGCACCGGTCAAGCCTGCCCGTACGTGCTGAAATCAACCTTAGCTCTCCATAAGTTTTGGCTAATATATAATAATACCACACTGGCCAGCCGGCTTACAATAGGGCTTGCGTTAAACTTTACTTTGCAGTGCTATTTAATTGTCTTGCGCAGTTTACGCTCACGATCGGGTCTTTCGACATCCACAGAACGAAAAAACATAGTGTGGATACGTATACTTTTACGTGTGTTACCACATTTTTTTACCTCTTTACAATACTCCTATTTACACTAATTTAAATCCTAAGTAAATAAATCAATTAGTGTTCATGCACATACGAATGTTTACATGGTACTTGTTAATGCATCTCTAATCAATGTTCACGGTGATTATAACTGTTTGCGAGTAGAAAGTAGTTTGCTTACACGTGTCAATCGTCACAATTATATTCTAGAACCTTGAATAGTGAATGTAGGTAAAACTCAAGGTCTTCTGCTAGCTACAAATGGTAGAAATGATTCAGAAAGTAATTGAACACCGATATAGTGATAGATTAAGATGTATCGTGAGTGAAACACTTATAGCCTAGTTGCACTCGGTGATTAGAAACATCCACCAAGTTCCTAGATAGGTGACCGCTGGTGGCATGACACGTGATTCGGAGGTCACGTTAAGCAGTCGGTCCCACTTGTTATTATAGGATAACAGTCGTACAGCTTAGATGGAGGCCTTTAGGCGACTTAAAAACATCCAAACGCAAGATTATGTAGCCATAACGTTGTCTTACCCGTTCCCAACCCGCACTCGGCCAGGATGGAGACCTATGGCCTTAACCCTTTCCTGAGAGGAGACCTAAGCCCAGCAGAGGGACATAATGGGTTGCTGGTGAAGAAGTACTACTTCTGTTCATTCCGTGAACGTGATAAGAGCCTTAGTATAGATGGCAGTAGATTAATACAGGCTTTTTTTTATGCAGGGCCCTGCCAAAATGACTCTACTCTGCCTGATGGAAAACGTAAACAGAATCCAAGAGTGGTGGTCGGCATACTCATTGCGATTGCAGACAGTACAACAATGAGCTTGGTTATCCATACCACGGCGGCCTAGTGATGCTTCTGCAACATTGGGCCTCCAATCTCGCGCTCACCAACGAAACACGACAACACGAACGCTGCCATTTTACATTGATCTTCTGTACGAGGGTAGTACCGCCCAGGTCCGGCCCGTTCGTGATGAAATCAGCGAGGCTGTACTCCCTTGATTATGTTAAAATGTAAATGTATGATCTTCAGTCATTGTTATACTAATGATTAGATTCTTAGTTATATGTGCATAAAGGCTCTCCGACCCTCAGTCTTTTCTTCTTCTTTCTTTACATTCTCTTTCTGAAATTTAAATTTAGTAAGACATTGAACCATCTTTCAACAAATCAAAAGTCGAAAATTTTAAAGTTAAGAAAATAATAAATTCAGAAAATCTTTGGGTAGATAAAGAAAGACTGGAAAACTGACAAATAAGCCTAAAAAATGCCATAATTATTATTGCCCTTGTATGATAATGTTAGGTATTCAAAAAAAATAATTACACAATTACAAGTAATGTATTTCTTGAACTGAAATTTTCCTTAATTTATAATACTTGATTAAGTAGATCACTATTAAACCTCTTTTTTAAGAAAGTTTTAAGTTCAGTAGTTGTAGTCAAAGACTGCTGATGATGATGGTGTTAACTACCACTTACCATTTGCACATACATTTACCTCATATTTCGAAAGGATTATACTATAATTTTAGACCAACTTCCTTAATAGGGGTCATTTCTATTACTGTAATGTGTGAACATATAAATAAACATTTTTAAAATATATTTTGTAGATAATTAAGGTTTGCCTGGTGCCAGAAAGAGATTGCCTTTGAGCGATAAGGCCGTCCATTGTACCTTCTACATATTACCTTTATAAGTAGTCTGATATTCAATAAAGTGATTATTGTTATTTTTTTTATATATGGCCGTGACAAAATGACTACTATGACTGATGGAAAGCATAAGCAGAATCCAAGATTGGTGGTCACCATACTCATTGCGAATGCAGACAATGCAATAATGCAGCATGGTGACCCGCAGCAGGGCGGTCTATTGATACTTCTACTTGTTTTTTTTATATCGGCTTGATAACATGTTTGCTAAATAATACGACGATCGAGATTAGCAGTAACTGCGTATCAAACAAACAAACTCACGTTCACATTTATGTGATTATTATCGGCACGTATTGACCGTCTTAACTGGAGTGATGCGTCACCTCCGTAAGGAAAACCGAGCTAATTAACTCTATCGTTTGCATTTCCTTGTTTATTTATTTACTTATTAATTTACCTACAGTTTAACAATACTTAAAAATAATACTTGCATGATAAATAAATAAATTAATACTTCGGATATCTAACACACAACGCCATCTGGTCCCAAGCTAAGCAGAGCTTGTGTTATGGGTACTAGACAACTGATATAAATACATATAGATAGATAGATAGATAGATAGAAAACTCTTTATTTGCACACTATAATATTACAGTTAGAAGAGAGTACATAAAATTTTAGACAGAGTGTACATAGGGCTACTTATACACTTTTATTTGTAAATATATAAATATTATACATAGAAAACACCCAAACCTCGAAACAAATATTTAGAGATCATACAAACATTTGATCTGATCCGGAAATCAAACCCGTGACCTCAAGCTCAGCAGTCGCACACGCTACCACTGCGCCACCGAGTCAATAAATGAAATAAACGTGTACAACATCGATAGTTAAACACAACATTTATGAAAAGATTTGGATATTATTTACCAGCTTTTGCCCGCGGCTTCACCCGCGTTTATGTCGGTTATCGCAGTAAATAGTAACCTACGTCCTTCCTCAAAAATCTAAGTATTTCCATGTCAAATTTCATTTAAATCGGTGAAGCAGTTTAGCTGTAAAAGCGTAATAAACAGACAGTTACTTTCGATTTTATAATATTAATATAGATTTATGATACACTTTGTTTACTATAAATCTATATGTCGCGCTCATAGCCCAGTTGCAGTCGGTGATTAGAAACAATCACCGAGAGTAAGCAACGACGGTGGGGTCAGTACCTGGATGGGTGACCGCTGATAGCATGTTACCATAAGCGTCTCCGTGATTCGGAGGTCACGTTAAGCAGTCGGTCCCGGTTGTTATCATAGGATAACAGTCGTGAAGCTTAGTTGAACTCTTTTGAGCGGCTTAAAAAAAAACATCCAATGGCAAGACTACGTAGCCAAAATCTTTCTCTTGCCGGTCCCCAACCCACACTCGGCCAGCGTGGGGACGTATGGCCTTAATCCTCACCTGAGAGGAGACCCGAGCCCAGCAGTACGCCATTATGGGTTGTTGATTGATTGATTGATATTTTTTATAATTGTTTATAGATTACCGGTAAAAATAAAACAAAGTCAGACACACTAACTAAATATAATTATAATTAAGGATTATTTGACATCCTTTATGATAGCGTCGTTCAACAGTAGTACCTGAATGAGCGAGTTTTGCTTTTGTATCTTTGTTTGGTTAATTTTCTAAACAATTATCTTCTAGAAATAGATTGATTATTTTAATCAATAGCAACGACACCCAGCCTACTACTCCATTTATAGGCTTTAAAGCTAACAATGCACTAGAGGCCCTTGACTTGGAGGCGTCCAAGATCTATCTGTTCCTTAGCACCCACGCCATGGAAAGGTAACACTATCAAACATTAGTTCCAACTAAAATTATTTTTAGATTTTCGTGACTTTTACACATACATTATTCTATTTAGTTCTATTGCAGAACTGATTCACAATAAAATTATTTCGAAATGGTTATAACTGAAACTGGTTCAGTAAATTATTTCCTCATTATTTATCTAATGCTTCAGTCGCGTCCTTTCCATTATTGATCTGTATGATCTTGTGATTCTATAAGTGGGTCAGGGTCAATATAGTTACTATATGTGTACAACCTCGTACATCAGTAACGTACTTAGTATGTGCGTAAATTAGAATAACAATATTGTTCAGTGCACAATTAAAAACTGTCCTGAAATGAAGTAGAATACTTACTATTATACTTTTAATTAAGGACTGTTCCTACCCACTATGACTACTATACACCAGGATCAACAGCAGTGATCCACGAACTCTCAGAGTTGTGACACTCAGGAAGTCCCAGGAAAAATGAAACTGTCTTGGAAGCCGCAACGAAATTAATCAAAATAAAACTGGAGGATTTGGAAATATAATAAGTCCACAACACTAGACTCAGAGTTTTCAGTTGTTCTGGAAGCGGCCCTGACTTTTTCACCTATTCCTTACACTCCTTGATGAGAATAGCACTTTAAAACTATCACTAAAATAAACTCTTTAGAATTATCATACATGGTTTAAAGGTAAAGGTAAAGTCGGTAAATATCTCCCTTTGGAGGAGTACATCATAAAGCAGGCTTAAAGTTGTGGTAAATATGTTTATTTACACCCATGCTATAAAACCTCTATAAAAGATTCTGAAACAGCTTGCTTGTTACCAACATTAAAAAATCCTGTGTCATTGTAACCACAATATCATCTAAACGAGTGTTATAATCTTGTACTAAATTACATAATGCAACTCCTTTTTAAAAAAAGAACCTTGTCAGGCACGCGCACTTCAGAACCACAGCGCCGTTTCTTTAAAAAAAACAGTTATTCGAATTTATGTCGTATTCCGCCATTTTTGTTCGCCATAGAGTTAGTTTTTTTTTATTTAAGCTGGCAAAATGACTGTGCCCTGCCTGATGGAAAGCATGAGCAGAATCCAAGAGTAGTGGTCACCATCCTCAATGCGAAAAAGAACAATGCAGCATGGTGACCCACACTATGGCGGCCTGGTGAGATGCTTTTTCACGCCCCGCTTAAAGGACCCGGGATCATAGTGGGAAGGAAACACGTGCACGTGTAGTGAGTTCCAGGTTTTGACTGCTCGGCACAGGAAGGTATTACTGAAGCGATGAGTACGAGAACGTATGTCTTCCACTTTAAAGCGGTGACTTCTAAGGCCGGCACGTGTTGTTCTGTAGAGGAAGGGTGAGGGGGGGATCAATTGGAAGAGCTCTTCAGAACACTCACCATGGTAAAGGCGATAGAGGACTGCCAAGGAGGCGATATCTCNTGCTCGGCACAGGAAGGTATTACTGAAGCGATGAGTACGAGAACGTATGTCTTCCACTTTAAAGCGGTGACTTCTAAGGCCGGCACGTGTTGTTCTGTAGAGGAAGGGTGAGGGGGGGATCAATTGGAAGAGCTCTTCAGAACACTCACCATGGTAAAGGCGATAGAGGACTGCCAAGGAGGCGATATCTCTACGCAACTGTAGAGGCTCAAGGGTCTCGGTGGCTTCGGGACTATCGATAATACGGATTGCTCGCCGCTACAACCAGTCAAGAGCGTCAAACAGGTACAGTACTCCGCGCACAAGCGAACCTGGGTCTTGTAAAGAAGACACAGATACCCGGGCGAGAAGAACCGTCTCACCCTGTTTAATACACCTAGCTTCCTTGAGGCCGCTTTAGTGATACTCTCAACGTATTCGCGTGGGTTGACGTCTCGGTAGATATCCATGCCCAGGATAGCGAGCCTATTTTGTAATGGCATTTGAGTGCACTAAAAAGTGGGAAGGGGAAGGAATGGAGACATTTTGGCTGAGAACGCGTACACCTGTGTTTTCTTGGCGTTGAACTCGACCAGATTCTTACAGCCCCATTGAAAAATGCGGCCCAGAACATGGTCAAGTTGAGCGCCAAGTTCTTGTCGTCTTTCTTCAACATCTGCTGGTTTGTCAGAGGGCTGTCCAAAATAGTGTCCATGAACTGTGCTGTCGTCTGCATAACAATGAATGTTGCCAAGCGCTAACATGTAACATAACTGTTTCAGAACTCCATGATTCATATCATGGGTGTAGATAAAGTCTTGATTGCAATTGTACATAATTAGGTATTGAAACACTCATGTGATACAATTATCACACTCGGCTTCCCCTCGTGTGATAAACCCCTATTCGTGTTTTTATACCCCTTATTATAGAAAAGTTGCATTAATAACTATAATGTTTTCAATATTAACATTTTACTTCCTCATTACAATGCCAGAGATTAGCTTAAAGTATATACGTTATCTATAAACGAAGTACTATATGTATCACTAGAACACTTAGAAAAATATTTTTCCTAGATGATAAAACATCGAATGTCATTTATGACAACACGGAAATATTGTATATGAAATAGACGCGGATAACTTTAGTAGTGTGTAGTTATATCTTACGGTTCGGTACGTCATCAAATGTATACAATACCGTAGGGCGAAGCTAGTCTAAAAAAAGTGGCCAAATGGCTAAGTTACTCTTTCTATAATCAGCTACTTATCAGTGAAAGTCCCGGCAAAATCGGTAAAGCCATTCCTGAGATTAGTCAGAACAAACAGACAGACAGGCAGACAGACAGACAAAAAATTTAAAAATTGATTTTTTTATGAAAGTATCGTATATACTTTTATTTGAATTTAGTGAAAGCTGTTAATTTCAAATTACAAACAGACACTTCAATTTTATTTATTTGTATAGATTTATAGGTAGCTTCCTTGTTGCCTCTACCTCTATTCTGCCTCGTTAGTCCAGTGGTTTTCGTAAGCGACTGCCGATCAATATGTCTTGGGTTCGATTCCCGGGTCGGATTGCTGTTGGGTTTTTCTTACAAGAAATTGAAATGAAGACAGATTTGAGATGATTCATAGAAGAAGATGGCGGTGTTTCCCGCCCGAGCCTCGATGAGCAAGATAAGCCGTCGGTATCGATTGTCATGAACATCTATGGCAATCGTTATTGGGTAGTCAGTGTTCTTAAATATACTGACAACTAGTTCAATCTTCGAATTTAGTTCAGACTCAGGGTTGCGGAGGTCAGATACCAGTCACTCGGTGGATAATTGATATTCAGGTAAAACTGGTTGAACTAGTAGCCGACCCCAAATAATCTAAGGAATAATAAAGGCTAGGAAGATGATTATGTATAGATAGGTACATACAGTCCGGTTGAAATCTTCAACCTATTGCCATCCACTGCTGAATGCAGGCGTAACCAAAGATCGCCACGTTCTCGGCCTTAGGCAGTCCATCAGTTCCAAGTAATATTCTGTCATTTTTCGGTACCACTTTGGTGATAGGGGACAACCTCTTTGTCGTCAATCAGGTACTTTGGATTGGTAACATAACTCTTGATTTAAAAAAATCAACAGTCAGATTTAATTGAGACTACCAACTGACTCGTCAGTTCAGCTCGTACAGTGGACAAAGATTCCTTTCTAAGAAGAAGAAGTCTATGTATGGCCAAAATATACTTAACCTTACCTTACCTTAAATACCTTAAAACGGAGTTACTAACTTCTTATTAATGTATCGTGGTTCAAAACAATACTATAATACATTATGTTACATGATAGATGTTCACACGGCTACATTTGTCTGCGTTTGACTCAACATCATATGACCACGGCACGTGGTATATCACAATGGAAATAGAATGTCATGTGCTCTAGTTTGTTTAACTGTGGTGGGTAGATATTTTTAAACGCACATACATCACCTGGATATAAATAATTCAGGATCTTGTGTTATAATTAGACGTTATTTTACTCTTACCGTCACCGTACTCTGTACTCTGTACTCTCTGTACGTACTCTGTACCGTCAAATTTCAGTTTATCAGAGTTGATTTAATACAATATTTTTAAAACACTTTTATTAGCTTAAAATTTATATTTGCTTGTATTTTGGTTTATGACATAAAAGACTAACATACTCGACCGGAGTGATACCACGACCTTACAGAAAGCCGGTGTGAAACAGTGCTTGACCTGTGTTTCACCGAGTGAGTGAGGATAACAGAGGCCTATTCTCGAACCTCTCCCCACATCCCTCAAAGGCAGGTAACGCACTTGTGACGCGTCTGGTGTTGCGGGTGTCTATGGGCGGCAGTAATTGCTTACCATCAGGCGATACGTCTGCTCATTTTCCCACTATTACATAAAAAAAGACTTTTGTAAACGAAGTTTAGAGGTTGTTTCTTGCTAAAAATACCGCAGCCGATATTTTCCACATATTTCTTGTGTGAAGTAAAAAGTTTAGTGAAAAGCACACAGCGATGTAAAGTAAAGTATATGAAACTAAGTAGTTAACCCTGAAAAACATATAAAATTGTATATTTCAGAGATAACTATGCTATATGTTACTATTTTAGCAAACGTCTCAAGAGGCCGCAAACAGTGTGGATCGCCTTACTGCATTGTTGCATAGTCTGCATTCGCAATGTGTGGTGACTACTATTCTGCGATTCAGCTCATGCTTTCGATCAGGCAGGGTTGAGCCACTTTGGCAGGCCCTTGTATGTTATAAAACTATCAATAAGGACAGGCCCCTATTGATGATAAGTTTAAGCTTATCTATGGCTCTGCCGTTCTGTTGAAGACATTTTATCTTAACCAGATAACTTTTAATCATAAATCTATACGCAAATATCGACTTTGTTGACTGTGTCAGGTTCGTATACATAAACAGCTGAGTCAGCTTCATTTAAAATGATTGTTATAATAACACTCTTGAAAGAAATCTTTGAGTGTTTACACAAGGGTGGTCCAAGAACAGACCCCTGCGGAACACCGCACGAAATGGATCGTCGTCTCAAGATTCGACTCGGTCCTCGGATATAATCTGCTACTAGCCCTCTCAGATACTCTGGCAATACATGGTAGTGGAGGCAGACTATTGAATGCGTTAGCGATGGTCAAAGACACCGCCAACAGCACAACGTCGCAGCCCACTACCTCTTCGGTTACGGCCCGAAGGCGCAACACGGCATCGAACATCGAACGCCCATCTCGAAATGCGGACTAGGCGTCCAACATATCGAGGCCCACCTCGCAAAGTGGCTGACGATGCGGTCAGAGATTATTCTCTCAAACAGTTTACCAGGCCTGTCCATCAACACTAGGCCGCCATATTGTGGGTCACTGTGCTGCATTGTTGCATTGTCTGCATTCGCAATGAGTATGGTGACCGCCACTCTTGGATTCTGCTCATGCTTTTCATTAGGCAGAGTAGAGTCATTTTAGCATGGCCTTATAAAAAAAAGAATAATGAAAATATACGTTCAGGGTAAATATACATATTATCTTTGTTCATAATCGTAAAATTACTTTATTGTTCATATAAAAGTTTCTATAAACTTTTCTTTTAAAACAAGTGAAACACCACGAGCCATCACCACAGGTCTGAATTGTGGGTCAGAACCGATCCATTTAAAATCACACGTGCCACACTCCACTTCAAACAGAAGATATTCGGGAACCGAGTGTATCAAGATATTTAGATAGAGATCATGGAAGCTACAGTAAGAAATCGCGAGTATTAATTGAATAACGAGACTTATTCTATAGTATCTCAAACTTTATCTTGACTGCCTCTGCGGCACAGTGACAGCGTATACGACTGCTGTGCTTGACGTCTCGGGTTCGATTCCCGATTCAGTCCAAATGTTTGTATGATCTGCAAATATTTGTTTCGGAGTTTGGGTGTTTGCTATGTATAATATATATGTATTTTATTTACAAAAAATAATTTCTTTATATCAGTTGTCTAGTACCCATAACACAAGCTCTGCTTAGCTTAGGACTAGATAGCGTTGTGTGTTATGTTATAAATATAATGTTAGAAATATTTATTTATTTATTTAAAGAAGATGAGGTCTAATGTAAAGGTTTCATTCGTTGTAAAATAGCAAAAAGATATCTCCGGTATATATAGATCGATAAATAGAGTTACAGAACAATCTTAAATGGGCGAGGATTAGATGTTTATATCTTAAGATATAAAAAAAATACTGTTATCATAGTTTGCGATATCTTGTTACAGGTGGTAGGCGCCGTTGAAGTGATATATCAGGCGATAATACGCCAGGCAACAACCTTTGCTTAGTAATTAAAACAGAAAATGTAAATGCATTAAGATATTTAGTCATAGCGATATGCTTTTATAGGTACTAGTGGTAGCCAAGCGGTCGAAATTCTACACAGTTTTTTCTTATGTTTTTGGCTTTATGCGCCCTTCCTTCAACTTTAACTGTGCAAAATTTCATTCTCCTTCGTCCTCACAATTTTCGTAAAAAGGGGTACAAAGTTATTGTTTCGCGGATTTATATATGTATAGAAAAACCAATTTTCGTCGTCTCTTGAGCTGGACGAATCTAATTATAAAATTAGATTGATTGTGTGTATAGACTTCTGTAACATACTATCTATTGTTATGTGAATTAATGTGTAAATAAGTGAATTTTGAATATAAAATTTATTTTTAATTTTTATGATTTGTGATGCAACGGAAAATCTTTAGCATGAATAAAATTTTTCTCACAAACACACACGCACACAATCTTTATTTTAATATTAAAAAAACTTTACTTACACTTAGTAGCCCGCTCATTTTTAAAAACTCGCTTTCCTGTCAAGGAAGGCGTTGGTAGCTGTGCTATCGCTTAATAGTTTTGTAGCTATCATCGATACTATTTTGAGTCTTACATTGTAAACGATTTTTTTATAAACATATTTAAACCTACTTCAAACAAAATTATGTGAGTGTGCAAACAATGCATATTTATGTGATAGTAGCAATCACGTTTCTTTTAGACCATTACGAAATAAATCCTGAACAAAAAAAAAACAAATTCATCTTTAAATGAAAGAGTTATATCGTAAAAAAACATACACAAAACAATTTGTGGATCACACAAAGTGTAGGCACAAAAAGTACACTTGGCGCAGTAGAAAGTGGCGTGGCGACGGTTTAAACCACTTTTTTTTTGTGTTTGGTGGTGGATATCATCATCATCATCATCAGCCTATCGCAGTCCACTGCTGGACATAGGCCTCTCCAATTTCACGCCACTTAGTTCGATCTATTGCTTACTTCTGGTGGTTATACTTATTGCGAATCTGCATTCAAAGCAACAAAGCAGCATGGTGACCCACACCATGGCAACCTAGTGACGCTTCTGCATATGCAATCTTCATGCAAATAATCTTGGGAATAACAAAGACTAGGAAGATGATCATTATTATGTACGTATGTATGTATCAAGTACTATTTTAAGCCTGGAGGTATCGAGATAAAGTTTAAAGACTTGTTTGTCGTGAAGTCAAATTTGCCATAAAATCATTTAATGATAAAAAGTGAGTAATCTCTATAAAAATGATGTAAGTATGATCTACATTGGGAAATAAAATATTGATAGTGAAGTTTATTTTGCTCGTAGAATGACTCATCAGCACTATATTAGGATTATTGGATTTAGTGGACTAAGTAAATCGGGAAAACAACCTTATATGGATTTTTTTCTGTTCAATCTATGTAAATAAAAACGAATCACCTTAATGTTTCTACGCTCATTACTCCCGATTGCCTGCACTGAATTGGATAATTCTTTTTCTTGTGTATTTGTTATTGTTAAGAGAAGGTTTATGTAAAAAGAAAGATATTGCACGCGGCTGTGCACTGCCTGTGGGAAACTGAAGCTAGTTTAATTACAAATATTTTTTCAGCAATCTAGAAAATATCTACGAAACCAAATATGGTGGTACGAAGTCAGCCGGGTCAGCTAGTATGTAAAAAAAAAATGATAAGATGGGCAAGAAATATAAAAAAAAGTGAATGGCTGTTGTTGAGAAGCCCCCAATATCTTTTGCCCGCGGCTGTTTTGCATACCTACATGAAAAAAATTAAAACAAGAAAGAACTTGTTTATATATAAGAGTCTACCAAAGTGAATCTACCTCTGCCTGATGGAAAGCATGACCAGAATCCAGGAGTACTGGTTACTACACTCTTTGATGTAGACAATGCAACAATGCAGCATGGTGACCTTCACTATGGCGACTTATTCAGATGTGTCTGCATCAATGGGCCTTCGTTTGCTTTAAATTGTTAAATCGTAATAAACACAATGCAACTAACTTAGTTTTCTTAACTCTTACAATAATATTCCTATTTGTAATTTAAAACTATAATTTTATTTATTTCAATAATATAATCTTTGAATTACTTACTTTATCTGACTTAGTTTGACATAGTTACTGATTTCATGTGGTGACGAATTTAAATTCCGAAGTTTCACCATCAATTTTCATCCCTGTGTCCAAAAAGGGACTAATAAACACTGTTGATGAGGATAACTTACCATCAGGTAATAGGACCACTTCGCTTGAAGAATTACTTACTTCTTAAGAAGGATGAAAAGGGACTTCCTGTCATCTATTTCATAATAAACAACGTGCATACCTGACTTCTTCATATTTTCCTGTTCATATCTAGCCCACAACTTCCAAGAAGTTTCAAGTTTACTCAATTGTGTACTGAAAACACATAAACAATTCAAAAAATAATTGTGATTCACTGATATATATATTTTCGTTAATACAGGAATCTATTGCACTGAATTAATGGTTGACTAAAGTTATAAGTAATTTGTATAAACAAATGTAGATCGACGTTTTATGTGACCTGCAATCATTGATGAGCCATGCATCGATTCATAAAACCACGCTAGAGTGACATGATACCAACTTGTCAGACAGTCAGCAGTGTCTTGTCAGTAATCGTATGTTGCTGCTAACTGCTGGGCTAAGGTTTCGGGTACGATTCCCTGGTCGGACCAAATGTTTGTATGATCAGCAAATATTTGTTTGGGAATTCGAGTGTTTCTATGTTTAAAATTTGTGCATTCACCAGACTTATTACTGAATTTATAAAACGTCTCAAACATTGGAATCGCTCTCGTATCTTTTGAGCTGGAGGTGTCCCTGGGCTGTGGTTGTCACACACTATTAGGTGACCTAGCCATCTCTTTTGGCCCTATCCCATAAGAATTGGATACTTCCAAAGTATTTTACTGGTTATCATCGTAACTCACTGACTTTTCGCCGTAAGATCGGTGAAATCTTTCACATCATCAGTAGTCTTAAACAATTCACTCAATTTGATGACTGCCTCTGTGGCTCAGTGGTGGCAAATGCGACTGCTGTGCTAGAGGTCTCGGGTTCGATTCCTTAGTCGGACCAAATGTTTGCATAATCTGCAAATATTTGTTTCGGAGTTTGGGTGTTTTCTATGTATAATATGTATGTATTTACAAAAAAGAAGTATATAAGTATTCTATCAGTTGTCTAGTACCCATAGTACAAGCTCTGCTTGGTTTGGGACTAGATGGCGTTGTGTGTTAAAAATGTCTGAATATATTTATTTATTATTATTTATTAATTTAATATTATATGGGATATTATTTGGGAGATCCACACTTCGGCATGAATGGGCCGTCTCGACCGGAGTGATACCAAGGCCTCACGGAAAACCGGTATGAAACAGCACTTGTGCTGTGGTTCACTGATTGAGTGGGGATACCGGAGGCTCATACCCCAACCCCACCTCCATCCTCCAAGGGTTGGCAATGCACTTGTGACGCCTCTAGTGATGCATGTGCCCATGTGTGTGTGTTCTATGCTCGATTTCCCCTATTACATAAAATAAAAATAAAACTGCTAAATATATACCTCAGCAAGTAAGTTTTGTCTTTGGTTGGTATAGGATTTGTAAGTTTTTTTCTCAGAGATGTTATCTTGTCTAGTTTTGCTGCCTCAGTCGGCTCTTGCACTCGACTTCTCGACACCCACTCACACAAATAGGGTAGGCTAGACACACTTCGCATTCTTAATCCATCACCACGCCGCTCTTTTACATTGCAAATGGTTTTGACTCGTTGTTTTTGTTGTTTTTAATGGCCATTTTGTAATAAACAGGACAGTATGTGTGTTAACACAACATTTATTCTGCATTGAAAATTTATAACAAAATGCACTTAAATTTAAAATATCATTTTCCAGTGTATCGCTTCTGTCACTAAGTTTTTAAGACAGATGTGAAAATTAATTTCATAATGAAGAATTGCATCTTAAATGGCGCTTTGTTAACCATTTAATTTAATTACACAGTAAAAGTATTATAAATAAACAATGTAAACGCTGCGACAAGTATCACAATGAAACAAAAACGTCGTAAGTGGTATGTAAATATTTCACTATGATATACGGGTTATGCCATTCACAGAAAGCACATACGTCTATTTGTTCCTGAGTTATTACGAGAATAATCAGTTGAGGTCACTGCACCCAATGCAAATATCAAAATAGCTTTCATATATATTCATCTTATGTTACAACATATGTCAAGCTGAAATCTCCTTTATGATAAAGTAGTAGAGTCGAGTTTTAACAGTTTTGCTTATTGACTTAGTTCTTTTGGTGATGGTTTTGTGGTAGTAATCGGTATCTTCCCGGATCGTCGGTGTAGTATGTCATTCGATTTCATGTCTTGATTCGTGGTTCAGCTGGGGAGCAATGTAAATAGACTTTATGACTTTATGCGATTCTGAAATAAGTTAACATTTATTAAACACTTCAATTTGGAATAGTATTTCAATCCGTTATCTGGTAGGTACTTTACATATTTACTATGTTCTAGAGATTACCTGGCGGTCGAATTCCGATTGTTACGAATAATCTATCTATTTAATGGACCAATATATCTTGATATCTCATAGTACATACCTACTTTTGCAAGCTTAATAAAAAAATCATAAACATATGAAAAAACTAGCTGTTTGCCAACGGCTACGTCCGCATGTATGTCGGTATGGCGGCAACTACTCGACCATGTGTTATTCTAGTAAAACATTTTGCCGCCATCATTCATTTTAATCCCTTCAGTAGTTTTTTCGTTATAGAATAACAAACTCACAAACTTCTGCATTTAAAATATTAGTTTAAGCTTTATAAAGTTCTGTGCATGAACATTTATACTCGTGTTCAAAACAGGACATGCTTTCTTGCGCCCAAATTAGCATTTTTAGACATAAAAAATTAAGTACTAGTTTTCTTTAATTAGTTCTCATAGTTTCTTTAGTTTCGGTTCTTCACTAAATAATACCTTCATAATAATCTTCAGCTACCTAAACGAAATCAAAGACACAATATTTTCTTTTAATATGGAGATGCTTTCCGAGGTAGGAATCACAATCATTACCTTGCTAAGAATTTACCTAAAAGTAGAAAATAAAATTCAATCGTTTTTTTTAGAATGAAACATCTATATGAACCCATGTCATAAAATTGAACTATTTACGATTGATGCAGTTGAAACATCCTCTTCGGTAAATATCAACGACCTTATTAATGATGCTCAACATTTTTAACTTTCGAACAATTAAGTATAGTTCAACATCAACCAATCGCAGTCCACTGCTGGATATAGGCTTCTCCAACTGCACGCCACTTGATTCAATCCTTGGCTTCTGTAAGGCTGATAGTGTACGTAGGTCTGATACAACACACTCAGTAGCAGGTAGAACTGCTGTATGCCGTAAGAGTATATTCGCTATGACACCAATAATCGTATTAATATAATAAACGCGAAAGTTTGTATGGATGGGTGTTTGTTACTCTTTCACGTAAAAACTACTGATCGGATTTGGATAAAACTTTACAGTAATATAGCTTATACATCACAATAACACATAGGCTACTATTTGCCGCGGTAACCGTCATATACGCGGGCAGACTCGCGGGCATAAACTAGTCTACAATAAATTGCCAAAACGCATAAGGCTTGTTGAAAATGTAAACCTCTTCAGAAACGAATAGTTTTAATTATTAATTGATAAATTAAATTACTCAATATCCGATTTTTTAATGACATGACTCTGTAATTATTATTGTGACCTAATTAATAATGTTTTATATAATTTATAATATTTTATTCCTTTGAATATATTTATTTTCAATCATAGAAGGATATTTTAAATATTCTCAAGTAGGCGTTATTAGATAACTAATATTTAAGAAAAATATGTCTTTTCACTGAGAAATTTATTAAAGTCGAAATCTCGTTTATTAACTACAAAATTAACTAATATCTGTAAATTTATTTCGTTTAATATCTTATATGAAAAAAAAAACAATAACTTCTAAATAAAATTAATCGATTACGATATTTAATTGAATAAAGCGTCGATTTGTGTTTATTTATGGTCAATAGACAACCGCCCCTCGTGCGTCGCCTCATGCCACAATTTTGTTGCTAAAAAAGTTGTTGAGCAACGTTCTGCACGAAGTTTGGACTTATCAAGGCCGTAAAATAATACGCTAATGCCCACTCCCTTCGCGTATCTAGGCTTACATGTATCCGATATATCCGATATATCCGTTATCACAGGTGATTCCCGTATGCCACAATTTCAACATAATATCTACTTTCCTTCTCTTTCTTTGTTTTTAGGGTTTCGCACGTATGATAAAACGGATCTCTTATAAGATCACTTTGTTGTCAGTCTGTCTGTTTGTATATCTGTGTCTATATGTCAAGGCCCTTAATAGAGGGAACACGTGAAGGTGTCGAATTGAAATTAAAACTTATACTCTGGTCTACGGTCTCCAGCTGTTATGTAAAATCGAACCTCTAAGTTTGCGAAAAATGAGATGCAGTCGTTTATTCAGCAAAAAACGCAATTTTCGTCCCTCCCAAGGGTTTTATTTTTATTTTTAATTTGCCAAAATGACTCTGCTCTGCCTGATGGAAAGCATGAGCAGAATCCAGGCGTGGTGGTCACCATCCTCAATGCGATAAAGAACAATGCAGCATGGTGACCCACACTATAGCGGCCTGGTGAGATGCTTTTCCACGCCCCGCTTAAAGGACCCGGGATCATAGTGGGAAGGAAACACGTGCGCTGGTAGTAAGTTCCAGGTTTTGACCGCTCGGCACAGGAAGGAAGCACCGAAGCGATGAGTACGAGAACGTATGTCTTCCACTTTAAAGCGGTAACTTCTAAGGCCGGCACGTGTTGTTCTGTAGAGGAAGGGAGAGGGGAGGATCAATTGGAAGAGCTCTTCAGAATACTCACCATGCTAAAGGCGATAGAGGACTGCCAAGGAGGCGATATCTCTACGCAACTGTAGAGGCTCAAGGGTCTCGGTGGCTTCGGGTTAAAACTCATAGGGAACTGCCCGTTGACTTAGAATTATGAAAGGATGTTGACCGGTTCTGACCATAAACTGCTCAGACATGGAAGTGCTATCGAATCGTTAGCAGGATTTTCTCAAAATCATTTTTTTGATGTTGAGCAGAATAATATAAACACTTTTACCATATTGACCTTTTTTGCTACACGCACATACCAAATAAAACTCGCACCGAGCTATCGCAGTAAACTTATAAGCAGCATTGAATTATTCTGATCCAACGATATAATGGAAATCTTAACGATCTGTCAGCATTATACATCGTGTATATATCGTCAAATATCTACCAATACTAGATGCATATTGATCCATTAGGAAAATCGTTCAATGGCCAGTGTTGCCCTGTTCTTTTTCTGCATACAATTATTATCGATGAATGTGGTGAAGATTAAGTACATGATTGTAGGTTTTACGATGCAAACAAATCATTGCGTAATGCCAAGTACACAACTATCAGTATTATTAATGTAAATCAACGTTGAATGTCTCAAGACATAAAATAAACAATTGACTTTTATTGATTAATCTCTTTGATAATAATTAAAGGGAGTAATTCTTTGAGATAACTACCGCATTAAAGTGTAAAACGTGTCATTGAATGTCTGTATTAACCAATAAAAATCTTAATTGTAATTCAGATTCATATACATGACTGCAAACTGCCACCCGAAACACAAGTATCTGCTTAGTTTGGGAGACAGTATCAGTACCTAAAGTGCAATACATTTATTTGTATCTAATTATAAAGCAACCTGTAAATGTAAAAATTTGCGTGATAAAGATTATTATTATTATAAATAAAAATGTGTTTTTTGTGTATTATAAAAAAAAAAGCTTCATACTGTGCTATGTATTCATTCTAAGCAGTACTTGGCACAACTCCCATACAAGACTGGTCAATGTCCTTTGGCGGGTATAAACGTTCTAGACCACAAATTTATAGACTACAATGAAATTCACATGTAAAATAATTATCCTACCTACGGGACCCTCGGTCGGTGAGACGGACTGCACTTGTCCGGATTTTGCTATGTCTAATATAATTTATGACGTACAAGGCGTGCCTTTTATTCAGAATGCGCTATGTACTTATGTTATTTTTGTGTCAAAAATGTTATTTCCTGCTAATCTTTATAGATTAGCAGAAAATAACATTTTTGACACAAAAATACCAGTATGATTGATGGTGATAATGATAGTGACCTTTTTGGAATTACCGACACCTAATCTCATCCACGCGCCTACCACTGTAACTCCCGAACTCCCGTACACCAGGATCAACAGCAGTGACCCAGGAACACACTGAGTTATAACACTCGGGCAGTCGAAAAAATTAAACTGTCTTGGAACCCGCAACGAAAATAATCAGAAAAAAAACTCTAGGAATTGGAAATATAAAAGATAACTTTGTATGTCCACCATCACTTGACTGCTCTTCAGAGTGGACTCCACCTTCTTTAAGTGAGGGCCTGAGTGACATTTCTCCCCTCCCATTGCTCGTGCCCCAGAACTAAAAAAGTTATGGGAGTGGGTGTGGGGAGAGAAAGATTCTCCATGGGCAGCAGCAAAATTTCTGTTCCTTGAGTCCCACGTTTCGATGGGAGGCGGTAATCATCGCACTATTGAGACTCGCCTGCTTGACCGGTCTGTTTATAAATGGAATAGGTAGTTAAGAAAGAAAAACAATGATAAAAAAGACATTGGTTATACGGATTGAGGTATACAGAGAAAACTTCAAATAGACAGCGTTCAGAATTATCAGTTTTATGATAATACTAGCCGACCCGTGTCCACTTCGTTGGGCGTTAACCGCCCACTTTTTTATGACTTGATTTACAAATACTATTATTTTCATCTGCATTTCTTTTTAATAATTATAAAATATAGCCTAGTCACTCCTGAATAATGTCGCTATCTGTTATAAAAGATTTTTCAGAATCGGATCAGTACTTCCGAAGATTACCCCTACAACCATACAAACAAAGTTAGGCTTTACCTCTTTATATTATTAGCTTGAAACGTCTCTCACACACGACAATATACCAAAATACCAGATACCAAACAATTCTGAGCCTGTTCTATATTAACTAGACCGCCGATAAATATACCTATATATATATATACATATAAGTGCATGTATATTACAGACTAGATGACCTTTTTTTTTACGTGGTGGAATGCCTTTACGCACTTCGCTCCCCCCCCGCGGGAACAGGGGGTTCGCTTTATGTGGGACTCCTGACTGACTCGCCAGACTACCCACTAAACCACCACGGTGTGCCACTCTGCGCCTGAGACGGTAGAGATCCGGGAACCGCTTTCTTACGCCATCCGGACCCCTCCCAGCGCCTGCCCGCACTTAAGCGGGCTCCGTCGTCTTAATTCATTCGCTATGAGCCTTGGTACAGCGTGCGTAATTTTCAGTAAATCATGGGAGAGCCACGCTTCGGCATAAATAGGCCGGCTCGACCGGCCACGGCCTCACAGAAAACTAGTGTGAAACAGCGCTTGCGCTGTGTTTCACCGAGTGTGTGAGGATACCGGAGGCCCATAATCCAACCCCACGTCCATCCCCCTCCCTATCCCCCAAAGGACGGCAACGCAGTTGTGACGCCTCCAGTATTGAGGATGTCTATGGCGGTAATCACTTACTATCGGGAGGAATACCTGCTTGTTTGTCCCTATTTCTTAAAAAGAAGATGGCGGCACCACCCATTTCTTCTCCATCGGTGCTTATCGAAACGTCTATCGATAATTTAATTAAATTAAAGGAAAGGAAATTAATAAACGATCAAAGCTTCATGAAAAAACTTCAAATAAACCTCTGATATTAATTAAAAAAAAAGACCGGTTATTTGGGCCAGTGTGCGCGCTTTAAGCCCAAAACGATGAAACTATCAGCAGATTAAAAATTTTGTAGTTTTGCGGCGGTTCTTAGACTGCAGGACTTTAATCATGCGGGTAATTGAGTGGATTTTAATATTAGAAACTACTTAGTTTTAATAATGGTAGGGTTTAAAACACACTTAGATTACACACTTATAAGTTCAATGCTAATTCTATGTTTCGACATGTAGAAGGGCCAACATTAAATTTATGAACCATTAATTAGTTTTAAAGAAAAATTTAATAATACTACAGAAATATAAACGTATCTTTAACTATGTTTAGAACTATTCAAGTTTTGATGTTGAACGATAAAACCATTGTGAAATTATATAGGAATGTAAGAGATCTTCATCGTTGTAAATACTTTAAGTGAATATTATTTCTACTAACTCTTAAGTGAGATAACTTAGTATTAATTAAATAATAAAATAAAATAAAAAGCCTTTTTATTTCCTGTAAATTTATATTAGTATCGTTCTTATCCTATGTTATTATTACTACTTTTTTTAAATATAATTTCATTGGGCATAGTTAAGATACTGATATATATTTAATATATCAGTATCTTAACTATGCCCAAGATTGTAAAGGTATCCATGTGGTTACCACCAAATATATATGCTTACACATATACATATATATATATACACACACACACACACACACACACACACACACACACACACACACACACACACACACACACACACACACACATGCGCACATATACATTTACACATGTACCCACAGAAATTAGTTCTCACATAAGTAATATTAACAATCTAATACCAATTAATAAATTGTTGTATACCCTAAACTATAAAGAACGTTAACATCTGTGTATTTATAAGTATAAAATAAATAAATAAATAAATATGTTCAGACATTTTAACACACAACGCCACCTAGTCCCAAACATGTGACTTTTAAGATCATGTTATGACAAGTTTTGCTACATACATAACAAAAATTTAATTTACTAATTAATCTACAGGAACCCCAGAATGGGTAAAGGCAGGCAGGTAAATTAATTATGTAAGTACTTATTAAACTTTCTCATTTTATAAACAACAGCAACCGGCCTGGCTTCTGATACTGATATCTTTGAAATTCTTGTATTTTCTCTGATACAATGAGCCGAGACGCCCCTGAATACATACAATATGCATATGCATGTATTAGAGGCGTCGGTTATGGCACTTTTGATGAATTTGAAGTTTGCTACGCGTATAAAAGGACGCTATAGTAATGATTGCACACAGGCGCATCATACACTGGAGACATTTCTGCATGTATTACACATGTAAACCTTCCTCTTGAACTACTCTACCTGTTGCTGAAAACTGTATTAAAATCGGGTGAGTATTTAAAAGGCTATAACGGACAGAAGCGCCTTCATTTTATAGTATATAAAGATAATAATCATTATGTAAACGTACGGAATCTTTGAATATATCTCAAGATTTGGACCATTGCAACTTTATTCAAACTTTACGCAATGCTAATACCCATTCCGTCATCACGTTAATTCCCAAACATAGAAGTTGTTATGTAAGTGTTATGTATGTAAAACACCTGTTTCTTTTAAATATCTTAAATCAAAACATAAGTGATCGACATGCAATTAATCAATAATTTGACAGATAAAGCAACCGGTAAATTCCACAATTATTTATTTACAATCACACCGATAAATTTTTTTTTCCAATACAGTCAGCTTTCAAGTTTCACTAATGATAGGGTGCGGTGTGTTTAAAACCGATACAATCTTCTGATTGGCTTAAGGGAACCTGCTTACTTTATATGGCAGACATCTTTAATTTACGCTTTTGAATAATATTTATACTGATATTCATTTTTATTCATACATGTTTAACCTGAATAACAACTTGATATATCACACATATTGCTGGTTGATCTCCAACTTACAGACCTGGTACTGTTGTGACTGGACTACTGAAAAATATACTTACATAATAGCTATACAATTGCGCGTTTCGATGTGCCAGAATTTTTCTGGTTACGGTGGTGAGAAATGAAAAACAAAAGTAATGTGAAAAACATATTGTTTAGAAAAGTCATCTCCCGCCAAACTTATATGAAACAGATACAGAAAACACCCAAACTTGGAATAACAATTTGTGGATCGGGATGTGATTTTCCCATGTTTGGTTCGAACCTACATTACTCAGCGCAGTACTAAACGGCGTGGTAGTACAGTCATATAAACAATACTTAAAGCGCTTTCGTAAAAAAGTTTAGCTTAATCGATAAAGATACACGATTTTATAGCCGAAAAATTAGTCAAAATTGATAAATTTTTTTCGTCTAATAGTAATTAACTGTCTGAGTCAATAAAAATCTGAACTATCCTAATGTCGTCTGAAAGACCTTGCAATCATTTCGTTACTCATCACATAGTCAAAAACACGGCAAAAACACGGCAAAATTTCAAATATCTTTTGCGGCAACATTTTCTAAACACACTGTCAGATTCACTTTAATTTTATATTCTCCCATTCTAAATTTTATATTATGTATATTTATATATGTATAATTATAAACATATGTATTTTAACGCTATTTATTATATTAGTACTACTTATTGTATATTTATATATATTTCCTTTTTAAATTACAGTTACTTCTGTGCATCTACCATGGCTAACTCTGCATCGCCCTAAGGTCGACTGGCAGAAAATGCCTACGGCATTAAGTCCGCCTTTGCCAATTTTGTGCATAAAGATTTAAATAAATAAATAAATAGTCGTTATTGTAGTTAACTAATCCATTTCTAATCCTGATTATGAATTGATGATGCAATGGGCGACAACCAAACTGTTCATGGGTAGCGTTCGTTATAGACCGAAAGCTACTGAACCCTTCTAATAACGATATGTTTGTAAGGCTAAAAATTATTGTAGTGATGAGTCTTAGCATGGTAAATACAGTAATCATTACCTGGCATGCCTCAGTCCTGCACATCATCAACCAATATATTTTTAATATTGGAAAAAAACGATAAGAAAGATTGTTCCTGTAAGCTTGAAATTTTTATACGATTTATTTCATAAATTAAGAAAAATTGATAGGTGTTTCCGATGAGCACGAGTACCTGCCAGGTGACCCATGATATCATCAATGAAGACAAACTTTAGTCTCTAAAGTTGTAATTTATAATACGTTTGTCTGAGCGATTTAAAAAAGTCTAAATGTCATTTCTTTCTATAAGACTTTATAAGGAAAATCAGTCATTGTTTTCCAAATTTTAGTCATTGGAGAAACCAGAGTTATTAGTAAACACCACAATTCAAATTAATATATATTTGGTTATGAAAAAGTTGTCGATTACTTTTTAGACCATCCATATATGGCGACGCTGTCCCGAGAATCGAATAAATGCAAGCGTCGTCATATCTTCACAGTCACAGAACAAACATACGTATATTATCTTCCTCTCAATAATATCACGACTACGTCTGTGTGACGTAGACGTCTAGAACAGTCGTAACACACTCACAACACAATGAGTTAGTTATCAATGAGTCACGTGCAAATTTAGAAATGTGTGCGTGACACCATCACCTAAATACGCAAATCTCTAATAAAACCTTTACAAACAACAGTCAATGTTAAGTCAATACTAATAAACATGCAACTACTGAAATACTCCAACGCAATGGTACGATTTTTTTTAATGCAGGAATATAATAATTAGAACAAAAGGTAAAAAATAAAACAAATTTCAGTCCGCCTAAACAGGCCGACAATTGTGTGATTTGTTCATAATAGAGACATATAGAATTTACATTGAAAGTATATAGGTTTTTACCATCCAGTTTTGGCAATTACTTTCACCTTTTTCGCGTTATACTCATACCAAGGTCTTGCACATTTCTTATATTTTCAAACCTTCTTATCTCTTGAGTGTTCTTCTTCAGTTTATAATGATATTTAATAGTCCGCTAAATTGCTGCTGTACCGTAGTCTAAGGTCTATCATCAACAGGCTGCTGCACTTCACTGATGGCAAAGATCTCTCCTAAGACACATCTCATAGCTCGGCCTGTTGCTTTTCGCATCGAGTCAATCCACCATCAGGATAGAGAGCGCCCCACACTACGTTTACCAAGACGCGGTGTCCACTCTACAATAGGCTTGCTCCAGCGATTATCGATTCTGCGAAATAAATGTCCAGCACTTTAACTTGTTAACTTTCAAAGCCATGTCGGTTACCTTGGTTCTCTGACGGATTACTTCGTCCTTAACTTCATCCTTCAGAAAGACTCCGAACATACCAAAAGGCATAGCGTAATATATATCTCGCTACGACAGTTAGTCAACATAAAACATCTCAGGAATAAAGGATGCCCAATGTAATGTAGTATTCCGGTCGTTACATGTGACCATGTGGCATAGTAGGAAATACGGGCTGTCCGCAGCACTGTTTTGAGTTGCATGCGTCATTTATCTATTATCACAATCATTCATATGGAGAATAGTGCTTAGTCGCAGATAATGATTCAATCTCTCCTTTTTGTTTATAGAATTGAGTTACTAAGTACGTGGTAATCGTAAACCGGCATTGTGTTCATCCAATACAAATGGAGCAAAGGGAGTAAGAGCAAACAATGCAGTACAATAATACTGCAAAAAGAAGTTTTTATTAAAGTTGAGCTAATAAAATGTCTCTGTTCTGCCTGATGGAAAGCATGAGCAGAATCCAAGAGTGGTGGTCACCATCCTCAATAAGGACATCGCAGCACCATGACCTACGGCGGCTTAGTGAGTTCGTTTTACGCACCCGGCTTAAAGGACCTGGGATCATTATGAGATGAAAACACGTGAGCTGGTAGAGAGTTCCAGATTTTGACTACTTGATACAGGAAGGAAAAACCGAAGCGATAAGTACGAGAGCATATGTCTACCACTCTGAAGCGGTGACTTCTAAGGCCGGCACGTGTTGTCTTGTTGAGGAAGGGAGAAGGTGGGACCGGTTGGAAGGAGGAGGGGAAGGAAATTTAAAAGAAACCCAGTACCATCAAAGTAGGTAAGGCCACGCTGATTTTAGTACAAATGGGCCGGCTCAACTGGGCTCCTGTTGAGCCGGCCCATTTGTACTAAAATCAACCTACCACAGAAGACCACTCTAATGTGACCTCATTTAAACTGTTGTGTTTCGTTAGTGAGTGCGAGACCGGAGGCTCAATGATGCAGCAAAATCTCAATAGACCGCCATAGTGTGGACCACCATACTGCATTGCTGCTTTGCTTGCAATTGCAGTGGGTATGGTGATCACTACTCTTAAATTCTGCTCATACTATACATCAGGGAGAGTAGATTCACTTTGGCTGACTTATACATAAAAAAACATATCTGTCATAGATAAATTACACCTGGACATAGAAACAACGGTCGTGCTTATTACAGAATGATTTCCTCGAGTGGGAACTGAACTCACTACTAAACTACTAAACACTAGACAAGCCCGTGGATACAACGTCATTTATATGTCGTTGTGATTTAGATTGGAAGGCATCGAGAAGGTGTCTTTAAATAGCCACATAACCGCACAAGATAGTTCAGTTAAACTAGTGCCATAAAGCTACAGTACATATTATGATACAAGAAATAATATTAGATTACAAATATTGAGTGTTGTGGGTCCAAATCCTACAAGCGAAAACACTTTATGTGATCCACATACTGCTATCCGCTTCACATAATTTCTAAAGTCCCCCGCTACACAAGATATATTTCTATTTTTTTTAAAGACAACTCCCGCATTGTTATATACATCCTGTGTCACGGGGTACTTTACAAACACACATGAAATGGTCACAAAGAACACAAATTGTTGTTCTGAGTGGGATATTAACCCACAACATATGGCGCAGTAGAGAGTGGTTTGGCGACCGCTTAAACCACTAGGCGAACCGTGCAGTCAAATATCTAATGCGTGAGTAGTCTTTTTTAATAATAAAATGAAAATAAACAAATAAATTAACAAAGCCTATTGCAATTTTATTAATTGTTTTGGTAATAAGCTACAATTGAAAATTTAAAAAATACCTCCTTCGCAAGCACTTAATTGGGTAATCATACTCCAAAAATACCTTGCATCATTTTGGAAAAGAGCTGTTACTCTTACACTGCTGGACCGATATTAACCAAATATAAGTTAAGAACCACCGCAAGGAAACTGTCTTTCAAATGAAAAGTCGCCTTAAAATCGGTCCGTCCCTTTTAAAAGAGCTACGATTCCACAGACACCCACACACACACATACAGAGAGAGAGAGAGAGAGAGAGAGAGAGAGAGCCGGACATCGACGTAAAACTTATAACACCCCAGTTTTTGCGTCGGGGATTAATAAAACAGCAACGTACAGTAACATGTACTTAATTGCATTACATATGAAACATGCAAATTCGAAGCATTCACACTAAGAGATAAATTTCGACAAGGCCTAATAATAGCCTTGCGAATCGTGTGACCATCGCAAAGTTCATCCAACTGGGCTACGTGACAGGACGGCAGTAGGGACTATTCTTACACAGAACTCACACAACATATGCAGTTTATATTTATGTTTGGGAGGAATTCTTTCGTTCAGCATCAGTGGCGGCCGCCGAGACAAAACATCGACGCTTTGTTTAGAGAATGCTGTTAATAAACAAACATTTGATCACTGTATTTGTAATGTAGGCCTGAAATTACTAAGGTATTAAGGAGATAATTGTACCCTGCAAAGCTTCGTGGCACAATGTGGTTGCAATTATAGATAAAGACTACATATGAAGCGTGTTGCATATCGAGTCAAAAATAAATTATTCGTGCGCATCTTTAAAACACTAATTTATTTTACTAACTTTCTCTGTATTTTTGTTTGTTTATTTTAATCGATTTTCGTAAACATGTTTTCAGTTTATTTAAACCATATTTTTAGGGTTTCGTACCCAAAGGGTTAAACGGGAATCTATTACTAAAACTTCACTTCTGACCGTCCATCTGTCACCAAGCTGTCTCTCGTGAACCACGATAGTAAGACAGTTAAAATTTTCATAGATGATGTATTTCTATTGCCGTTATAATAACAAACAATAAAAACAGAATGAAATAAATATTTAAGGGGACACAAACGTGATTTTTTTGCTAACGTGATATTGATAACGGGAACAGGAAGACTCTTGAAATAGTACAGAACTCTTCCTGCGCGAGTATGACTTGGCACTTGGCCGATTTTTTTTAAATAGATTTCTTAGCATTTTATTTAAAAAAGATGAAGTTTTGATAATGTTTTTTTTTTATATTCTCATATTTGATACTAAATGGTTCTGCCGCCAACTATTGACAATCATATCGTCAAACAGACTTCCCAAGACAGGGTAGGCTCCCCGAATGTGATTTACCTACTAATTTAGTGGTAAGTTAGTCATACAAACATAGACAGTGTAGATTTATTTTCTTACCTAAAATAAGTGGTGGAGTGATCAGAACAAGTTTTTGTTTCCAAACCTTCATCTGGCTATCAATACTATCATATTACTTTGTAATGGCCTTTATTAATTTGTTGCATTTTATACACATTTTACCATCGACAGTTTAATGGACGTGTATTTCAATGAAAAGATTTATATTAAACCAGAAGCAAATAACGGAACTATGAAAAGGGTAGGGTCTCCGATTGTCGGGAGTGAATTAAGTGAGTTTTCTTTGGTATACAATTATCAACCTGTATAAAGTGTTTTGGAATAAATTTCAGAGTTACGTATTTGTATATGTTAAGAACATTCTTTATAAGCATTACTCTACAAATTTCGAGTAAGTACACACCTAAGTTTTTGCATTTTGTAAGTATATGAATAAAAATAACGCAGAAAGCTTAAATTTACAAACAATGCCTGTTACAAATAAAAAAAAGGAGAAAGCCACCACTCTGGCCAGCGAAGTATGGCAACCAGAATATTTTGGCTTGGCTACCATACTAATTTGAGGTCCATTTTAAGAAAAGGCTATTGTAGAACCTATTTTTAGTATGTGCTTTTATAATTGAAGTTTTTTTATGGAAACGTGCAGACGTATCGCCTGATGGTAAGCGATTACCGCCGCCCGTGGACACCTGCAACACCTGAGGCGTCACAAGTGCGTTGCGGCCTTTGGGAGATGGTGAGGGGGGTTGAGGGAGGGCTGTGATGCGGACCTCCGGTATCCTGACTCACTCGATGAAACACAACGCAAGTACTGTTTCACACCGGTTTTCTGTGTGAGGTCGTGGTATCACTCTGGTCGAGCCGGCCCATTTACGTGTGGCTCTCCTACTCTTTTTTGTTGACATTACTGAACCTATTTCAGTAATGTCAACAAAAAATATCTTTACAAGTCTAAAAGTGGTTATCTCTGTACTTGTGTGTTTCCACCACTAGGATTTTTACTAAGATTTTTTTATCGCTATTTCCACAATGTTTATTGGATACAATATACCAAAATTATACAGTTTTGTTTTAATTTTACTCAATCTTATTTCAGATTGAAATGAAAATGTCTTAAAGTAATTTCATGCTTAGAAATAGAGCAAAACTATTTTTTTATATAAAATTGTATCCATGTACACGTTTATAAATTAAATGATATCTATGAAAGTATAAATAAAGCCATGACTAGCAATTGCACATGCTACCTTAGATATTTTCTCCCATAAACGACGTGACACGTGTGAAATTGGCACCTAGTCATTACATCGCATGATCGACGTTCAAACATTTTTATTGAGGCATAGAAACAGATGGGTCGTTTACTTCCCAAGTGTTAAACCAACATTAGACTGTCACTCATATTTGTTAGTTAAAGCAGTATTTATTTTACAAATAGAAACGTGTACGGCCTTGTATGGTAACTTGGGGATGTAGGAAGAAAATGTTTTATAGGTCTATAAACTAGTCAAAGATTCCTGTATTAATGAGTGACAAGGATCTTTTGATTTACATCGAGATAAGAAAATTCCTATCCCTGATTTATTAAGATCTAAGTCCGTTATATCTGAGACCTCCTGTGATTGGCTCGTAAGATGAAAGGGTTTGATTTAACAATTTATGAAGTGAATACAATTATTTTTCATGTTGTTTAACAATTACAATTCACGGAAAATGTTAACATAGATGTTTAATCACCGCTCGTAAAATAGCACTAAATCCCAACTGTTAACAGAAATTAATAGTTGTAGTAATAACCATCATAATCGTCTTCCTAGCCGTCTTTATTCCCAAGATTGTTTGGGGTCAGCTACTAGTTCAACCGGTTTTACCTGAATATCAGTTTTTAGATAGAGCGACTGGCATCGGACCTCCGCAACCCTGAGGGTGAACTGAATTCGAATGTTGAACTAGTTGTCAGTGTATTTGAGGGCACTGACTTCCCGACAACAATTGATATAGTTGTAGTTACAATCAAAAGATATTAATGTTCAGTTTTCTTGAACAATAAAATTTAGCTGAACTCAGGTACCTTACTTTGAGGAGGACACAGACTGTAAGACTTCAAGGTCTACCGAAAATCGAAGCCGTGACCACGGCTCTTTTGATTGTATTTTTTCAGAAAGGTAGACAAGATACAAAATGGCGTGGTACAAAAAAAATTCTGTTTGAGAATCTTGTATTATAAATGTATAGTACTAAATAAATATTCAGAACAGTAAAAAATCAATATTATAATCTCAATAAAGTACTTATAGCTTAGCTACCTCAATTCTGTATCTCAATGACAAACAAACAACAAACTGGTTTTGTTTAAAAAACATCAATTCGACTGTAATAAATAATACATTTTTTATTAATTTATACATTTAACAGTTTTAAACTTATCCTATTAACTTATTTGTTAGTTTTTAGAGTTCCGTACCTGAAAAGTAAATAACGGAATCCTTTTGGTATCACTTTGTTGTCCGTGTCTTATCAAGCTGAAAATTATAGCAAAAACTACAAGTCTACAGTTCCTAGGAGATGTGAAAACTCAAACTTCTAATCCTACGCAATTAAAGGATACAGCCGTTTATGCAGCAAAATTTTCGACACTCACAAGGGAATCAAAACCTTCAGGGTACTTCCCGTGAACTCAGAATCTTGAAATTTGGTGGAATTCTTATAGTACAGATAAAGGAAAAATTGCAAAAAGTATAATTTTTTAGTTACATCATATAATATACCTACAGGTTTGTACGAAACCCTCAGTGCGCAAGTCCGATTGTTTATTACAATTTATTCTTATCCATATATTAGTTAATTAGTTTTACTTTTTCTTCGTATAGTCCTTTTTCAGTCATAGGCCTCTTCCAAATCATTCCACTTATTCTTTTCTTTTGCAGTTCGGAGCCACTTTTTTCCTGCTATTTCTTTAATATTGTCTACCCATTTCTTTTTAGGTCATTCACAAGGAAATTAATGAATAAAATAAATTTGTGTCAACATGCAATAGAACGGAGCATACTAAAGCTGCAAAAAAGTCAGAAAATGAGAAATATAGATATAAGAAAGAAAACAAACTAATAGACGCTCCATAACATGCATTAAAATGAAATGGAGATGGTGAGGACACTTAGCCAGATACATTGTCAATAGATGGACGAACGAAACAACAAAATGGAGAGGTCCCAAAGGGAAGAAAAAGTAAAATATATAGATATAATGTAAATTTTTATCCGTGAAACGAAAATATTACTCAATTTTTATGAAAAATATGCGAACGGAAGAATATGAAATATAAACCGTGGGAGAGCCACGCTTCGGCATGCATGGGCCGGCTCGACCGGAGGGATACCATGGCCTCACAGAAAACCGGTGTGAAATAGCGCCTGCGCTGTGTTTCACTGAGTGAGTCAGGATACCGGAGGCCCATAATCCAACCCTTCCCCTCATCCCCCCGTGGGCCTTCACCCCACCGGGGTTTGCGGCGGGGCGGTATGTCGGAATCGAACCGACTAAAACCAGACGGTATGCCGCTCTGCGCCTGAGACGGGAGGAATCCGGGAACCGCTTTCTTGCGCCATCCGGACCCTTATCCCCCTTCCCATCCCCTAAGGTTGGCAACGCACCTGTGACGCCTCTGGTGTTGCAGGTATCCTTGGGCGGCGGTATTCGCTTACCATCAGGCAATACGTCTGCTCGTTTGCCTAACCAGTTCCATAAAAAAAATTAAAAAATCTGAATATTGGCAAACCTACAAAAATGAAAATAATTATGTTCGATTTTCTACCACTGGGCGACCACTAGTAAGGCTAAATATTCTACATCTTTTCTAGGTGAGTATCAGAATCTAAGTTAAATGAGTATCACTGATCAAATAGACCAACACGCCAGTCTTCAGTGTGTCATCATACGCCAAAACAAAAAACAAACGCATCAATACAAATTCCCAGGCACTCGTGTAATCCTCTCTAATTACTCTTTATTGTTATTTAAAGTAAGAAAGCTAAAATTATCAGTAATACTGGTAGACATTGATTGCAATCTAATCGCTTTCATGCGTCAGATGGAAAACATATCAATTATAAATATCACGCGTATAATTAGATTTGGGAAATACGTTTTTTCTTATATATTAATTAATCTTTAATTGTAAACATTAATGTGTCACTGTAAAATATTTCTAAGATTATTAATATTGATAAAAGTGTTACATTTTAATCGTGGGAAAGCCATGGGACATTTAGGTATGAGATGGTTTGATAATACTACACTTATGACTACACGGTTGGCCTAGTGGTTGGAGTGGTCGCCACACCGCTTCCTACTGTGCCAAGTGTTGTGGGTTCAAATCCTACTTCCATAAATTGTTGTTCTAAGTCTGGGTGTACTTTGTGTCCGTTTCATGTATGTTTGTAAAGATCCCCGCGACACAGGAATGTATATTCTAATGCGGGAATTGATTTTTAGGAAAAAAAAAAACAGTGTAGCAGACAACCGGTGTAAACCAATTCTGTCGTTACATTTTTAACTAGTACTGTAAAGTTGAACGAGAGCCAAACTTTTCCTTATTTCTGGTGAGATTTTTCAAAATTCAGGAACAAACTTGTGAGTCTTGAATTTCAGATGTCTATGGGCGTGAGTATTAAAACCATTACATATCCAAATATTGAAGATGTATGGCTTAATCAAAGTATCTGCATGCCAAATTTCATTTAAACTGGTGCAACGGTTTAGCTGTGGAAACGTAACAGGACGACCAACAGAGTTATTTTAGTACTTTTAATAAAAGTTAAGGTAAAAAAAGAAGTATGTAATTCATGGAGAAAGTAATTTTAAGTTAATGTAAAGTTATCACACTCGGATTTTCCCTACTAAATTAAGTAGATGGGGAATTTCCGGACAAAATATTTAATCTCGCGTAAAAACCACAGCTAAAAATAAATTATAAGGAAAAGTGATAGAAACCGTCATATCCCAAGTTAAGCATAGCCTGTATTATAGTAACCAAAGTGCATATAAAAATGCTTAAATATATATAAATACTATTATATAGAAAAAATAACTCGGAAACAGAAGTAATAACCATGCCCATTACAAAATGTTTATCCAGCACAGGAATCGAACTTTTGACTTCTGGATCACCATTTCTGATCGCTAACCACGACATCACCAGGTAGTACCTTAGCTCGAAGTAAGTGGTAAATCTCAACAGAGAGAAAGACATTAACTAGTACTTATTTATTAAATATACAGTTTGTATGTATTCTGTTTACCGTTTGGTTTCTAAATTTAATAACTATTTAATCCAAGGAAATGTTTTAATACAACTTCATATATTAAAAGCATTTTATGTTTTATGTACACTTTTAATGTAAATGTAGGTAGTAGAACCACGCTAATTTTAGCACCAGGGTGTTACTATACTTGCACTGTCGTGTTTCGTTGGTGAGTGCGAAGGAGGAGGCCTACTGATGCAGAACATAATAAATGTATGTATTGACAAATACTTAAAATTACTTAACCAATTACATCGATTTGTACACACTACGCAACTATAACATTTAGGTCTGACATAGACCTAAATGTTATAGTTGCAAACTATAACAAGTACTTGATCTACAAATAATATATGTGTTGATAAATAGCTTAATTGTAACATCTATCTGATATCGAGCGGAGTTTAATGATTAATTAGTCCAATGCAAATAAAAAAACTAACTTAATATTTGTTTTTTTTTAATTTACGTAACGTTTACTAATCATAACTCATTTATAATCAGAGTGGTCACCCACTCTCCGGTGACCACACTTCGATGACCACTCCGTCGAGCCAGACCTCTTTGTGCTGAAGTCTACCTAAAGTTAGATAATGTGAAAAGTGCAGAACAAACAGCTTCTGTACCTACGAACAGTTAAATTACTAAGTATATGTTTAAGTACATTAGCTACACGAATAGCGAAGTGGATGAAGCGAATATTGTGGGTTCAACCCACATGAGACCACACTTTGTAAGTTCCACAAGTTGCTGTTCTGAGCTTGTTAGTTTTCTGAATCAATTTCAAATTTTTTTACTAAGTCCTCTGCAATGTAGAACGAATTTTTAGTTTTTTTTACTGAATATTGGGCAAACCAGCAGACGTATCCTGCCTGATGATAAGCGCTTACCGTTGCCCATGGACTCCTACAACACCAAAGGCGTCACAAGTGCGTGACCGGCCTTTGGGGTATTGGGAAATTGGTGGGGAGAGGAATTTGCCTAGTGCGTACTTCATTTTTGTTATAAAAACAATTCTCTCACAATTTTACCGTGGGGGAGGCACGCTTCGGCATGCATAGGCCGGCTCGATTGGAACGATACTACGGTTTCACAGAAAACTGGTCTGAAACAGCGCCGGAGCTGTGTTTCTTTGAGTGTATGAGGATACCGAAGGCCCATACACCAACCACTCTCCCCACCAACATACCCCAAAGGCCGGTAATGCACTTGTGATGCCTCTGGTGTTGCAGGTGTCCATGGGCGACGGTAATCGCTCATCATTTGTTTATTTATTTATTTTACCACTCGTTTGCCCGCTATACTATAAAAAATGTCCACTATTCGATTCAGACGACCTTGTGACTGCTGTCGCAAATATTAAGTGTTTATTTTATCATATGTATATGTTATTAGATATTTTATTACTTCAGATAAGTTTACATTTTTGTTAGTTTAACACCTTAGATGGATAGTATATTAACCTATACATGTATAAAAAATAAATCCTTTTTGCCCAAGGTCACGGCATCTCAAGTGAACGACTGGATCAATTTCTATAAATATTTAAATGTTAGATAACCCAATTATCCAGAAACGCTATGATAACTTAACATCGGGTGAAGACCAATAAGAGTTTAGCATTAATGATTAAACTGTTGTAAAAACCGGTAAAATTTAGATGATGGTGCATTTGATAATGAAAAAAAAATGTTTTTTGTTTTTCTTTTTAATTTTGATTTACCCGGTGTCACTTTCACGACAAAATTGAATCTATTGACACCACTCACATGAAAATACGACAAGCCCTTTAGGCTCTAGGGCGTGCCAAAACATAATTCTCCTTCTTTCGCAGTAGGATAAAAATAACGAATCTTTCGGAAGTCGTATATAATATGCAAGGCGTGGGATCTCATTTACAATTTGTAGATCATTCCTAGTATCGCCCGCTTACTAGTTAAATCATAAATGAACGCTTTTCCGACTTACACCCTTCCGTTTCATTTTCATTTAATAGTTCCCATAGCGGAGAAGAAAAATACTACACTTCGTCTGTCTATATCTTCTTTTTATATTTATAAACTAGTTTTTGCCTGCGGCTTCACCCGCGGGTTTGTTGGATATCTGTGTATAGCCTGTGACAGTCACAAAAAATGTGGCTTTCTATTTGTAAAATAATATTACAAGCTTTACCTATTCATATTTATTAATTAGCAAAGTGATTTTTAACACAACTTTGCTATTTTAATACTAACCACCTCGGTGGCGCAAAGGTAGCGTATGCGACTGCTGTGCATGAGGTCTCGGGTTCCATTCCTGAGTCGGACTAAATATTTGTATGATCTGCAAATATTTGTTTCGGAATTTGGGAGTTTTCTATGTATAATATGTATGTATTTACATAAAAATGTATATATGTATTAATATCAGTTGTCTAGTACCCATAGTACAAGCTCTGCTTAGTTTGGGACTAGATGTCGTTGTCTGTTAAAAGGTCCAAAAATATTTATTTATTATTATTATTACCTATATTCTTAATACATTCTATATACAAACCTGAAATAAACCAATTCTCATACCTCATATCTATAACGTTGTTTACTGAAAATTATAACAAAGCTTATAATATATTTATGATTATAATACGTATAACCTTGTCTTCGTTCTAAGTATACTGTTTCCTACTAATTGCCTTTAATAAGCATTCTTTACGTCATATAACAACCCGCACGCGTTGAAGTCTTTTCCAGCACGCATCTTAAGTAAAAGTAATTTCAAGTTACATGTTAAAACTTATGTAGCATTCACACAAGTTGTTATAATCGCAAATTTTATTGCGAATCGTCAACTAATCGAGTCGTCCGGTTCGACTAGAATGGGAACGCGCTCATTTCGCATTGTATATACGAGATAAAAGTACGTTTCCACTGTCCGGTACGGCACAATGCAGTTACAAGGTTGTTAGTGAAATGACATGTACTGATGACAAGTATAAAAATAGTGCGATGCCTTTAAGAATTTATAATATAAACTATTTTATAATATAATAAAATTATTATATAAACTATTTATGTGATCGACTTGAATATATGATACATTTTCTACTAACTGTAGAATAGCGTCCATTTATAACAATTGAAATACATGTATGTTGCATTCGTGTGATTTGCTTACAATTATATCACGCACTTATATTGTATGTTAATTATTACATTTAGGAGGAGCGAATATCAAATATATTATTTCTTTTTTTCAGTGTTTAGTACGAATGAAGAATGCATCGATGGTTAAGCGGTTAGTGTTAGCGACTGCAGATCAAAAGGTCTCGGGTTTGATTACGGGGTCGGACTGCTGTTGGGTTTTTCTTACAAAAGATTCTTAATAGCAGCCCGGAATTTGGAAGATGGGAGTGTTTCCCGCCCGTGCCTCGGAGAGCACGTTAAGCCGTCGGTCCCTGTTGTCATGAAAGTCTATGGCAATCGTTTTTGGGAAGTCAGTGCCCTCAATATACTGACCTCAATATCAACATAGGGAACTCTGTACCTCAGAGAGCAATTTAAATCGTCGATCCCAGTTGTCATATGACCATCTTTGTCAAATTCAATTGTTTAATTACATTCTCGTTTTCGTTCACTTTGACACTTTGACAGATGGCTCCAGTTTTATATATGTCGGCGAGATTAATATGGAGCGGATTTGATTACAAGAACCACATACAGTGCAGTACGTGGTTCTTATTCATACAGTTGGTTGTTTGAGATTAATAAACCTAATTCTGTACCAAATAAACTATGTCTGAGTCGCGAGGAAATGTGAGTTGGTCATAACCTGACATCCATAAATGAAATCTTCCATGCGCGTACATATGATTAGTCTTTCTAAACGATTGAACCATATTTAATAAAAATTTTGGGGTCCATTCTTGAGGGTTCTAGAATGGCATAGAATTTACATAAAAAAAAGAAATTGATTCGACCCGTGGCATTACCTGAGGGTGAAGTTATATCGCGGGCAACATTAGTTGGTCTACTTGTAATGATGTAGATGGAACCATAAAGCCCTATTTGGGTTGCGGAAATCTTAAAGCCGACCCCAACGAAGAAAAAAACTTCTGGGAAAGATAATGTTATAAAGTTTATTAGAAATAAGCACAGGACTGAACACGGTAATATAATATAGTCGATTGCAGTGGCTTACTTACATAAAACTTATTTTGTGAGGGTTTAAATTCCCACACGTATTCACAATAAATTTTAATGAATGAAATGATATTTGTAAGTTTCTCGTGTCGTATCGTACGACATTGGACACGAGCCGCGGAGGGTGGCGTACGTGCGCGCGCGCACGTCGCCTCTCTAGCGCCGGCTCCTATTCCAACAGGAGTTTGTTAAGGCGCCGCCGCACGTTATCTCGCAGTCATTACCAAGCTACCTTGGTTGAACTTTGATAGCAATGTCAAATGTTAATATCTTGTCACATTTGAGATAAGCCTGTATATAGTGATGATGGTCGTATATCTAAAATAGTGATATGACATAGTAATATAATTGGTCGTATATTATTAACGTAATGATTTGAGATATAACTGTTTATATATCTTGAACGATATATTCTACGAGTGTCGTAATTTGGAATGGTGAAGGAGACAGTGTAATAAATTACTTATAAATAAATAAAAAATAAATATTTCGGAAATCTAACACACAACGCCATCTAGTCCCAAACTTAGCAGAGCTTATTTGGGACTAGATGGTGATCCCTATTATGGGTACTGGACAACTGATATGAATATATAAATACATTTTTTTTTGTAAATACATACAAATTATACATAGAAAACACCCAAACTCTGAAACAAATATTTGCAGATATACAAACATTTGGTCCGACCCAGGATTCGAACCCGAGACCTCATGGACAGCTGTTGCGTACGCTATCAATGCGCCACCGAGGCAGTCAAATTAATCAAATGCATGAATATTTCATGGTATGTTGATGGAAAAGTATAGGTTTTCAATTCAGCAATTTTTTATATATTATACCTACCAGTACCCCTTTAGCATTATCAAATCGTTATTGGACCCGGTAAACAAATCAAACCCGAGCAGTTAATCGTATATCACTAAGTATTGGTCAAGTGCGAGTCGCGTTGGAAGTGTTACTTACCATTATCTATACATTTCAAGCATCTACCGGTTGCCGTTTTCAATATCGAGTAACAACGAGCAAGAATTCACGTTGGTCGTACGGGAGCCCCTTTAAATATTTATTTTATTCTGTTTTATATTTGTTGTTATAGCGGCAACAGAAATACATCATCTCTGAAAATTTCAACTGGCCAACTATCACGGTTCATAGTATACAGTCTGGTACAGACAGACGGACAGTGAAATTTGAGTAATTGGGTCCCGTTTTACCCTTTGGCAACGGAACCTTTCACTGCTTGCCTAATGAAATCAATCAGATTCTAGAACTGTAATCTAATCGAAGTATACATACAAAGCTTGAATATAACAATAGAAATAAGTTGCAAGCTTCCAAGTAAAGCGGAAGTAGCCATTTATCATCAGGTGGCTTGTTTACCTATTTTTCTGCTAAAAGCAACGCTCTAGGCTGCTATAGCATGCTTTGGCAGCCTAGTGAGATGCTTTGCTTTGCTTTGTTAGTATGTAATCACTCTTGGAGTCAACTCATGCTTTCTATCAGGTCATGCAGAGTTTGGCTAACTCTATATTTGGCAAAAGAAAACAATGTGACTCCTTTGAAGCATAATCTAATCCAGTGTTCAAAACATGACTTTAAAGTATGACTAATTATGGTTATCGGTACGTAGTATTTTATTTGACTCATCAAAATACAATGTATACAATAATTGGGGTCGAGACGCTCGCTTGATGGTACTCACGCTATGTTTAAACAACTAACTAAGCAACTGATTGATGCTTGTCGTGACCAGAAGGGCGTCCTTCTTCTAGAGAGAATTAGGATTGCCATTGAACGTGGCAATGCTGCCAGCCTTCTGGGAACGATACCAATAGGATGATGCGGAAGAGTTTTTTTACGTTTGTATATGAATATTGTTGATTTTTTTTTATATGTGACCAAGTATTATTATTTAGTTAAATTATTTGAAATTATATTAGTTATTGTACAATAATGTATGTTGTCAATTTTCTATTTTTCTGACCTTTAGATAGTAGGGAACCAACAAGTTGAAAAGATTATCTTTCATTTTACCTCTTCTCCATTACTATGGTAACCCCATTTGGGGTACTTAGTGATTGGTGAAGAGTTGAGGACGGATAAATTGCAACGAAAAACGTTTCTATCTTGACGATCTTACAGATGTGAAATAAACTCGCACTAGGACTTCTGATAAGAAGTCACTGGAAATCTCAAGAGTGTGCTCAACTCTCAAGACAAGTGCACTATTGATCTAATATTCATCTACAGGTTAGGGTATCAGCAGACGATGTCCACGTCAGTGCGGGCCGGCACTGGGAGAAGTCTAGATGTTTTAATAACAGCAGTTCCCGGCTCCCTTCCTTCTCAGGCGCAGAGTGGCACATTGTTTGGTTTTAGTCGGTCCGATTCCGACACACCACTCGCCGCAAACCATGGTAGGGAGACGGCCCGAAAGAGTTTACACACGTAGAAAAAAAGTACAGTTTCGGCAGGGTTCATATACGTCTTGCCATATGAGTGTGACTCTCACAGTGTAAACCAACCATCAAATATTTCTAACCATATTTGACACCTGTTTGGACTTTGTTTATTTTGTCTCTAAAAATATAACTGCTATCACAATTACTTGTCCTTCTGATAATAGAATGCAGAGATGTAGATAAGTTGTTTTCCTTAATCTTTATTTAAATTGGAGGTGGATTTTTTTCTTTTCCGTTGTTTTTTGCTGCTCTGCGTAACTAAATGATACTTGTATTTAAGTGGCATATTTATTCCGATTAAGAAATTCTTACTCAAATGCTGTACAATGTTGATGAGAACTAACGCGCTCACGACATACTAAGTATTAGCCTATGAACACAAAAAGTGTAATCTGGACGAAACTTCAGGCCATTTATTTATATTGTAGTGACATCCACATACAGCGCAATAAAACATACTACGGAGCTACCGAAGACGAACCAAACTGTGCAGTAATTGCTAATCTTATATTGCGATATAGACATTCTGACGCCGATTAGCATATTAATGAAATTCAGTTGGTAACAGCTTATTTACCTTTATTCTTTCACGTAATACTAACAATAATGTACGTGAATATTAGACTTTTAGAAAGAGTGGCTTTATGTTTCTTTGCTAGTATCCTTCTGATAAGGCTCTACGGCCTTTGAAAACTGAAGCTATAGACCGACATAAGCAGGCAGTAGATTATGGTGTTTTCACCTAATTTATCTTGTACAACGCTGATTTCAGTATGAACGGGCTGGCTCAACCCGTCGGTACTACCCCGCACAGAAGATTAACGAAAAATGACAACGTTTGTGCTGTCGTGTTTCGTTGGTGAGTGCGAAACCGGAGGCCCAATGATGCAGTATCACTGGGCTGCCATAGTGTGAGTCACCATGCTGGATTGTGGCTTTATCTGCATTCGAAATGAGTATGGTGATTATCACTCTTGGATTCTGCTTTTGCTTTCCAGCAGGCAGAGAAGAATCATCTTAGCAGCGCCAAACATAAAAAAATCGGTAGATGCTCTGGCGTCTGATCGTGTCAAATGTCACTTAGTGTCAAAATTCTGTGAATGATTATGAATTCGAACTTCGTCTCAACATCAATCATAGAGCGGCCAGCCAGGCACGATCACCTTGCCTCGCCTGATTGGAGGTTCCTCCCTTTGTGTTTAAGGGACCTGACACCCGTTCCTGCATAACTTATCGCCTTACTTGGGTGTTTCTGTAAATATATTTCTGTGCTATTAATATGAAATAGACATGAAGTGGACTGCAGTAGGCTGATGAAGATGATGACGATGAATTTCAAAAGTTAGTACTCAAATCTGATTAGCGTAAAACTGAAATTAAACTGATACTGAAAACACCACCGTGTAAAGAATTAATCATGTTGTAACTTTTCCTTATCTACATATATGTTCTCACAAATTTTCGCTATACAGATTTTCTTGAACATGTTTTCAATGTTAGTATTTCACTACCATCTATTAACCTTCAGTCAGTTGGCGCATAACCACACACAGTGCGTTTTAATTTATATAACGAGACAGTTGCATTAAATGAGCTTGTGCAGGATACGATTAAACAAAAGATAATAGATTGCAAAACATGATAGAGCACGTAAATAAACATTGTAGGTATGAGTTTCATAGGATTGAGGACATACTTTCAAGGTGAAGAAAATTTAGTGATGCCAATGACAGTTTTATATGCCACAATCTGATCTAGAAAATTTATGAGTTTTGTGTGTAATTTACTTTTTATCCTGGCCTGGATACGCATACCTGGCCTCTACTACTTACTGTACTATTTTCTGTTATATTTCGCCATTCGTGTCACGCTAATCCGTTGTTTCAATTTACTGTTGTGGTGACTTCATGCAGATGCAAAAAAACAATAACATACTGCAGTACCATCTAACGAATATACACTCAAGTACGGAGTAACTATTAATCTTGTAATACAATACGAAAAGTTATCTTTAGACTACTTTCGCAGCAACAAACCCTTAACTGCCGCGAGACTTATCACCTCATCTGATCGGAGTATCCTCTATTTGTTAGATGTACATAAAATCTTTCCTCTATAGCTTATTTCTTTGTTTCTCTGGAAACAATTACACTCTCTACCGGATTGGCTTCATATAACCAGTCTATAGAATAAAACGTGCAATGGCAATGGCAATGCAATGGCACCGTCGACAAATAACATTAGAACAACAATACAAAGATTTTGACGATTCCTAATTTTTACAATAAAGATTCAGTAATAATAACTTAATCTATAAAAGAATGGAAATCAGACGAGAACGAACTGATACCCGCTGGAGCTGAAATGTAATAGAGTGGAGCCCGCGTTTAGGAAAACGTCGTGGTCCGCTGTGGCACGATGAACCGACGATTTGAAGAAAGTGGCTGGCAGTGGATGGATGCGGACTGCCCAAGACCAGGATGGTTGATGCTCCTTAGAAAAGGCCTATGGACGGCGACAGGTTGATTATATGAAAGATTGGCTATGGTTACGTTGAAATGATTGATTTTGTTCCTTATTGCCACGCTTTAAAAGAAGAATTAACTTTACCACAAAATTCGATTAGCGATATTTTACAGTTATCGTAATTGGTACTACAGTTTTATAGTGGACTTTAATGCTCGTACCGTAGTTAAATGTATAGTGTGGTGCGAATTAAATAGCTCAGTGACGGTTACAAATTGTAATTAAGATTCTGTTACACTAAAATAAAAACATATTTATTTTGTTTTGACAATTGAATGGCCAAGACAGTAAGTTGACACTATCTATTGATAAGTTAACATTTTGTGTTCCAAATCTCTGTATGTTGTAGGTATATCTAGTACCTTTAAACGAGCAATTCTTGCATCTTGTTTATATTTAATAGGTTTTATTATATATTCATGAAATTTAGTATAGAGATGGTTTAAAAATGTCGATTTACTCGTGTTTTCAATAATCAACTTTATCGATAGTAAATGTCCATCTAGCGCCATCTATCGCAATCCAAGTGAACAACATTAAACTATACTGGAATAAGATCCATTGAGCTGTCATTGGTGCAGAATAAACAGAACCAGGGCGTACCAAGAGAGGGCGCTACTAATCTTATTTTTTTATTTGGGTCAACCAGGTACTACATACAACAACATGTACATAAATCTTGTAAAAAGGTTTCTTTTCATTACACTTATTCAGTAAATTTCGTTATTTCTGATTGAGCGAATTCAAGTAACTCTTCGAAGATTCTCAGATTTAGTAAAATATTTTTTGTACTGGACCGTTATATAAAGAGTTTATATTTCCTTGTATCCTTTCACGCTTTTTATAGATTATTCACCATGGATTCATGGGAAATGTTGTAAGATTCGTCTCAATTGGTAAGGGTAATTATAAATAATACAAAAAATGTGATCATTTTGCAGTTTTTAAATATTTATTTCAAAGCATTTATTTTGTACTTTAATCCATGCTGTGTTTGTAACATGTGTGGATATATATCCACATAGAGAGAAATAAGAGGAAATCCGACCTATCTGAAAAAAAGAGTGGCTCTCCAGAAGTACCGGCAGAAGTGAAAACTTGAATATTTTGGAATGGTTAGGGAATATTTAATTAATTATTAATTTAATTATCAGTATAAAAGTACTATAATTTATTTTTTAGAATACAATATTCATTTATTGCGTTATCGCACACAAACATTTCAAATAATGGTTTACTCTTCCTCCGTCTTAAGAATTTTCGAGCAGATCACGTGTCAGGACACGTTACACAAATGTTGAACTCACGTCAGGACGCGATTTTAACCCTCTCCGGGCCCAACAGTGGGACATTATGGGTTGTTGATTGATGTACAGTACTTGTACTCATTAGGATTCGAAGCCGACCTAAGCCCATCAAATTCTCCACTCTAGCCACAATCCACCACAGATGACAGAAGTCGTTAACTAATAGTAAAAACAAGTAGTGTAGCAATAATTTCCATTCAAATATAATTTAAAACAATCTCTAATCATACTTTCGAATGCTAAACAAACAACATGGCCTTAACGGAATGACGTTTAAAACAAAAAGAAGCCAGAGTGTTGCTTAGCAACCGACCGTTCGTATTACTGAACTCACGCGAATCGACCGCGACTCGTTTATTCACGAGCGCTAGCCGATGTAAATGATTGTATGAATGTCGGCAATTTTATCTTAACAGCAATAAAGATGTAAAAAGTACTCTATTAATGAAACTAGTGGTCGCCTAGGGGTCGAATGTCGAGCATAATTCTTTTAAGTTTTTATGGTTTCTTTTGTCTAAGGCACTCATTACACCTGTTTAATCAAAGATTTCATCATAGATACTTTTGACAATTAGTAACGGTTATTCTGTTGTTGTCATTACTCAACTAAAAAAGAGAAATATTTGTTTTTTATGGATTAGGGGACAAACGAGCAGACTTATCGCCTGATGGTAAGCGATTACCGCCGCCCGTGGACACCCGTAACACCTGAGGCGTCACAAGTGCGTTGCCGGACTTGGGGGATGGGGAGGGGGAAGAGGGGAAGGGTAGGATTATGGGCCTCCAGTATCCTCACTCGGTGAAACACAGCGCAGGCGCTGTTTCACACCGGTTTTCTGTGACGCCATGGTATTACTCCGGTCGAGCCAGCCCATGCATGCTGAACTTGTTTTATGTTGGATTTTGTTGGATATATTATTAATTTGTTATTTTGTTTTTTCGAAAGTCGGTCCCCATTTCATCTCATCTACATCTTTTATATTTTTTAACATTATTTTCATCACGACGAAGACTTGAAGACCCGAAGCCTTAAGATTTGAAGACTTTAAACACTTGACATTGACAGAAATAGCTGGTTGCCATTTCATCAAAAGAAGAAGAAGACATATATACATTTGTGTATGGATGTGTGTGTCACATGCATGATAATGTGTGGAATGTTATTTCTATTAATTTAATGTATTTTCAAGGATCACATTAAAATAAAAGTAGCTTTCTGCACTCCTCCTCCATATAAACATTAACTGTGCCAAATTGCATACTCCTCCGTTCGCATAATTTCCGTAAAAAGGGGTATAGTTTTTGCTTTATATATCTATATATAGATAACTAACTGACCCGTGCTCACTTCGTTTGTCGTTAATCGCCCGTTTTTTTTTATTTACATATACTATTATTTTTAACCGAACTTTTGTTCAATCCCAATAAAATATAGCCTGTTGCTCCTGAATAGGGTCGCTTAGTGTTAGTGAAAGAATTTTCAGCATAGGATCACTTCCGAAGATTACCCCCTACAAACATACAAACAATGTTAGAAACTTTACCTCTTTATAATATTATAGTATAGGTCTGTAGTGTAGTATTGATATTATCTTCGAATTATATTGATTACATATATTAATAAAACGAAGCCTTAGGGTTTGTTTTTTATTTGTTTGAAAGCGTAGAATAAATGTCGTTTAAATTAGGATCATAAGAGATGTATAATAATTCTTTTTGTATTGAATTGAGGGTAATAAATTTATTGGAATATTGTATGCTGTGTAACATCATGGTGCGATACTTTGTATCGGAGCAGATATCATAATTAGGCATAAGGGAACTGGCAAGCATTATTTTTATATACTTTAAATGTAACTTCAAGGATTTAGATGACTTCTTTACTTCTCCATCATCTACATTTTACACGTATTATTCACTTTTTTTAAACTCTCAAATGTTATTTTTATATTTATGCTAATTCACTTTGCTGCTCAACTTTACTTAGAATCGATTTCTAAAATAAATGGTAAGGTTTATATATCTTTTTCTAGTCTATTTTCAACACATCAAATTTCATTCAACTCCGCTCAGTCATTACGACACGATTGTGTTACAAAGATCCATCATTCATTCATCCGAACTATAACATTTATGATACTAGTATGTATTACTTTTAAAGTCGTTAATCTTATTCTCGTTCTTTCACTTGAACTGGAGTATTATTAGATACTAGCTTTTGCCCTCGGATTCGTCCGCGCAGAAATAGACATTTTCATCCTCTATTTTAGTCGTTAGAGGTGGCTTTTACAAAATAATTTTCTTAGTGCTCACATGCGTTATATAAAGAACCTACTTGCAAAATTTCCAATCATCATCAATCCAGGTTTAGGGGTTTGGGCTGTAAGTTGATCTTTGGGTATCTTGTCAGTCAGTCACCTAACTCTTTTATATATAGATTTTGTTGTAAATCACTCATCCGCCACATGCTCGCCCGGTCATTTCATCAGTGGCATGTGATAAGTCGATATCTCATGTAGTTTGATATTCAGCACTGGCTGAGTGCATCTCAAAATATTTTTCAAACGTACATGCAAGGTCGACATTATCATGTTTCCGCCACGTTTATCACCATCAATTTGAAAGATTATAGAGAAAAATTTGGTTATCTACTTCGTTACTCGAGCATTGATCTTAGATCATAAAATACGTTGTTATTCACTATATCATTCAAAACTGTAGACGATGCCTTGCATCTACATAAATCTACAAAATATAGATTCACTCGAACTGTATAATTTGTTGTATATATTGTATAAATGGATTCGTATTTGTTTTTTTTTACAATTTTTTTTATCCCATTCCAAGGTTGCCTGGAAAAAATTGCTTTTAAGCGATAAGGCCGCCATTTGTACACGGTGATTCAATTGATGAATTATGTAAACTATATATTTATGTAAACTGTTATATCTGTTGTACTATAAAGTGTATTCTATTCTATTCTATTCTATATACCTCATTTTTTGAAGGTCATTTCTAGAGAGAGGATTTTATATTCCATTCTCATAGCAAGTTCCTTGACCTCTCATATGATGACAAATGAATTTAGATAGAGTTAATAGACGTACGAAATAGTAATAATTGGTCTGACACGTAAACACAGTGCGCGCATAATATGTATTAAAAGATTTCTAATGTCTGTAATCTCAGATGAATTAAGCCACGTATATGTTGTGTTCGGAAAAATGACGAATTGACAATTTACTAGAACCAATTTGATAGTCAAGTTACACTGTTTACAGGAATACTTTTGTGGAAACTGCGATTTGCAAATTAGAAATTAGCATGTCAATTATAAGTATTAATATTAATTAAACCTAATTCCATTACTTTGAAAAGGTAGGTAGTTTTTAATAGATAAATAACATACTCATGAATTTTATATCTCTAAGAAACCGGAAATACAAAGAGATTTTTTACCCTACATTTGGTACATGCGGAAATTCTCGGATATCACCTGGTAATAATAATACACGAAGGGTATTCACAAGAGAACTAGCTGTAATGTCAAATCCTTGCTAGGAAATCATTCTAAATGAGTCAAGTTATATTATATCATTGACCTTTTCATAATCATGGACCAGTCAATAGGATTACAAGATTACCTTTGTAAATCATAGTTTTAAAACGGCCGTCTCGCATTAATGAACGATTTTCCGATTAATTTATGATAATGGTGATTGCTTGAATATTGAATAATTGGTTGCTATGGTACAAATATTAATATTAACTTGATCACAAGGTTACTTATGCCTTTAATTTTAGTACAAAATCAACAAAGTGGATAATCAATTAATATATTAGAACTAAATGAAAACGTATCTCACATCAAATTACTACACATCAAATAAATCTATCGCCGTCCACTGCTGAATAAAGGTCTCCTCCAAGGAGCTATCCTAGTCTTAGGAGTTCGCATCCATCCATTGCCAATCACTTTATTCAAATCGTAGGTCCTTAACTTACATCGCAGAGCGCCCTACACTACGTTTGCCTAATCGCAGTCTCCATTCTAGGACATTTCGGCTACAGCGACCATCGGTTCGTCTGGAGACATGACTTCTAACTTTCACTTCAGTGTATTGATTCGTGTGATTTCGGTTATCCTAGTCCTCTGTTGAATAACTTCGTTAAACACCCAGCATCGGACGAACCACACCTGAACGCCTGCATCAATGGAGTCACGAACGCGTGGTCGGTCTTTAGAGTTGGAGTACTCTGTTATCAGTCAGTCTCAAATTCAGGTCAGTTCTGTTGAAGGTATCAATGTTATTATTATTGTGTAGGCTCAGTCCCGTTTTCCGTCCCAGGTTTGTAATATTTTTCTATTTATTTTCATTGCCATAATTGACTTAAAGCGTGTGATTTGACGTCAAGTAGACAGTCAGACATAAAACAAAGTTAATGATACAGAAAACCGGAGCTAAGTACTTATTTTATTGAAATACCTTTCACCGAATAGTGAATGAGTAAGATTATCGAAGGGCTATATGTTTCTGATTCCGGTAGGGGAGGATTTGGAGTCTCTCAGGTTGCAGGTGTCTTTATCCAGAGGTAATTACTTACCAGGTGTCTCATCCACTCATTTGTGAGAGTAAGGATACACTAAAGCATGTAGAGTAATAATTTTAAGAGGCCAGGGTCTTTTACTCGTTTCTCCGTTCTGAGATCGGAGGGGCCATAGGGCAGGGACATCCACTGGCCATTATCTTCAGCTATTTTGCAATAAATGTTTACGTTGTTGTAAATTCTAGAGTTTATATAATATACTAGATGCATCCACCCACTTCACTTGGTATACACTATTATATTAAAATAAAATAATAATAGATAAAACTATATATTTAATTTGATGGAAGTCTATCGATAGGTGAGCATTCTTAACCTGACAACGGTTTATTTATAGAACTTCAATATCGTCTATTACTTCGGTTGCAGAGGTCTGATGTAGATGTAGATGTAGATGTAGACTGAAATCCGACCCCAACCTAGCTTGAGGAAAAACTTGGAAAATTACGACTGCAAAAACAATATAAATAATAACAGTTAAAATAGCAACGGCAAATTTCAAGTCATCGGCGGCTCCAAAGGATTTTGGAGACTTGTTACGGTTCAGTCAGTCGGTCACCGGTGTTTCACTTTATTATGCATACATTGAGACTTATACACATACATATATTGCTCTTTCATGTTGTAATTTTATATATGAATATTGCATTATATAATATTTGAGTAACTTAGAAAGAGAGAGGACTGATTAATAAAATAACTAGATAATAAAATTTATTTTATCAACATCCTTAACATTCACTTTTAAGGATGTTGATAAAATACCCTGATTGGCCAATATCTTATTCGACGTTCGACATATTCCATGTTTAAAAGGCTCAAACCTTCAACGGTATCACTGAATGATTTTCTTTTTATTTTTTCTTGGTACTTTATATTTTGTAGCATTTAATTAAAATTCAGGTGGCAACAACTTGCATGCCCGTGGGAGAGTCACGATTCGGCATGCATGGGCTGGCTCGACCGGAATACCACGGCCTCACAGAAAACCGATGTGAAACAGCCCCTGCGCTGTGTTTCACCGAGTGAGTGAGGATACCGGAGGCCCATAATCCAACCCTTCCCCTCATCCTCCTCCTCATCCCCCAAGGCCGGCAACGCACTTGTGACGCCTCTGGTGTTACAGGTGTCCATGGGCGGCGGTAATCGCTTACCATCAGGTGATACTTCTGCTCGTTTACCCCCTATACCATAAAAAAGTCCTGAAATAATAATAATTTACTTCTTGGATTGTATTCATGCTTACCATTAGCCAGAGAAAGAATAGTCACAAAGACAAGCTCATATAAAAACAGAAATTGCAGAATCAACGGATCAATGAATTACTACATACCTTTGAATTGACTAACTAAACTGCCACTATACTTAAAAGCTAGTTTCTAAGTTATCACATTTCTCTATCGGCATTTTGGAATCCATTGCCCTTCAGACACTGGGCTCAATTAATTCGCCTTCGCTTTCTTGACGACTTCTGTTTAGTGTATTCATTTCATATTTGCCTTTTAAATTCTGGCCGTTATGTGCCAAGATATGTTACTGCAAGTTTTATTGCTCTATACCATTCGTTCCTCCGCAACAGGCCTCCATGCTATGTAATCTCCTTACTCCATATTTTTAAAGTCGACATGATATTTGCGGTACTGCTCACTAATCTGAATGATAACATAGATACCGGGGTGCGTCTTTATCTGCACTCTGCGGTAAAAACATATCTTATCGGCAATGAATTACACAATCACGCATTAAATATGTTTTTGAGTAGGTCTATGAGTACCGAAGATATGCCTTTTATATTTAACCAAGTTCGAAAAAGGAGGGAGTTAACAATTTGGCTGGTTTTTTTTATGATTGTTACCTCATAACTTTCGACTGGTGACATGACTTTCGATTTTGATGATATTTGTTTATTTGAATGCTGCTGCTGCACGTGTAGGCCCATTTCAATATGGTCCAGTTCGCGATGTCGTTTATTTTCGTTAAAATTAGTGATTAATATCCATTATTGTCACGTCATCACTAAGCGATGTATAGGAGAGTTAGAGGGTCAAACTAGCTGATGGCATGGTGATGTATCACTCCGTATGTCACTACATTTCCAACTTTTGAGGTGGTGCCGCGGTGTAGAGTCTGGTGGCCATACGCAAATAGCTATGTGTCTTTACCAATGTTTGTATAAACTTACCATTGTAGCGACTTCCACAACCAGCGTAACAGAAATGTACTACAGCGCCATCACCGTAGATACACTTAACTACGGAGTAATGTACTACTCGAAGAAACTACCAATCCTGCATCGCGCAATAGAAATTCCCGCACCGATTGACATATATACAACATCCCAACACCAACCGTTGGACAGCAACGCGCCTGGCATGATCAGAGAATGCTCCCTTTGTGTTGGAACATGTAGCCCGTTCCTCCACAGTGGGGTGACCCTGACTTGAGCAGCAGCATTACCACGCCACCATCATGTTCAATCTCACAGCAAGTCTCAGCCAGCCAGCTGCCTCGGCCTCAACCGGAGTACACCATATGCAGAAAGCGACCACTTGAGCCTGGTTACCCCTAAGACCTCTACAGCGTCTAAGCATAGCACACTGCCACTACCTTCTACAGAGCATCTGTCTCCCGTCTATGCAACAGTCAGCCACTACGCAGCAATCACACCGACTCACTGGGGACTTTACCGCAGCACCGCGCACCGCAAGCAATCTTAACTCACTGGGATCACCAGACTTCAGCCCTGATTCACTGGGACTAGCGGCATTCAGTTCCGACTCACTGGAACTTATGGCACTCAGTACCAACTCATTGGAACTACCCACTCCTGGCACTGACAAGCTCCGCAACAGAGCAAAAACAGCTGACTCATCAATTTATCTCCGGTCTTGGAGGGGTATGATGTGGCGACTACCACATACAGCGCAACAGAAATATACTACAACTCCATCTACATCGAACTACGGAGTAATGTACTACACGAAGAAACTACCAATCCTGCATCGTGCAATAGAAATTCTCGCGCCGTTCCTCCACACCTTATCTGTTAGTTTAGCGCGCTTTTGAAGTTTCCGTATTTGTTAATTAATACGAAATAACCTTAAGAGAACTAAAACCCACGTCTATTAAACAATATTGCCACAAAAGTTTTTAAAAAAGAAATACTTGATCAGCTTTTTGGATAATTTGAGAAATCGTATTTAAAAATAGAAATCTACCTAAAATAAATTTGTGAATTATCCCAAATGGGATTTCCATACGATTTTTAGCAGTTGAAGTGAATTAGAGACTCTTAGTCTAGACGTCTAGAGAGAAAAAAAAACTTTTAAAATCGTTTTATTTAGTTTAGACTCATCTGGAAACAAAAGGCTTAAAAACTAATACGATTTTTAATAATTGCAATTGAAAATAATTTAGTATTCATCGCTACTTACTACTTGCAATGAAAATATCTAAAACACTCATGATCTACGTAACAAGAGTGTTTGGACTTAACAAGCCATTAAATATAGAATTTCATTACACATAGATAGGCACTATTTTTGCATATAAATAGATCTTATTCAAAATTCATAAAAAAACATCCACCTATAAAAATAAATCAATTGATTTACATATGTCACTGTCAAATAACAATGAAATTTAAGTATCTTTGTATTTATTTACACTAAATCATCATTTACATATGAAGAAACATCCCAAAGTTATCAAAACCAGCATTAAAGCTGACGTCATTGTGTTAGGATGCACTCTCCCTGGAATCGTTACAGCACACAAACTGAAGAAGAGGTTCGGTGACACCATGGACATTGTCGTGTTGGACCTACAAGGAGTATCGAAAGTATTTTCTAAATGTAACGTCGCTTTCAAGGAAGATACGCCTGCCGATGATGAAGCGGACTTTTCAGACGAAGCTTTTAATATAACACATGCGAATACATATGAACCTTCTTTAGTAGAAATGGACTCGATAGCTAAACACTATCTTATTAAATATACCAGTGAATTCAAAATCCCAATTCCAGTTGCTATCATTAACCCAACAGAGAATGAGTCCTCTTTGGACAAACTATTTGAATATTGTGATGGCACATTCGTCCGATTCAACAATCGCTTTCACGATTTTAAGTATCTCAATTTCTTGGAGAAGTTTGAATTGAATCAATATCAAAATTACTTAGACCGAAGCATGAAATATCTCTTTGGACATAACACATTTAATGATCCAAAGCAGAGACAAAGACTATTGTACTACGACCAAACATCTATGGAGACAAATATTTGTCAGGCTTTACTGTTTTCCACTTCTAGGGACATTATGAGAACCACTGTAAAATTAGTGTGCGGAGCACCAGCGGATACAGTGTCACTATTGTTCTATCTTCATCAGTGTTACAGAACTAGTGGTCCGAAAAATCATTTAGATGGACAAAATACTAGACTTCGGGAAAGGCTAATAGGTCACTGCAGAATACGACTTTGGACTCAACTCAGAGAAAGCGTTGCTGATATTACAATGCCAGCGAAAGCAATAAAAAATATCCGCACGTATAATGATGCTGATGCTGAACACGTTATGTTAGAAACTATGATGGGTGAAACTACGTATGTTTGCAGTTTATTAGCTATGGCTTTAAAACCTGATCAATTACAAAAAATCCAAGTTGAAAACGGATTGTTACCAGATGAAGATGCTATGATAGCCAAAGATCTGACTCCCGGCAGGGCCAAGAAATTTTTAATACAGTACGAGGAAAGTTTTTGGGAACAGCAAGGCTTCAGTGGTGACATCTTGAGTATACGTGGCCCCATAGTCTGGGCCATGGAAAGACCAAGACTGTCATGCACGGGAAGCGTTCAGAAATATGCTGCTCTTATTGGTTATTTAATGGTGGAAGATGATGAAACTGACTCTAAGGAAGCTGTATTACAGCAGCTTGTTAGCTTATATGGCGAGGAAGCAGGATCTCCTGTTACGTACAGAGAATCTTCTATAGCCGACATCTTTATCCCTCGGTGTGGCAATTATGTTGGATTGCGCGTGTTGACCAATGAAGTCAGTCCGAGAGGTTTGGAATGGGGAGCATTCGATGTGTTTGCCGATGGAGACGTTGCTGCTGCGCTAGAGGCTGGGCATTTGGCTTATTTGCATTTAGTGAGCTGTCTACGGCCACAAGCTCAGACGTATGAGGATATTTCGGCAACTGATTGGCCCACAGTACTGAATGACTCGCCTTTACCGTGGTGGTTTTCTCGAATTAATGTTGTCAATACCATCAAAATAACTATATGCACGACCGCCTTAGTTGCTGCGGTCACAATAATTCGTTCATATATAAAAAGAAACTGATATTTTTTTACCGATTTTAATACAAATATACATATATTTTTGTTATTTTTTAAACTATAAGTATTTTTATTTCAAAATTCTAGACTAAGGCTTTAATTTAGTATATTTATTTAATTTTAATACAAACTGAAGGGTAATTCCATGATACAGCATGTCGAATTACAATTATTATTGATATAAATATATAGAATAGGTACATAAGTATGTTTATCGGCATTCTGATTACAGTGATATCCATAGGACATGCTCTGCCTAGTCTGGGAGGAGTATGGATGTATTAATATCAGCAGTTCCCGGATCCCTCCCCTCCCAGGCACAGAGTGGCACACCGAGTGGTTTTCGTCGGTCCGATTCCGACACACCACCTCGCCGCAAACCTTGGTGAGGTGAGGTCCCGTGAGGGTTTCCACACGTAAAAAAAGGCTCTGCCTAGCTTGGGATCGGATTTCTGTCTGTGTGTAGGATGTGTGAGGTAATTATAATTTGTTGTATTACGATCATATTTTGAAACTTTGATAATTTTGGTAGGTTTGAAAGAACGCTGTACCTACAAGTTCACAACGAAATGCTTAACATTGATTACAATTTATATACATTACCAGCTTAAAATACTTATACCTTGTCCTAGTGAACTTGACCTCCTTTCGTGTCCGCATCCTTGCTAGGCTAGTGTCCGACCTATTCTTTGAACCCTTATTGCTCAAAGTAGACGAGACTCGAATTTACATTATTGTCCTCAAGTTCCTTATGCATTATTAATTGTTTTGTTACCTCCAGACGTTGTCTTATATATGGGAGAAATTACAATCACGTTTTAAGTAATTAAAGCCTTTAATGAAAGTAATGATAGCATATAAATGATTTTATGACCGCTTACACGACAGGGATCGTAAAGAAAGTTTAAGTCCATTTCCTGGTATTTTTATTATAAGGAACAAAACATTAATACATCCAAGTGGTGACGGATTAGCAATTCCGGCTATAATCAGCCTTATCCATCCCATGGATGTCGTAAAAGCCTACAAAAGCGCAGGACAATATCGCTGGAAAGATAACTTGACACAAATCTAACCTAGGCTAAAACCTCCTATTTTAGAAGAGGTCTATGTCCAGCAGTGGACTAGTAAAGGCTGTGATGTGAAGCATTAGCGTCCGTATGGATGCTTATCTTTTATCTCACTCGAGAGTAAGTGTTGTAATTTTACGGTTCCTATTGGAAAATTCCTTTGCATTCAGCAAAGGAATTTTCCAATAGGAACCGTAAAATTACTTCTCTACTGAAGAAAGTTATATTCTTACATATTAAATTCTAGCTGTTGCCTACGACTCCGCCCGCGTATATGTTGGTTATCGCGGCTAATAGTAGCCTATGTGTTATTCTGATATTTAAGCTATATTACTGTTAAGTTTCATTAAAATCCATTCAGTAGTTTTTACGTGAAAGAGTAACAAACATCAATCCATACAAACTTTCGCGTTTATTATATTAGTAGGATATTAGCGCGTTTATTAAATAATATAAATACTTATATATTATATATTACATTCATCAAAAATATAATTTCTTCTAAGTGTTAATCGAACCCGACCTCACTAAACAGCAGTTGGATTGTCAACCGCACGACTAAAACAACCCAGTGGGTTCTTAGAACCTTCTTTATATAAAGCCTAATATCGTCGTGACAAATAATTGAGAATTTGTCTATCCGTACTATTATTATTAATTCTAAAGTAATTCTGTAGGACCAATTTCAATGAAATTTGGTATGGAGATTTTTTGATTCTTGAGGACAGACATAGACTACTGCGATAACTGACATACACGTGAGTGGAGTCCCAGGCAGATGCTAGTATTTACATAATTAAAAGTTTCTTGCAACTTAATTTAATCACCACCACAATCGCTAAATGATAAACTAAGGATACAGTTGTATCCTATTCCTATAATCCCAAATTGATGGTACAAATAAAACGCGGAAAACCGCCGACGCGACCGGGCGTCAACGCTGACCAGTCACAAAACGCCTAAAACCTTCATATAGCAATTGGCTTTCTTGCATTATTGTCTGAATATTCTTACAGGTTTAGACTAAGGTGTTTTTCACCATTGAAGAAAAAAGAACACATCCATATATTTAAGTCATTCATAAACTTATATGATGCCATTTAATGTTGGCCCTCCAATCAAAATACCTCTATATTCCCAACGATGTTTCATCAGCGGTCGCCGTCTCTATCCTAGCTCGCTATCTAAGAATTGCAGTAGCTTTAATTCTAGGTCGTTATTCGAGAAGTATTATCTAATTTGTAAGGAGAGTTGACGTCCAGTAGGTAGCCAGCTATTGGTGAAATCACACCCTAAGCCTTTTTTCAAGTTGAGTCAAGTTTATCGTTGCCTACCATATATAAGGACTCAAAAAAGGATACATTGTAGTTTCTAATCATATAGTAAATATATAGCACCATTATCTCCAGTCTTAGTTTAACTACTGATCGTATCATTGCTGCACTAAAGCATTCCATTTCGATGCATTACATCGAACTGGAATGTTCGTCCGCCGTGTTGTGTAGGCGTGAAATAATTCAAACATATCTTTTCTTTTCAAAAATTACTATTAACTGAATAATATGATTAAATGTATACCACTTAGGCTTTTTATTTTTTAGTGGGGCACATGAGCAGACGTGTCGCCTGCTGGTACGCGATTACCGCCGCTCATAGAAACCCGTAACACCAGAGGCGTCACAAGTGCGTGCCTGGCCTTTTAAGAAGGAGTACGCTCTTTTCTTGAATGCTTGAAGATCGTATTGGTCCGGGAATACCGTAGGCGATAGTTGCTTTTTCAGTTGTATTATGAAGTAGATTATTGAACTTTATCTCAGCTTTTCTTTATACACTGAAGACCTTATCAAGATTGCCGAGATGGCAATACTCAATTCATTTTGTGCAAGTTGCTATAAAATTTATTAGAGGCGCTATAGTTTGCAAACCAGTAGTATATTTTTAACTAAATGTAGGTACCTGATTGATGGCAAATAGGCTTGCTACCTATTTCATAAATGAAATTAAATCATTATTGGGCAAAATGAGAGCAGCTAATACGCCTTTGTCTAACCTCCAGTTGATAGGGAAGTTTTTCGTGCGTAATGGCCACGGGTTAACTCGTCACCAAGACAAAGATGAGGAAAAGAAAATCCTCCTCCTTTTTTAAGTCGGTTAAAAACTATGTAATGTCACTGGTCACTTTAATGTGTGTCACCTAAACGCCCAAAGTATTCCCAGCCGCTTTAGTGACTTGTACGAGGCGTTTCATGATGTCAATATTCATGCCGTACTGATCTCCGACACTTAGCTCAAATCTCATCTTCTCTCCAGATCTTACTCCCTGCCTGGTTTTATCCTCAGAATACCCTAACAAGAAAGTCATTAAAGACCCCTGCAGACTAAGGTCACTTAATACACGACTGATCATACTGTTTTATTTTTTATATTTCGAACATCTGCCACACAACGCCGCCTAGTCCCAAACTAAGCAGAGCTTGTACTGCGGATATGTGACACTTATATAAATACAAAAGGTAACCTTTTCCGTAAATACATACATCTTTAGACAAATAAATAAAATTCGAGTGTCTGTTTGAAATATTGAACTAACCGCTTTTTACTAAATGTATATACTTTTCATATATATGTACATATATGAAAAGTATGTTTTTTACTACTTTTGTCTGTCTGTCTGTCTGTTAGCTCCGGCTAAACTCTGAAACGACCTGACCAATTTTGACTTTCACTGGCAAATAGTGGATGATATAAGGAGTAACGTAGGCTACTTTTTTTAGACTAGTTTTTAAAGAGAGAAGAGAAATCACTGAAACTCATAAAAATATTTACAAATCATATAAAAATTTGGTCTGAATCGGGACTCGAACCCTAGATCTCAAGCACAGCAGCACCTTGGCACAGGCAGTCATAGTCATCCGGATGGCGTAAGAAAGCGGTTCCCGGATCTCTCCCGTCTCAGGAGCAGAGTGGCACACCGTGTGGTTTTAGTCGGTTCGATTCCGACACACCGCCCCGCCGCAAACCCCGGTGGGATGAAGGCCCGAGGGGGATTCCACACGTAGAAAAAAAAAAAGCCGTCATAGTCATAACGTGGAGTACGGGAAGTCTCACCCCACCTTAAATGAACACTAAACGTCTTCATTTTGATACGTACTAATTTTTTAGTAACTTCTATTTTTTTTAATACTGACCGCTATCTGAGAATAGACTTCATAGCTCGTAGAATTCATTTCTATTTTTCCGCAGGTTGTCTAAGTTCCGGAACGATTTCCGCGTGAAAAAACTCAATTCCTGTATTGGTTAACGGCGATGTTTTCTTTTTATTTATCAACGCTCCACTGATCTTAAACGTGACTTTAATCAATTGTTTGTTTATAATAAACTCTAATAGTTTTCTTCCGCTAGTTTGTCCAACTGTTTTTACTTATAAATATAACAGAAAATAAGGTAAAGTATTGGATAATATACAATTACTGCAAATACCGATCTGGTAGACAGCATCTATAATATATTGAGCATGGATGCTACCTGTCTCCGTCAACAGCCTTGGACTACCGTGAGAGAGCCACGCACCACTTGTGATGCCTCTGGTGTTGCATATGTCCATGGGCGGAGGTAATCGCTTACCATCAGGTAATACGTCTGCTCGTTTTCCCCCTATTCCATAAAAAAAACTATCCACTGCTGCCTACTATACCATAATTGCCAGACGGATTGGTACCATATCATACCTTATGTAAATAATAACCTCAGTCCTTAACCATGTAACACATGCTGATGTCCAAATAAAGCTTCGATTAATCGAAGCGACAAAAACCACCACCATCATTATCATAAAACCACCATAATGCGTCTTAAATAAAAGGGATCTGGAAATAGCTTATATTTTATTTTATTTTATTTATTTATCTTCATTGCGCACATATTACAAAATAAAATAGAAAATTAGTCCCAATATATATAAATATAGCAATTGGCGATCTTGTCGCTCACTGCGATCTCTTCCGGACAACCATATCATAGACATACAAGGTGTTTATAATTTTTGGGTAAATTAACACAAGTAACACATTTATTACAAGGAGAATTTAGAAAAAAACAATAGAGAATACCTGCATATATACACATTCATTCTCTTTACACATACATCATGTGGGCTGGCCACATTTGCCGAAGAACCGATAATTGTGGGGTAAACGAGTTCTTGAGTGGAGACCGCGTCTCGGCAAACGTAGTGTAGGACGTCCACAGGCCAGGTGGAGCGATGGACGGCTGGCAGGAGCTGGATGCGAGAAGCAATAGATCGAACTAAGTGGCGTGAAATTGGAGAGGCCTATGTCCAGCAGTGGACTGCAATAGGCTGATGATGATGATGATACATGTATTATTACGCAAATATACATAAACCTACACAAATACATATAAATATACAACAAATATACATATCTAAATATATCCTATTCAAAACAAAACTGAAACTATTCTATAGCTTTTTAAACATCCTATTCAAAACAAAACTGAAACTATTCTATAGCTTTTTGAACACAGTCAAGATCTTTGCTTGTCGGATTGTCTCAGGCAAATTGTTCCAATGCCTCACTCCTTGCACAGTAAAATATTTGTCTGCAAAGTGAGTGGAATGTGTTGGCATTAGATATCTAATTCATCCTATATGTATTAAGGTCTCCCTCAAGATCATTCATTAGGACAATCATATGTAAATACTTTTATATAGAAATTCGTCCACGTGAGGTTATTTATTGCTCAACTAAATCTATAATATCATATTACATTATACTGGTATTCACTTACTATTATGTTTGTCCTGCTAGGAATACCTACCATAAAATATAGGCCGAGTTATTGTGAAATAAACTCAAACACTAGGCCCTTTGATAACGAAGTTGTATTCATTGAAATTTACAAACAGTACACACGCAGGTAATTATGATTTATTTGTGCTTTATTTCATGGACAAAAGAAATCTCAATAATTCGTAATCCAGTACCGCTGATTAGTTTAAAGTGGTATAGTATATCTAGTCTTAGATTGAAAGTAGTAGTACCGCTTCTCTCGGGTTTTTTTGGCAAATTTTCTAACAAATAAAAGAACCCGACTGCGTCAATATCTGCCATATCTTTACTAGTTTTTTTTATGTACCCTGTGTCACTCTCACGACTAAGAAGAATTTAAAACGAGCCGTTTAGACTTTAGGGAATGCAAAAGAAACATACACACATACACTTGAAAAATATGACCCTCCTCTTTCTCAGTGTTTAACAGTACATAAGTTAGTTTGTATCAAACAATATTTTGTTACGAAACTCCCACGTTATAATGTCCGGATTTCCCACACGTGGACTGTTTATGTTCACTTACTATTGACATTCACAATTCAATCCTTTTACTTCCTGGTGTTGTTAACTAAATACATAACTTAATTATATCGAAGTATCGGTTGTGGATTATTTGTATATATTTGCGGTATAGACCACCGTATTTTCTACTACTAGAGTTAATATGCTTAACTATTTTATATACATACACTAGCTGACCCTCCGCAACCTCGTCTGCGTCTCCTACCTTGAGTGATGTCATACAGCGTGAAGAAAGTTGTTTACCAAGAAAAAGGTAGCAGAGCCACGCTGATTTCAGCACAAACGGGCCGAACGGGGCGATACTACCCCCGTACAGAAGATGAACGTAAAATGACAGTATTTAAGCTATCGTATTTCGTTGGTGAGTACGAGACCGTAGACCCAATGATACAGAACCATCGTAAGGCCGCCATAATATTAATCTAAATGATATGATGTTTAGAAGTATAATACTGTGCATGAAATGCTTAAAGCCTTTGAAATTATAACGCTAATTAAACGCTATTAAAATGATAAGGATTAATACTGTATCATAATTTGCAATTTTCGTATTATACGTGACCAATTTTTTTAAATATATAATGGATATAGTAAGGCATTCTTCAAAGATGGATGGTGTGGAATGGAATCATTTTGACCCGTTTCTGCAGCATTTTTCAATGATGCTCCGTTTCTTTTGGTCGTCATGACATGAGCTTATCTAAATGTATAGTACGTTTTTGCTATTCATTTTATTTCTTCTTTAAAATCTGTAAATATATTGACTGCCTCGGTGGCGCAGTGGTAGTCAATACGACTGCTGTCCTTGAGGTTTTGGGTTCTACTCCCGGGTCAGATCAAATGTTTGTAAGATCTGAAAATATTTGTTTCGGAGTTTGGGTGTTTTCTATGTATGATATGTATATATTTACAAAAAAATATATAAGTAATCATATTAGTTGTCTCATAATACAAGCTCTGCTCAGTTTAGGACTAGACGGCGTTGTGTGTTACATGTTCGAAATATTTATTATTATTTATTCAGTTTTAACTACAATTATAGCTTTCTTCCTTCTTCGAGGAGACATAAATCATGCGCTTCCTAACTCATCATCAGCCTATCGCAGTATTAGCGTAAATTCCAATAAGGCCTCCTTGGACCTCAAACCGAGCAATAAAATCGATTTACGATTAATATTTTTAAATGGTAACATACCAATATATAATGTAACACAAAATATGTAACATAGTAGGTCAGCACCATACACGCAATACGACAATAAGTCGCCCATAATAATTAGACATGCGCTTGCTCAAACACTTTCCATTCGACACAGCCAAATAGTTATATTGTATAACATGTATTATAAGGCTCCGTTGTAGTATATTGTTTACGTTTTAGTGTACCTGGTCATAGAGGTAATCGATATTTAGTACATTTTTTTTTATTGAGACACTCGTAGCTTTTGTAGGCGTCTCCGCCCGCAAAATATCGGTTATAGCTCTCTATACCAATTTTCACTGAAATCGGTGCAGCGGCTTAGCTGTGAAAGCGAGACAGATAGAGTTACTTTCGCATTTATAATATTAAGTATGCATAGTCTCGTTTGCCGGGTAGTGATGGATCAAGAGTATGAAGCGTTTGGAAACCCCCTCGGGTCTTCACCCCACCGGGGTTTGCGGCGGGGCGGTGTGTCGGAATCGAACCGACTAAAACCACACGGTGTGCCACTCTGCGCCTGAGGCGGGAGAGATCCGGGAACCGCTTTCTTTCGATATCCAGACCCCTCCCAGACTTGAAACAAACCCTAAACCAACCCGTCTGGGCAGCGTGGCAGTAGACAGTAGGCCAAGTCTTCCTTTCTAAAGAGAGGCTTACGTCGACAACGACGATAATGACGATAAAGTCTCGTTGGTTTAGCGCTTCGTATCCGATAGCGTATCCGACTGAAGATCACAAAGTCGATACAAGTAGTGAGTGTTTTTCTCTATGTGAAGTGATTAATAAACAGCTTGGAGAAGTTGTGGTATTGACCCCCGTGCTTTAGAGAGTACGTAAAGTGGTCAGCCCTGCGCCTGATCTATCCACTACCGTGAATTGTGATAGTGAAGGAGTTTGTGCTCACAATTGTGCACAAAACTTGTACCTGCACACCTGTATCTCGTGGATAGTTGACTAGTCTCCGTTTGACTGGCCACCGTTGCCGAAATCGAGTAGGATTACAACATATTATATTTATCATCATAACATCACATTTTTGACAAGCACAAAACTTTACAACAAATTTTTAACATTACAATATTGAACAGGGAAAAGTTGAAAAAACTCTCGACTAATAAACTTTTAATACTTTAAAATTTATCAAACCTGTGTCGCCTAGCTTATTATGACTAACCTATTAACACCTAATTCATTCAAATCGATTCAGTAATTTAGGCATATTTATAACTTACACATAAAATACGAGTATACTCTCATACTAGTACTTACCCTTCCTTTTGGCTTAGCCATCAAAGATAGTTTTACTTAAAAATTATGTTCTGTGTATGTATGTATGTATGTAAATGGCTACATCACGCTTTGTCTTCCAAAGCAATATCAACAAGAGTATATACTTTCACAATTTCTCCTTACCGCAGTTATCAATTCAATAATACACTGAGTTGATCGCCGGCCGTTTCGGGGAACCGTCGCACAACACAACAATAGCAAGAATTACGACGCGCCGGCCACAACACCTCGGAATGATAACATTGTTGCTTTTAGTCTCTTGTTCGGAATATATGTATATGTACAAACGTCCATTTGGCCACGGATTAAGAATAGGGAGTATCACCATTCCTATTCATCCCGTTGCGCAAATCATCGCTTGGCTTGTGGACGTCCTATACTACGTTTGACGTTCGAGCGATGATTTGCGCAAGACGGCTGGCAGGAGCTGGATGCGAGAAGCCATAGATCGAACTAAGTGGCGTGAAATTAGAGAGGCCTATGTCCAGCAGTGAACTGCGATAGGCTGATGATGATGATGATGATGATTCATCCCGTTGGTGTCATAAGAGCCGAATAAAGGGTGCAAAGTACGCAGGACAACAGCATACCCCTCCCCCATCCCCCACCCCTCTTCAACATCCCCAAAGGCCGAAAACGCACTTGTGACGCCTCTGGTGTTGTGGGTGTCCATGGGCAGCGGTAATCGCTATTTCATAAAAATGTGCATAGAGAAGGAATTTTGACACAAACTATACTAACATGTCTAGCTAGTATATAAAACCTATAAGACCTTCTATATAAAAACATTTAAGAGAGACATGTCAGGCAGCGGTGTACTGAAGGCGGTTAATGACAAATAAATGCTAAAAAAACAGGCTTAGATATATGCCTAAGTTTGCTTAGATATAAGAAATGCCTAAAAATTTAGGTCGTGCAATATGAACCTTATTGTTTAATTTTTTTAAATTATATTAATAATATTAATTAACTATCCAATAGCACATTACAAATATCAATGAAAGCTGCACTAGGCAAAGCCTGAATCGCAGCTTTTGAACAAAGGCGATTTTTAGGAGGACTACTAATAGTAGTAGATTATAACAAAATATGACGAAAACATGCATTAATAATAACAAAATATATTTGAGGTAGCAAGTTAAGAATGAATTTTAAATGTCTTTTTAGTTTTTCATCTTATTTCTCTTTGAGTTTTGTATAATATACATATAGTTTTCCATAATTAATTAATCGCTTATATTTTATCTTTTTCGTTTTAGTAGCCTTCTAAATATGTGTTTTAATATTTTTTTGTTACTTGTAACATGTTTGCTTAGTTGTTAATAATAATTTTTGATTTCTGTGATCTGTAAGTGAAGGATTACACCGGTATAATACCCCTTCAGTAATTTATTGTACACTATATACTTGAGTATATCCTTGTGGGAGATCCTAATTTAGCTAAATAAATAAATAAATAAAAAATCTATACTAATATATAAAGCTAAACAGTTTGTTCGTTTGCTTGAACGCGCTAATCTCAGGAGCTACTATCGTATCGTACTGGTCGGATTTGAAAAATTCATTCAGTGTCTATATCATCACGCGAAGATCAATAGGAGCGAAGCACCAATGAAGAATGTTAAAAAAACGGAGGAAATTGATTACGCTATAGGTAATAGGAGACGTAAATGAGTTTGCGTAAGTCAAATCATGTTAAAAATGAGGGTCTCAAGTCGGTTATATGTTTAAAACGCCGTTATTTTCGAACTGACTTGGAAAATTCTGTTTTTATTTGGGACCGTTTACTTTTCTTTACATTCAGAGTTGAAGAAAAAATACCTTATGTGATTGTTTTTGTGTGGTGAGAGATAAAATACTTCTGTATTCTAGTCAACGCCCCCATTCATCCCATGGGTGACGTAAGGACAATTTTGCAGGACAATATCGCCGCAAAGAGGAAGAATACTTGAGCCATAGTATAAACCAATCCGTCTGGACAGCGTTGCATAGCAGTTTTAAACCTTATTTCTAATGAATTTCCTATGTCCAACACTAGAGTGGACTATGAGGTTTAAAAATTGAGGAGAGAAATACCTCAATATAGTTAATTACAAATGTAAAGAAGTGACACTTATATTAAAAAAATATATGCTCAAATTGAATATCCACATAACAACAATGATCCCGTGAAAGTAAAAACTTGTATTTTGTTAGTCAAATAATGTTTTTTTTTCTTGAAATACGAATGTTCTGATTGATTTTATATCAAAAGCAGGAATAGTATTTCTATAAAACAAGGTTTATCACTGACTTGTTTAAAGATAACAGTTTATTCGTGAATCTATTATAAACAATTCCCATACTATACCGTTGTTGCTCAGAATGAACTCCGAAACTAACTAATTTTCAAGTTTTTTTTATTGTGTTTTACTGGCGTACCAAGATAGGACAGTTAACATCACGCTTTGACCAAAGGAAGCCAACCATGATTGAAAAGAGAAGCATCTATCTATGTGATGTAAATTATTATAATTATTTCCCAAAAATAAGCATCAATTAAGCATGCTGATTTATAGTAGATAATCTCAGTCTCAAATATATGGAGTTCATCTATCTACATACATATATATTCTAGATCATTCTATCGTTCGTTCTGTGTGTTCGAAACATAAAACAAACTGTAATAGTGTTTCTTAAAAGTCACAAATGACCACGTGCCGAGTCATAACTGATTGCCACCGTTCACATATTATGACAGCGGCTCTGACATGTGCTACTCACACATGCTACAGAACTCGTCTACACACACATAAGAACGTAATAAATATGCCTTATGTGTTAGTAAAACGTGTTAGGAATTCTTACTATCAAGGGCAACGTACACTAACAGTTCAAACTCAAATTCCACTTTATAGCCCTTAAGCAGGCTTTATATATATATATATCTATTGAGTCGTCGGTCTTGTACTTATCAACGAAACACGACAGCACGAATGCTTTCATTTTAGGCTGGTCTTCTGTGAGCAGGTTGTATCGACCCGGGCGGTCGAGCCCACACGTTTGTGCAGAAATCAGAATGGCTCTATAACCTTGTTGCCATGAGGATCACGATCAGTTTTATTTTTTTAGTACATGAGATGCTATTGGGTGTAAGTTGGTAAGAGCTTGTATACAGTTAAACATTCATGTAATACTTACAAATAATATTGTACCTGAAGACTTTTAAAAAGTGTGGCCACGAGTTTCTTTGCCAGTATTCTGCTCATAAGGCCCTACGCAATTTGAAACTGGAACTTATGGATCGACACAGGCAGGCAGTGAATTTTGGTGCTTTCACCTAATTCACCTTGACAATAGAGTATGTAGTAGTAATAGATCTATGATTTTTATCTGTAGCTTCAATTTAACGTTCATAAATGTCACTTGGTGTCTCAATTGAATAAATAATTTTGAATTTGAATTTGAATTGTAACACATGTTTTACGACATCGTGTGCCTCGTGATCATCAATTCATCATTAATTTTAAATTCTAACTAGCTTAGATTCGCTATATTTAAGAAAAACCTTTGGCTGATGATAAACATTACCTAGGTGTGTAACGTACGTGTGTAGTAAATACTTATATCTAGTAGGAATAAGGGTCCACACGTGTTTTTCTACTAATCAATTGTAAAATATACGTAATTTAATTTTTAAAATATAAAAATTGCAACAATTTCTTTTCTTGAATTAAAGAATATATGAATGAATAAAGGTCTACGATGTACTGTTTCTCATAAACTAATACACAGAGTTTCAAAAACGTAGGGAATCAAAACTCCCCTTACGTAGTTAAGGGATAGTGGGTACTTTTATTTAATTATAGTCACATCGTGGGAGAGCCATACTTCGGCACTAATGGGCCGGCTCGAGCGAAGTGATACCACGTTCTCACAGAAAATCGGTGTGAAACAGTACCTGCGCTGTGTTCTCGAGCGAGTGAGGATATCGGAGGCCCAAACTCTAACCCCTCCTCCCATTCCTCTCCCCATCCCCTAAAAACCGGCAAAGCTCTTGTGACGTAATCATTTACCATCAGGAGATACATATGCTGGTTTGCCCTGTATCTTATAAAAGAAACATTTTTCAGCATTCAATTGATTCTGCTTACGTCCATGCCTGGCCACAATAGGGATATATGTATTTATATATGACCTTTGACCTAGTCAAATGATTATGTATACTAATGATGTTTGAAAGTGCTGTTGTTAGAACTATTTAATAAAAAATATTTGAGTCTCAGCTTTTTGGGCTAAAGTACAAGACCGTTCTTAACATCATCACAAGACAGTCGAACTTCTAAATAGTGCCTCAGCAAGAGACACAAGAAATAACTATACAATAAGTACTGTGGCGTACTCATGAAGGCTAAATCTAATTATCAAAAGGAAAATCATTGATCAGTAAAGATTGGAAAAAAGTTTCAAGTGGCCTGTACCAACATATACGAGTCATTATCAGCGGAGGAGGAAGGAAAATCACTATAGTGGTCCTTGTCACTCCTAATATTTTGTCATAACGCTGTCGAGGACAGGAAGTTAACTTGTCTCCGTTGTGCAATAGAACGTTACTGTACTTATTGAGTCATATATCTCCAAGAACGATACCATGAACTTAGAGTATGGAGGAACGGGAGGTATAAAAGTCCAATTCAAAATAAAATTTTTTGTTGCCGTACGTGGAAGTCACTACGACAGAAAACGGGTAATAAGTGATTCTTTTGTTAATCTCCACAGAGTGAGTGATGTTACTGAAGCCCTAATACCCCTCTCCCTGATTCTAGAGAGGGGAGGAAGGGATCCTATAAAAATGACTTTTGAATGTAGATGTCTAAGGTCAGCGGATTGCTCTCTAAATGATATAGTCATTTCTCCTGCTTCTAACTAATTGATGACTATAGGAATTGAGGCGTGACTATATAGGTGTAAATCTACATATGCCGGGCGAAGACACCAAGAGGTCAATAGAAAGCTGTCAAGTTGGCACAATTGCAATGTAGTTTGCGTATTCAAATAAGCTAAATATTGCAGTGTGTATTATCTACAAATATTGTATAAACGCGAGTTCGAAAATGTTTGCTTTTCCATTATTTGAGATATTTTGGTTATAGTTGAGTATATATAACCAAAATATCATATTAATTATCTATATCTATGTATCGTATCGAATTGTATTGATGTTCAAATATATCGTGGCGTCACTATCGTTAAGTTAGTTTATTTCTAGTTACTCATCTGAATCGAATACACATATCGTTAAATCACCTCGTAGGCTTTGTCTTATGCCGTATAAGACAAAGCCTACGTGTCATGTGATTTGACGTAATTGCAGTCAAACAAATTATTGCCAACTCAGTTCCTATGGGATTAGAACAACCTAATCTTCATAAATATCTCAATAACCATACATTTGTTTTTGAAAACAGTACACACAAACCAGTACAGTAAACATTCGTAGATGACGCTATTTTTTGTTGTAATATTTTATTAAAAGTTTTATATAAAACAGTGTTACTTAGCCTTGATTCAACGGTTAGATATAACTTCTGGATACCTTATTTGACAGATGGCTTGACACAATTTATAGGAAAGATGTCTAATTATCTGTCACATTAGCAATCCGAAACTTATATGTGAGCGGTGAAAAAACCTGAAATATTATGACAGAAACATTTTAAAACATTAAAAAACCCGAAACTATATCTTGTACTGTAATATAAACCTACTTTTCCGGTAAAACAAACAACACAGAGAGGCTAAACAGAACACAAATATTTATTCATATAAACACACTAATCCATTTTAAACTCATGACTCATTTTTTCGTCCCTCATTTGAAGTTACGAAGAACTAGATCTAATAGCGATAATTACAACATACAGTGACACAAAAACCAATAAAAAAAGTTTTTACTTTATAAAAAGTCTCGTTAAACCGCTAAAAACATTACCTTGCTGGCGACCATCGTTTTTGTTAAAACAATTTGCCGTCGACCAATCAACTAAAAACTATAGAGTCATAATATAATAGGCTACAGTTTGTTCCCATTATCATGTGACTGCAATAGATTTTGTACACATTACTTAGGTATTGATTTATTTACAAAATGTAAATCGATAGATGAAAGAAAAAAAATAGTAATGCAGGAATTTGAATTTAGTACCTACCGCTAATTAAAACTGTTGTAAAATTAAATAATTAAATGTGGAAATGTACAATCATAATCACCACCACCACGTACCTAATCACAAGTATGATTGAAGGTAAATTCGTTCGTCTCAATGACAACCGGAGGAAAACCTTAGATTTTTATTAGTAGTAGCTGTAGTGGCCATCTTTCGTGTATATGACACATTTTATAGTACAATCGATAAGATGTACTCTTCGTATACATCATATACATTTTAAATATGAGCCTACCAAAGTGACTCTACTTTTTCTGTTTGAAAGCATGAGTTAATCCAAGAGTGCTGGCCACTCATACTCATTGCGAATGCAGAAAATGCAATGCAGCATGGTGATCTACTCTATAGCGGCTTATTAGGATGCTTGTGCATCATTAGGCCTCCGGTCTTTCACTCACCTATGAAACACGATAGTACGAATACTGTCGACTCCTAAGGCGGTCAAAGAAACGGTTCTTGATAAGGGGAGCGGATAAAGCTGCTTCGACAAGAGCCGTAGCCCTTAACTTAATGAAGATGACATGAGTTCATGGTTTCTAATTAGGTTTAGTGTTTGTGAAGACATACATCTGTATCGCACTAGTAGATAGACAGATAGATAGAAAACTCTTTATTTGCACACTATAATGTTACAGTTAGAAGAGAGTACATAAAATGTGACACGGAGTGTACAAAGGGCGGCCTTATTGCCTAAAGTAAACTCTTCCAGGCAACCTTACACTAACATACTTCTACTAACTAGTAACAATTAATGAAAAAAATGTTTCTATGTATACACATACAAACACTTCGCCTAATATTTACTTTGTAAAATTCTGATGGCAGTGACAAAAACAATGAATTTCACCGTGGCGTAATAAGCTGAAAACTGACTAACCTAGTTCGAGAAAGGGTTTGGCAGATGATGACTAGGCAATTTTTAATAGCCAAGCTAAATAGAAGCTACCTACATACAAACTCTTCATTTTCAGTTCTGTATCTTGTCAAAGAAAGTTCTAGTATTTATTTCTATCTACACATAAACACAAATTATCTCCATTCATTCAACATTCTAGGATATTGCTAGTCCGTAGTAGATATAGCTAGTGTATGAACACATTAAACACAACTCAAATATTGATACAGTATAGTTATACAAAAACAAGTAATACAATAACATGCTTTAGATTATGGCTATGTAACTACTTTACTTTGAGCGAAAATAAATTATTTGTTTATATTTTGCATACGCTCTCAGTTTTTATTACTTTTAGGATAAAACAAACTTTTTAAGATAACTTTAAATGTTAAATAAAAATGTTTATTTCAATATTTGAATCAATCAATCAATCAATAACCCTAAATGTTCCAACTTCTGAGTTCGGGTCTCCTCTCGAGAGAGGGTTAAGGGCATACGTCCCCACGCTGGCTGAGTGCGGATTGAGGACTGTAGGGTCCGGATGGCGAAAGAAAGCGGTTTCCGGATCCCTCTCGTCTCAGGCGCAGAGTGGCACACCGAGTGGTTTTAGTCGGTTCGATTCTGACACACCGCCCCGCCGCAAAGCCCGGTGCGGTGAAGGCCCGAGGGGTTTCCAAACATAAAAAAAGTGCGGATTGAGGACTGGCAAGACAACGTTGTGGCTACGTAATCTTGACGTTGCTAAATTTTATATTTAATTTTGCTGAATTTTATATCCGAGTCATGGCTACATATTCACTGCAAAGGATTCTGGCTAGCTTATTTTACAGTGTGTCAACCTGTTTAATCACAATGATCATCTGTACACAAACGGTGTGAGTTTAGGTTGATCTTCTTTGAGAGGATAGTAACGGCCCAGTCGAGCCGGGGAGGTACTACTCTCTCGTACGTACTCTTCAAGGCGTTCGTGTTGAAATCAGAGTGGTTCACATCACATCATATATACATTGCAGATGATTTTGGCTTTTATGGTTACCCTTCTGTTTGATCCTTGTCCTCTTTTTAATCTGATTAAAAAAGGAAGAAGCAAGGAAGAAAGTAGAAAAAGTGAGCTAGACATGAGTTCCAAATCTGTTGTCTTCTGCGATATTTGAGTGACTCAGAGTTAGTATAAGTAGGGGCTCTTGGGTCTCCAGTCGAATACAAACGCCTAATTGTTTAAAACCTTAAAATATTAAGTACAATACCAAGTACAGCATTAACAGCATTCGCGTATTAAAAAAGTAAGCGACAGTAATTTACAAAATACATTCCGTACCAAGACACAATACTATAACGTTACGAGATAAAACTACTATTATAACATTTATATTTTGACACTTCATAATAACAAACGTCAAGTCAGCATTGCTAGTGTCTGCAGTGGGGAAAACAATCCGAGCATAAAAAAAATTTAGTTTAATAATAACTGGAAGAGTATTTCTTCACGATTGACGTGATAGCTTGTGGCTTTCTCTAAGAAAGGGTCTGATTAAGCGCAGCATCGATTGGGGGGACCTTGACTCATACCGTTGGATGAGATTAGGACCGGCTGTTGTGGCGACCCTTGGGGAAGGCCTATATCCAGCAGTGGACGGTCAGGTCGTGCAGATAATTAGGGTGATGTAATCATAAGTTTCATTTATAATCTCGATTGATGCCACTTGGAGAAATTTATTACTATACAAAAATAAAACAAAACAAAAGTAATAGATTATATCTATTTCAGCCCTGTCTTCCTTCATTCTCTTAGTCTTTACCAGATTTTACACTTGTAAGAAATGATCGAAATGGGGGTATGATGGGATCGCTATTTATCTCCGCCATTACATACAACGCAAGGTGGTCAGTATAACTTCACAGCCAGATGGTCCACAAACGCAGGTGGATACCTATTCGTAGAAATTGAACTGCACCATTTAAAACTGCTAGTAGGGGTTTACTACTGTCTCTCTTTACGTATCACCTTTTTTCTTTCTCCGAGTATCTTCAACAATCCTTCCTACCATTATAAAGCCAAACCATTATTATGGGTGACTTTAACACTTGCCGACTCAAAAATGACTTTCGTTCTTTAGCACTTTTCTCCATCATCCATTCTTGTTTCGTCAGGCGATCGCGTTGGCAAACATGGACAGTGCACAGTAGACGAATTCTCCTACCATGATCTTCTTTTTCTCTCATATAAGACTCGTCCCCCTAAGGCAAAGTCGAGACTTATAGCGAAATTATACTTTTAAATGCAAATTCTAAATCTGCACCATAAACTACAAATCACTAGTGTAATCCATCTAAACGTTACCTGGAAGAGAACGCAGTCTGCGATAAGGCCGCCCATTGTACCACTGTATTTATTTGTTATTATCTTAACATTGAAAATTCATTTTATGGTGTGCAATAAAGAGCATCTATCTATCTATCTATCTATTTTAATACTAATCTGAAACCATACAGACAGAATCGTAGTTAAATACAGGGAAAATCCCTAAAGCCAAGCTACTAGAACAACACAACAATCATAGTAGTTATCTATATTTAACTATAACAATTATTACTAATTTTATGTCCTTTAAGCTATACCTACATAAATACACTTTATCAACATTCTATATATAAAATTGTCGCGGTGGTTGTTACCAAACTCCTCTAAAACGAGTGGAACGATTTTTATGAAATTTAGTGTGCATATCGGGTAGGTCTGAGAATTGGCTAACATCCATTTTATACCTATTCGGTAAGGGTAACGCAACCTTAAATATTAAAAAAAAAATTGTTGCAAAACAATGTCTGTCGGGTCAGCTCTAGTAATATTATAAATTCGAATTTAACTTTGTTTGTCTGTTTATGGCTAAAGTGCTCCACAAATTTCAATTAAATTTGGCATGGAGATACTTTGATTATTGAGTTAGGCGTCATAACCGACATATAGGCGGGCGGAGACGGGAGCAAAATATATTAGTAAATAAACATTACTTTCCCTATCAGACACATACGTGCTTGTATCGTATTTATTTGATAACAATATATCTTGAAACAAATTGTGAATAAACTTCTGTAGAATTTTCCATAACATTGAATACATTGTTTATATCGTGACTTCCCTCTACCTACAATCATTTCTTCAAATATTTTTTTTTGTGGAATAGGAGGCATTACCGCCGCCTATGGACTCAACACCAGAGGCGTCACAAGTGCGTTTAGGTCGTTGGGGAATAGAACATAGCGCAAGCGCTGTTTCATACCGGTTTTCTGTGAGGCCATGGTATCACACCGGTCGAGCCGGCCCATTCATGCCGAAGCTTGGCTCTCTTACGGTAGTTGGTTGCGGGTATCCATGGGCGGTGGTAATCGCTTACCATCAGGCGATACGTCTGCTCGTTTGTATATTCCATAAAAAAGTATTAATACCATCTCCATATCGTAACTACTAAAGACAAGAAGAGAAAACCTTGAACACAGTAGACGATCACTCAGAATGTCAGGAGACAATATAATCGCAACCTCAGTACAGCGAACTCGTACACCTGAGTGTCCAAGCCTGACCAGAGGAATACATTTCAGATTTTACCGCTATTCAACAGCAATCGCATAAAAAATACATTAAAATGAGTGTTTATATTATGGTCGTACAAACATTTCAATTATGGGCTCAACAACATTCTGATTTACTAGAACTAACGACATTATTTTATTACCCCTTATTTTGTTCCACTTAGATGGTTAGTTACAGTTTTCCTACTTTGATAGCCTATAATGGTTTAATGCTGGACATAGGTATAAGCCTCTCTTTCGAAAGGAGTTTTTAGCCTTTATCTTGCCAGATTTACTGACACAGTGTTTGGGCAGTTTTCCTTCTTTTTGCAGTTATGTTACCCTTTTTTTACGCGTGGAAATCCCTTCGGGCCTTCACTCCACCGGGGTTGGCGGCGGGACGGTGTGTCGGAATCGAACCGACTAAAACCACTGTGTGCCACTCTGCGCCTGAGACGGGAGAGATCCGGGAACCGCTTTCTTACGCCATCCGGAGCAGTTATGTTACCCTGTGTTATTGGCTTTCAAAGTTGCCTTATACCCATGGGTTAGATAGTTGGCGGCTCTTCATATTTTAATTCTGTCATCACACGTATAAGAATATTTATTCATTGACATGATATGCATATTAAGTAATGTTAATATTTCTATTGGAACCTCACCCTAGACTCTTTAAGCAGCTGGTCCGGATGTGTCAATAACAGCAATTTTCGGATCTCTCCCTCCTCAGGCGTAGAGTGGCACACCGCGTGCTTTTCGGTCCGATTCCGACACACCGCCGCGCTGCAAGCCCCGGTAGGATGACGGATCGTGGGGGTTTACACACGTAAAAAGGCTTTTTAAGCAGCTGCTGCAATCTCAGTTCCGTTATGTACCTTACTCCGTCCGTTATACCTTATTTTAATTAGCTTACCATTGTCTCGTCTGAAAAACTATTACATTGCACGGAAGTCAGGCAGTAGGCCGATTATAAAAGGAACTCAAATGTTACACTTAGCGCCGACATTGAAGAAAGAACAGAAAAAACTTAATATAATTACGAACATTTGTGTAATCAATATTATGATAATTACCGTGGGAGAGCCACGCTACGGCACAAATAGCCGGCTCGATCGTAGTGATACCACGAACTCACAGAAAACAGATGTGAAACACCACTTACGCTGTGTCTCATTCAGTGAGTTGAGATTTCGGGGGTCCATACCCCAACCCTTCCCCGCATCCCTCTTCCCATCCCCCAAAGGCCGGCAACGCACTTGTGACCTCTCTGATGTTGCAGGCGTCCATGGGCGGCGGTAATCTCTTACCATCAGGCGATACGTCTGCTCGTTTGCCCTCGTTTCCATAATAAACGTTACGTTTGAAATATTCTTAAAAAGTTATATTATACTTCTTTACTAGTAATGCAGATCTAGGCATGGTGATTTCCTTCACAGCAATTTTATTTTGTAACAAACTGATTTGTATGAAATATTTGTATTAGAGACTATTGTTTCAATGAATAAACGCATTTATTAAAATTTTCAGTTAGTAGTTTATTTGTGATTAGATTAATTGAACGTGATCAGTTACAAACAAAATATAAAACATAAAATGAAGGACATGTGAGTAGACTCCAATTATTTTTAACTTCTTTCATTATTATACATAATATATTGTTTCACTGAATTTAGATTGAGGTTCAAAGGTTTGAATTCCTCCTTTATGTATCTGTATAAAATGCAGACCTGTTGTGAGAATGTACCAATATCTTAGGAAAAACTCCTAAAATATTTATGTGAATGAGTAGTTGAAGTGAAACAGTTTAGCTTGAGAGAAAAGTAGGATGACCTTGAGTCTCTCTACCCGGTTCGCAAATTTTATTGATTTGATGCAGTGACGCAGAGCTTTTTTTATTTTTTGGAATATGGATTGATACGACGTATTATATTATTGACGTATAAGGAGGTCAAGGAAACGGCACTTGATAGGGAGAGCTGGATAAGGCTCTTAAGTGGTGATGGTGGATTGATACGTTAACTTATTACAAAAATAAAAGGAGAATCTAATTGAAGGCTATCAAGATATAATACTAAATAACTTTGGAACAAATAATCAGAACCAGAAAGATTGAAATCATTAAATTAATAAAAATATATAACTTATGTTTCATTTACATTTTGGTATATAGTTATATAATACTAGCGAACTTTGCACCGCCATATTCATTTGCGTGAAAAATTTCTGAATTAATGAAAAACTTATTTTAGTAAGCCCGTGTAAATATTCCGCAGGGTCGCAGTTTACACGACTAAGAAAATATATCACCTCCGGTTTTCTTTTATTTTTTTATATACGAACCTTGTTCTGACAATAACAAACCCATAAAAAATGTATTATCCAATTTGGTGCAGTCGATCAAAACTTATACGCGTAGGTATTATGTAGCTATTTTGTTTTACAATAAACAATTGAATTGGTATAATTCCTTTGAGCTGCGTATCAGCTGTCATCAAAGGATTGTATCGAATATTCTGTCAGATAACCATGTCCTTACAAAAATAGGTACATTTACATTAAATATTGTCTTAGTTTATGTCCTTTCTTCCTCTCACTCATGCCAAGGAATCATTCTGTAGTTACTACTTGTAATTTACTTGTGTAAATATTTCCTTAAGTTTGCCTAGATATAGGTATTATACGCCTTCATTCATTAACTGAAAACTGTAACATTTTTTATATATAAAAAAGTATCATGGAGCTCATCTTTATAAATTGTAGGTACTTGTTATTCATTAAATTGATATTCAGGTAAAACCGGTTAAACTAGTAGCCGACCCCAAATCTTGGGAATAATAAAGGCTAGGAAGATGATGATCAATTTTTACACGGAGCGACTGGCATCGACCCTCCGTAAACCTGAAGGTTAACTAAATTCGAAGGTTGAACTAGTTGCCAGTATATTTGGGGTACTGACTTCCCAATAACAATTGCCATAGATGTTCATGACAACCGGGTCCAACGGCTTAGCGTGCTCTTCGAGTCGCGGCCGGGCAATTCTGGACTGCTATTAAGAATTTCTTGTAAGAGAAACCAAACAGCAGTCCGACCCGGAAATCCGTATAATACATATATATTCATACATGGTCAAAATAATTCAAAGCATCTACAAAAAAATATTTATTAGAATATTGTCGTTGAAAATTTAAAGTATATTTTTATGCCAAATCATAAGTCTTTAAAAAGCTGCGCCCTGAGACGAAGTAAGTCTAAAATAAAAGTAGCAGAAGAAACTTCTTATTTCATCAGCTATCTGGAAGTGAGTGCTATCTCCTGTCAAAATCAGTACAGCCGTTCCTTAAATTAACCAGAACAAACAGACAGACAAAAGTTTTAAAAATAGTTTTTTCATAAAAGCGAAATATATACACGGTTCTGTACTGTGTGTACATACACTATACAAAACAGTCACTACCATTTATTTTATTTGTATGTATTCTAAAGTAAATATATTTCCGAATAATATCAATATTCGAAAGCAATGCACGTACTATAAAGGCCAGCTGTTTAACCTCGAGGGAACGTGTGACAGCATTTCAATTGCAGTTGCGCTGTAAAAAAGTTGTATTACGTTAACTTTTTTAGATAAGAGTTTATTGAATATTGGTTTTTGTAACGAGAACGCAATATTTAGCATAATGTTACAGAAATATTATCACAGCATAACAAAATGATTACCTATGCATCAACAATCGGCATAGGCCATTCGCTTAGATCCGTTCGCTTTAATCGCGCCGCCATCTCACGTGTGGTTTTTTGACAAATTAAAATCAAATGAGCATATAGTGGCATACACCCACAGGTGAAATATGATTTTGTCAGTTTACGCCGAAACAGTAAAATGAATGGTTGTGTTTGTTGACTCTTCTAAACTGAAAATGTTTTGAAGTAAATACCAACAAAAGTTGTTTACATTTATCGATGACATCGGTTACATACAATTTCAATACCTCTTCTAATCCATTAGTCCACAACTCCGTACAAAAATCTTGTGACAAAGGAGAAAATTCGATGGTCGCTCCCCCCCCCCCGCCCTTCACCAGTACTCAGTTGCACAGCTTACAAGTGACAGCATAGTTTTTTTTAAAAGACAACTCCCGCATTACCTATATACATTCTTGTTTCACGGGGATCTTTACAAACACACATGAAACGGACACAAAGGACACCCAGACTTAGAACAACAATTTATGGATCACACAAAGTGTTGTACCATGTAGGATTTGAATCCACAACACTTGGCGCAATAGGAAGCGGTGTGGCGACCACTGAAACGGCTAGGCCAATCGTAAAGTGAAGACAGTTAAAGGACTGTGTTGTGTGAACTGTGAACAGTTCTTTTTTTATAGAATATGGGCAAACGAGTTGATCGCCTGATGTTAGGCGATCACCGCCGCCCATGTACTTCCGTAATACCAGAGGCGTCACAAGTTGCCAGTCTTTGGGGGATGGGGAGGGGGATGGGAGGTGGAATTAGGGTATGGGCCTCCGGTATCCTCACTCACTGGGTAAACACAGAGCAGGTGCAGTTTCACATCGGTTTTCTTTGAGGCTGTGGTATCACTCCGGTTGAGCCGGCTCATGCATGTCCATGAGTGGCTCTCCCACGGTAGGAGTAGAGTTTACAAACTTTTAGGTGTACTGTAGACTTGAGGAGATAGATTGGCAATTAAATGGGTAGAGTTGACAACAGTGTACGCAAAAGAGTCACTGACAAGTACTACATCATCTCCCAAGATTCGTCCTTCATACCTTAGATATCGGAAAGGCATTGGGTTGGCTAAAAAGCCTATCTTGTTGTTACTGGCAAACAACAACTGCGAGCAGAAGTTTTGGAACATTCAAGAATGCACTGACCTTCAAGTATTAATCGTTTGATTATAAAACAATGGCTTAATAATATTATAATGCGAAAGGTGACAGGTGTATTAGAAGCGAATACTTCTTATAAATTGACTTTGAACTTAACGTATAGAGGGTAAGGTTTAAAATTGTTTCTTTACAGAAACACGGGTTTTCTTAACCGTGGAACTATTGATCGAAATTACTAGTGAAGACTCTCGTTATGCTCATTAAATTATAATTAGGCTTATTAAACTTTCATAGCCGTTTGATTTTCTATTGTTAATCATATAAGGATTCTAGATTTAGTTCGTCAACAGATCTGAGTAATTAATTGCGACAAACATTTTCCATTTATTCTCGAATTTTTCTGAATGTTTGTCATATCAATCTGCAAAGTATACGAAGTCATTCCAGCGATTTAACTGAGACTTTCTCTGCCAATAACGTTCATGCCATCCTGATTCCAGAAACTTGGTTCAAGCCTCACCTACCCGCTACCTAATATCCTCTCTCGGGCTTTATACTTATCCGTAATGACCGTTTGGATCGAAGAGATGGTAGTGCCGCTATCTACCTACGTAGTTAGCTACCTTACAAAATTCTCACCTCTTCCGCTTGCGATCTTTCCACCAGTGCGGAATACCTATTCCTCGAAGCTTGCGTTAGGGGAGTTAGCCTTCTGGATGGCGTAAGAAAGCGGTTCCCGGATCTCTCCCGCCTCAGGCGCAGAGTGGCACACCGTGTGGTTTTAGTCGGTTCGATTCCGACACACCGCCCCGCCGCAAATCCCGCTGGGGTGAAGGCCCGAGGGGATTTCCACACGTAAAAAAAAAAACGGGAGTTAGCCTTGTTCTAAGGGTAGGCTACTGCCCTCCAAGTGTTAACTTCTTTTCTAGTCCAGAAACAGTATTAGAATTATTAGGGTACTCATAATACTCACAACTCATCGTCATGGGAGATTTCAACACCGACCTCCTAGCCCTAAACTTTCCCCGTGCCGGCAATCTCCACAAAATTATCCAAGCATCCAGCCTTAACATCGTGCCCTTTCAAGCCACTCACCACAATTTAGACTATCTAGACAAGTGGTTAGATCTAAGACTTACCTCCTCCCCACGTCTTATCTCTTCCCACGGACAGTACCTTGCTCCTGGCTTTGATTGATACAACTTGATCTTCCTAACCTACATCCTGCCTACATGAATTACATCAGACAATAAATTACAATGGGGAGCCCAGATAGATATCCTTGCGGGTAGACTTAGTTCGGCAGCTTATGCAGTATGGAAGGTACATCAACTCACTGATACAGACACAGCTAGGTTAGTTTATTTTAGCTATTTTCACAGCGTCATGTCCCATGGTATATATACAACTGTGGGGTAAGGTGGTTGTCATTGAAACTATTTTTGTTCTACAACGAGCCATACGCTCAATTTACAATTTGGGTGCTAGAGTTTCTCTTCGAGAGTCAAATGTTATGCGGTCTCGGGTTCGATTCCTGAGTCTGACTGCTGTAGGGTTTTTCTTACAAAAAATCTTAATAGCAGCCCGGAGTATGTCGGTGAACGTTGTCGTGAACATCAATGGTAATCGTTATTGGGAAGTCTGTGCCCTCAAATATACTTACAACTATTTCAACCTTCGAATTCAATTCAGCCTCAGGGTTGCTGAGATCCTATGCCAGTCGCTTCGTGTAAAAACTGATATTCAGGTAAAACCGGTGGAACTAGTAGCCGGCCCCAAATCTCGGGAATAATAAAGGCTAGGAAGATGACGGTGATATTTTAAAAGAGTTTAAAACTCTTGACCAAACTAGTTTCGATGTCCGTTATTCCCTAGATCACGGGTGCGTGCGTTCATATAACTCTTTTGTGACATTAATAAACTGTTATATAAAAAACCGACAAATTTCAAATTCTTTAATAACCCAAGTGCCTACTCTCTACTATCGTTCGTTGTCTCGTTTTACTTTTTAATGAGTTATGTCAAATAAACTTTTATTTTCTTTATTCAAATTAATAGTCCAAGAACTAGTGACCTGGAAATGAACATATGAGTTGGCTAGTTTAGTTAACTGTGCTATCTACATAAGTGGTATATAATGTTATCAGAAGCCCAGTGTATGTGGTATGGCCCAGTTTCATGCCATTAATCTGTGACCCCGGTATTTGTTGTAGTCAGTGTTAGCAAAACATATCTAAATACTTTTTTCGTAGGTATAAGAAAACCTTATTTGTAAAAAAAATGCCGATCCAAGGCCTATTTATGTAACTAAATAATATACCGGTGACAGATATTGTAGTCTTGATCTAAATAAAATAAATAATTATAGAGACAAAGTGTTCCGTGTTTATTGAATAATCTCACTTCCTTTTACATTTAATTGTTTAAGATGAGCTCCGGTGATTGCGGTACATCGCACAATAGTCTCGTGTTATTCTTGTTTACGATCCGATTCCGACATTGAAATAAAAACTTTGCGGATCACCTTACTAATCGACTAAATTAAATATCCCGGTAGCAGTTACTTTTACAATGCTATAATGTACTCTTAAACCGGGTCGCGTACTATATTGTTTTGTTCGGCAAAACGTTTGGTTTAGTCCGCGTAACGTCAGTCGCATCGTGTCGCAGCTGAGATCGACAAGTTTGTTGACGTGCGCGAGTAGTTTAGTACGATGTCATCTAATGTAATTATTACCGATAAATATGCAAATGATTTAAAATTAAACAGTTTTAGTGCAATTACTGATAAAAGTTTGGCACCGATAAATGGGAGGTATAGATCTAAAAGTTTGTCTAGTGATAAGTTGAATAAAACAAATGCGGATCGGGCAGCAATACTAGAAGATATTGAAGATCATCATGTTTCGGAGAAGTCTGAAACTCCAGGCTGTTTAGTAGGCCACAGAATCATAGATGAACAAGGAGAGAACACAATAAACAGGTAAGTTTTCAAATGAGTTACAATTCAATGACCTTTTGTGGATTTTAATTTGTCCACCGGCGCGACCTTTAAACGATTGACATTATAATTAATTAGTATGTACGTTCCTACTTGGAAAACTACGTGTGCTAAAAATATGATATATCATGTTAAATCATTATAGATGTTATCAAATAACAATTAATCATGTAAACAATTACATTTAGGACTATTGTTTTTTTATAATACATGTTTTATGATAATCATCATTTATCATATACTGTTTTAATACATTTAGTTTTGATTACTTTATTGCGATAATTATGCATAATTGATAAGAGATTTTAAATACACAATTAGTATGTTAAGTATTTTTAAATAAATATACAGCTGACTTAAAACTATGTGTTATATGGTTAAAATGTGGTTAACAAATGCCCATGTACTTTTCTATCTTCTTTGTATCATAGGTAAAAACTGCAATTATTTTTTTACCAATAGAGAGGTAGTAAGACCCAGGCCAAAAAAAAAAAATTTAGACCAGACTCCTTTTCAAACTTAGAACTGTTGTACCTAATGTATTGCCAATTTAAGAATTTAATTTGAAATGAAAGAAGATGTCCTTTAACTGTAATAGTTGCAAAAAATATATTTACCCAAAGTGACACTGGTAAAGACTACTTATTATATTAGTTTACAAAAAGCAATCTTAAAAAGTAAATAAATTGTCTGTGATAAGTAACATTCATCACTTGTTAAAAGATAAACAAATTAAATATGTAGGTATGTCTTATTTTCATCTGTACCTACATATCAATTGTCAGATAATATCTAGACATTAAATTGGCCATAAGTGACTGATAAGATAAGAACAAATACTATTAGGTAAAAATTTGACATTTATCTTTACAAAATGCGATAGCACACAAAAATAAGATGAAATTTTATGTAGGTATAGATAACCATAATACAAGTCAGGTAGGTGTGTGTATATATATAATATATAGGTTGTATAGGCAGTGTGTCATTTTGTAAACAATACTAACATTGTTGTTGTGTGGATGTGTTACTTCCAATTTAAAAGTTATTAAATAAAGACTGTAGGTCTTAAATAATTATTGCTCAATTTTTTTTATTGCTTTATAAAAAAATTTTTTTTTTTTACATTAGTCATTCAGTATCAAACATTTGCTTGAAGAAAAAAAAAACATTTTGAATTATATGCATAGACAATATATGTATATAATAATTTATTTACCTACATCAAATTTAAAAAAATACATTCTATACTCTATGGTGACAGGACTCAACTTTTCTGCATTATGTTGATGTATAAAGAAGTTCATTTAGTTTAGTTAATCAAACTAAAAAATATTTTTTGCTAAGTAATTTCAATATCCAAATAAAAATAAATTGTAAATTTCAAGAACACTCTAATGTGGGTAGGGGAGTAAAAGAAGTTAAGTCCAAAGTTCTTAGCACTCCATAGAAAACAATAGCGATACATTAAATGTACTCATACCATTCTCAAAAAAAAACACTGATATTAACAAACATTGATTTATTGAATTATTGCTTATCTACTGCAAATGGTAATTGAATAACATAATCATTAAATAAATATTATATGTAATTATGCTATTTAATATTATTATTTTTGTTAAACATCCATTATCTTTGTTCTTCAAACCTGTACTTGTGTGAGTACACTAAAATGACCTCAAAGTAGGCCCTTGTTTGAAGCTGATTTGTCCACATATCACACTTTGATAATAAATTATTCTATTTAATTAGTTATATTTGAATTACTCATATACCTGTTGAAATAATACAGAGAGTGTTGTACATTAATAACAAATCTTATCAAATAAATTGCTAGCTTATTTCTAAATCTCAGTAGTAAAACATCATATCTATTAATTTACATTAGTGTTTTCCTTCTAAATATGAGTAGCAAAACATCATATCTATTTATTACACTATGGTTTCCTTCTAAATATGTGTAGCAAAACGCCATATTTATTTATCACACTGGTGGTTTCCTTCTAAATATGAGTACCAAAATGTCATATCTATTTATTACACTGGTGGTTTCCTTCTAAATATGAGTAGCAAAATGTCATATCTATTTATTACACCAGTGGTTTCCTTCTAAATATGAGTAGCAAAATGTCATATCTATTTATTACATTGGTGGTTCCATTCTAAACTCAGCAGCAAAACGTATAAATTTATTACATTGCTGTCTTCTTCTAAGTCTCAGAAGCAAAATGACATAACTATTCATTACATTTCTGTCTTTCTTCTAAATATCAGTAGCAAAACGTCACACAATCCTACCCAATTACGTCGTCTTACGTGCCGTTATGATGTAGCACACTCTGTTGTATTCGCAATTTACAACGTAATTTACGCAACATAAAAAAACACGGCACCAACGTCGTTCGGCCTCAGCCTTAAACTGCAATTATTTTTATGCAATCTGTTATTAGTTCCACCTATTACTTATTACTTGTAAATATACGAATTTGACATTCAATGACAATTAGTCGGTTTTGCTTGAACTTTGCTTGAAGTATGCGGACTATTTGAGTTAAAGAGAAGGGTGACATCATTATTTTTATTTTGTTTTTATATATGAGCATGCCAAAGTGTCAAACGAAAATGACTGCCGTGTTTAGTAAAACACGGCAGTCATTTTTGGCTGGTTTTCTGTGAGAGGGTAATACCGCCCCGGTCGAACTGGCCCGTTTGTGCTGAAGTCAACATGGCTCTAATACCTTGTAATCATTAGCGTAAATATTGTCTTTCAATGTAAGGAGAAATGATAGTTTTGGCTGGTCTGGAAATAAATAAGTTGTATTGCGATTTACATTTAGCTAATTTTAATTTAGTATCTTCCAGCCGAGGTCCTTATGACTTGAAGGCACAAAATAATCATTCAAAGTAAACTGTTCACTATCAATATGTCGTTTTCTATTGGCTTCTGTAGACAACATTATTTTTTATAGAATAGAGAGCAAGCGAGCAGACGTATCGCCTGATGGTAAGCGATTACTGCCGCCCATTGACACCTGCAACACCAGAAGTGTCACAAATGCTTTGCCGGCCTTTGCAAGATGGAGAGGGCGATTGGGGAAGGGTTGAGGTATGGGTCTCCGGTGTCCTCACTCAATCGGTGAAACACAGCGCAAGCATGTTTATTATTCCTTACTTACGGTTGTTGTTGTACCTTTACATCAACCAGTGAAATTCTCATCGAAATCGGCCTAGACTTTAGACAGTCAACATTTTTAAAAATAGATTTTTTGATGTAAGTACTGTAAAATTTTCCGAAAACTTTTAATTTGAAATTACAAACAGACAATTCAATTTCATTTGATTTTGTATCCATATTTAATTTATTTTAAAACTGCGAGTTGAAGAAACTTAGATAAAAATAGATGTTATTGCATTTTAACGTTGCACAACAACTTATTATAGTGGGTATAGAATTACATTAGGTACACGATATTTATACATAAAACTTTAACGTGCAAGTTTACTATCTATTTAATATCAGTTTTATTGTTCTGACGAATAACCAACACACCAAAACTAGCATATTCCAAATAATTTATAGTATTATAAACCTACGTAGATACTTCACTGGAACGCGAACTTTTTTGTCTGTCTGTTTGTTCAATTTGTCAATTTGTGGATACCCTTTGAAGACCCCCCAAAGATTGTAGAAATAACTTAGAAACAGTATTCTCGACAAGGTCTAGAGCTAGAATAGAAAAAGAAAGAGTAACGGACCAATAGACAAAAAGAACTTCCTGAGCTTGGTTATTCCTTTTGTCTGTTTCTCCGAGTGACAATTTGTGGATAGCACAAATGTTGTCTTCGAACCTGCATCACTCAGCACCGCGTTAACGCACGGAGATTGGTGTTTTTTAAAAAAAAATATGCCAAGTTGTTCACATGTTAATGCACGTTTTAACACTTGCGCTCGAATAAATCGATGAAATCATACGTTTGTACCTACATTAAACTTATTTGTTCACATGTGCGAGTTTTTTCAACATCTAACTTTAATAAAAGGTGTAGGCCATTTATGTTAAAAGCATGTGTTTTTGACACTTTATTACTGAATACATTTCAGGGAATTTATTTTGTACAAAGAAAAACGTATTATTTATATCTTTACACCCATTTTCACTTAATACAGAACTCAAAATCAAACATTTCACTTACATCGCGGGCCTTGAACATGTGAACTGTTGAACATACAATAGTATACAACGGTATTTGAATATAGTTAAGACACACACTTCACAAAACACATATAATTCAAATAATAGATTGTTTTTTTTGTTCATATAGACCCCTCCCCCGTTGGAAATAAATCTTACAACTTGAGACTTTACATATACAAAACGGACACAAATAACACCCAAACTCAGAACAACAATTGATGGCACACACATATGAGGTTTGAACTCATAACCACAGCGCAGTAAAAAACAGCGTGGCAACCGCTTAAATCACTACACAAAAAGGTCAGCCCAATTGTTTCTACAGGATATTTATGAAACTGTATTCCATAAAATTAACGCATTTTTGCAGTGTCATCGATGACTTGTCAATATGCGGCACACACTCAAGCTCCGCAGCATCGTGTGTATAAAATAAAAATCATTCTCTGCGAGTGTGGATTGCGTGACTTTCCTACCAATACGGTTTTCAAGTCCCAATACAATTTTAACCAAAAAACCTCGGGTGATATCTTAATGATCACAGGGATGGTGTACAAGTCAAATGTCCAGTTTCAATCCCTTACATTATCATGAAGCCATTTGAAGGCAATGTGCGATTTGAGTTGTTTCTCAGTGTTATGTCGTCTAAAAATACAATATATACGAATAAAATTGAAGTTTAAGTTTGTAATTTCAAATATATAAACTTTTTACTGCATATACGGTACTTTAATAAAGAATCATTTTTTAATTTTGTCTGTCTGTCTGTCTATTCCATTTAATTCTGGAACAACGGTACAGATTTTTTACGTGATTTTCACTGACAGATAGCAGATAATAAAAGGAGTAACTTAGACGCACCTGTGGCGCAGCTAGTGGAAAATTAATATTACGCAATATCATTCAAGGCTGAAGTAAGGCAATGTTTAGTAACGTTACATTTAAAGTAAAAAATATAGAAATTTAAAAAAAATGTATTATATGTCATTTATTACTGACCACACCATAAATAAAAAGTTCATCAACAACCCATAATGTCCCACTGCTGAGCTTGGGTCTCCTCTCAGGAGAGGGTCAAGGCCATACGTCCCCACGCTGGCCGAGTGCGGGTTGGAGAAATACAAAGTTAAAGTTAGAAAAAAGGTTCAACTTTTAGACACCGTCTTTTCTTCTCTCTTCGATCTCCAGTTCCTCGTGGACACAGAACCAAGAGCTATTTGGAGTACAAACCCATTCTACCATCCTGAGGCCGACGGCCGGTCTTAATCGCACTACTGTCTCCAGAATTCACAGAGCGTCAACGGTCACGACATATGCTCTAATAGTTTCATAGTCAAAATAAATTTATATATATTTATTTGTTTAGATATGCTTTTGCCTCTAGAATAAAGCTATCTCCACGTAAAATATCATTGAAATCGATACACCAGTTTAGTTGTGAAAGCAAAACACACAGATTGAAAGAGTTGCTTTCGATCTTTTAATATTACTATGGGTATAAAATGTAGTCTAAAATCTGCTTTCTAGAAGAGACCTATGTCCAGCAGTGGGCAGTTATTAAATACTATCTCGTTGTTGTGTATCTTGAATTTTACAGCGACTAGTGGTGCCGCGAAAACTACTATAGTTGAATCATCGATATCATCATAATATGATGTACGACTTTATTATGAAAGACATTCAAAATATTGATATAACCACATTTGATTATTATTCATTACTTACATGAATCATCGGCAAGCCAGGCCGGCTTTAAATTTCAAAGTACTTCAATTTTGTGTTAACAATATCTATACATCTATACAAATAAATAAAATGGGAATGTCTGTTTGTAACATTAAAATAATCACTTTACACTAAATGCATATGTATGTGTATACTCAGAATACATCACAATATATATTTTTTAAATTTTTCTGTGTCTGTTTGTTCCGGTTAATCTCTGGGACGGTTGAACCGATGTTGACGGGACTTTCACCGGCAGATAGCTGAAGTAATAAGGAGTAACTAAGGCAACTTTATTCCGACTAATTTCACCCATCGATGTTTCCCGCGGTTGTAAAGGTACAAACAGACCTACACGTATACCGCGAGACTCAGCTAGTTACGTACCTATGTATTATATGACTACCTCTGTGGCGCAGTGGTTGCGAATGCGACTGCTGTGTAAGAGGTCTCGGGTTCGATTCCTGAGTCGGACCAAATGTTTGTATGAACTGCAAATATATGTTTCGGAGTTTGGGTGTTTTCTATGTATAATATGTATGTATTTACAAAAAAAAGTACATGAGTATTAATATCAGTTATCTAGTGCCCATAGTACAAGCTCTGCTTAGTTTGGGACTAGATGGCGTTGTGTGTTAAAATGTCCTAACATATTTTTTATTTATTTATTTATTATATCCAACTAGTTTTGTGTCAGTTATGATAGTTCTGCCTGAAATTTAATTAAAATCTGTGCAGCAATTTAAACGTAACGTGACAAACAGAGTTACTTTCGAATTTATCATATTAGTGTTCAATGAAGAACTTATAGTAGTTGATGTAAAAAGTCATCCGTCAAATTGAATAGCGCGCATTTTACCAATATTTCGGTCTCATTCTAAGAAATCCAAAGGACAGTTGCATAATTATTCAAACTGTAATACAGTAAAATATTTGGATTAAACTTCAGATTATGAGACAATATAATAACAGATTACATATAACTTTTTAAATGGGCGGCGGTAATCGCTTACCATCAGGCAATCCATCTGCTCTTAAAAATATATATAAGCAATATTTCGATTCTAGTGATAACTCATTCAACGATAGATGTCTGAAATCCAATATATAAAATTCTCGTGTCGCGGTGTTCGTAGTTTGTAAACTCCTCTGAAACGGCTTCAGAACCCAACCCGTACTTGGCCAGCGTGGGGACGTATGGCCTTAACCCTCTCCTGAGAGCAGACCCGACCCCGGCAGTGGGACATTATGGGTTGTTGATGATGGTGTTGATGAAACGGCTTAACCGATTCTCATGAAAATTTGTGTGCACATCGGGTAGGTCTGAAAATCGGACAGCAACTATTTCCTATCGCCCTAAATGTTAGTCCACCCCTATATTTTTAATTATAGCAAAGCAAAGTTTGCCGGTCAGCTAGTAAGTTTATAAAAGTTAAGTACCTGGATAACCTAGATGACCGAGCTTAGCTAGGTATATCTCTTTTGGTAATTTTTTTAAAATGTACTTATAGAATTTTTCGATTTATCGCCTCCGAAACCCCCTGTGTACCAAATTCTATGACAATCTAAAATTAAAACTTTTAAAAACCCCCTACACAAGCACTTGATCGGGTAATCATACGCCACAAATTCTTACATTGCTGGATCGATATTTACCAAACATAGCAAAGAACCAACGCACCACAAGAAAACTGGCTTTCAATAAAAAAAACCTCATCGATATCGGTCCATACCACCACAGACATCGACTACAAACTTATAACACCCTTCTTTTTGTGTCGGGGGTAAAAATCTTTGGAGCCTTTTCCAAGATTCAGATTACAAAACATATTCAAGGCTCCATTAAAAGTGTTTGATAAATTATATACAATTTGAACGTCATAGTATATACTTGAATTAGAGATAAAGATAGTCCATCTCTCTGTCACGCCATCAACTATACACAAACGGATATTTAATCCAAATTGTGCTATCATCTACAGACTGCTACCTTTAATGGACATTTGCTTATGACGTACTTTGCATATTCATTTGAATATATACTGTTTGAATACGATGCTTGTACGTCTCATTATTATCATCGTTATTTTAGACTTTTGTACACTAGATGAGCTGCTAAATGGATTTTAAATAAATAAAGTATGTTTTTAATAAGACTAATAGTACATAAAAATATCATAGGGATCGTTTTTGTTTTTTCGAAAGACGGTTCCCATTTCATGTCATCCATTTTTTTTTATATTTTGTCATTGATTTCATCATGACGAAGGCTTAAAGGCCGAAGACTTTGAATTGAATACTTTAAATACTTGACATTGGTAGAAATAGCTGATCCGGCTGACTGCCATCTTATTACAAGAAGAAGAAAAATATCATAACATATATATAATACTGTAACGTTGTTGCTTACGACGAACTTTGAAACTATCTAACCAATTGTGACTGCTGTGCATGAGGTCTCGGGTTCGATTCCTGAGTCGGACCAAATGCTTGTATGATCTGCAAATATTTGTTTCGGAGTTTGGGAATTTTCTATGTATAATATGTATGTATTTACCAAAAAAATGTATTTATTTATTCATATCAGTTGTCCAGTACCCATAATACAAGCTCCGCTTAGTTTGGGAGTAGATGGCGTGGTGTGTTAAATTTCCGAAATATTTATTTTGTCCGAAATATTTATAAACCGCTGGTGTCAAGTCACCTTTTCTAAGTAGCTATATTCAAGTAAATAATAAAAATTCCTACTGCGTAAAAACACCAAAAATGGCCACAGAAACAGAATGACGTACAAATGTAACGTGCAAAACATAGAATAAACACGACTTATATGGTGTTAATTTTATTTGTTATTCTTCATTTGTTTATTTATTTTAATAATATCTGTTGCTATGCTAGAATAACTCATAGAATTAATATTAAAACGTGCCGAGAGAAATATACACAAAAATCCTGTAATAGTAACAAAAAGCACACTCGAAATAAAATAATAACCATTTTATATTACATTTATAAAACTATTTTATTCGTGTAAGAATCTCCAAAGTCATCACCTTAGTAGAGGCGAGGATGAAGTGTATCGGACTTGAACTGACTAAATCACACAGGTGTCCGTACTAAAAAGGCCTATTCTGGGGAAATCCTGGGATATCCTAATAAGATATCCACGGGGAATTCCTGCATACTGAGGTTTCCTGACAAGCAGATGAGCATGTCTTGGAGGCCCTAACCCCTTTAAAGGAGATATAATAATCTAAAAACTATTTCTAGTGGTAATCTACTGCTGTGTGTACTAGTGTATACACTAGTATAGTCTAGTCGTAAAAAGGAAACAGCAATACTTTGAAACTATCCATTCCGTAGCATGTAATTATTACGTACTATTTTAATATTATTTTAATATTTTTTGACAGAGATCATTTTATGTGGATCCGACCTATAAATGAGTTCAGTTTTTATTTTAATCGTAAAATACATGTGTAAATATATCACAAATTGAGTAAACAAATCAGACTGCTAACAATATAAAATAAAAAGTTAAATATCTTTATAGTTAAATAAAAGTTAAGTATATTCTGTGTATGGATCTAACCTCCTCCTAAACGGATAAACCGATTTTAATGAAATTTTTTGGGTCTATTCCGGAGGTTTCGAGAATGTTTTCGATTAAAAAAAAGAAGAAATTGTTTCAACCTACCGCGTTACCTGCATTCGGAGTTATACCGCACATTGGTAAAACCGCAGAACTCATCTAGTAGAACTATAAATTTGTTTTGCCTGAATACATATATATATATATATATATATATATATATATATATATATATATATATATATTGAAAACATATATATTATTTGATTTAAATAATATAATAAAACTAAAGAAACAATTTAAAAAATTGGCAACTATGCAATTTCGAAGCTAAGTACTCCCGCTACGTGTAACCATTATTATAATAACACATGATTGCAAAAAATATCATAATTACAAAACGACATAGTTATGTTTCATATAGAAAATCATTTCTCTATCAAATAGAAAGTTTTCTTCGGAAGTTGTGTATGTACTAAGGCGTGTGAAAGAAACCGATATCATAGACAGAGAGATAGGCTACTTATGCGGTCAACCGCAAAGCTCGCTTGCGTTAAACGGAATGTCTATGTCACTATATCAGGGTTGGCACGTACATAATATCAATCTGCATACTTATGGTGCAAATCATCTCAATAGGCCGCCATAGTGTGGGACACCATATTGCACTGTTACATTGTCTGCATTCGCATTTTGCATGAGTATGGTGACCACTACACTTGGATTAACAACAATCGCCAAAGCCTCTATTCTCTTGTATTATTGGATAATGTTTTGTTTTGGGCACTTGAAATGATGTCATTCCAATATATTTGTTAGTTTTTTGATAAAGTTATTATTTATAAAAAGTTCGACTTGGCTAGGGGAACTGAGGTTTCATCTACAAGCAGTAGATGGCTCATGGACCGTCGGATTTCCATGGCTTCCGTTTATAGTATACGCCAGGTTCTCCGGCTACTAGTACTTTAAGACGGCCTGCGGGTTTTCGGTTGGTTCGAGCCCGTCATAACTGTAGCTGTTATCCAGGGGAATTTGCGCTCAAATAAAAAAAAGGAAAGTTGGTAATCTAAATACATTGTGTTTCTCTTTTTGCTGAGGGTCATAACCTTTAAAATTCATCGACAAGACCATCACTTACCACTTGTACAGTCTTCTATTGAAGCTGGACGGTAGCTAAAGGCAGTGATTGTGTGAAGTGGCAGGATTTTTGGTAGTGGTGTCGTGTATACCGCAAAAGACTTGAAAGACTATCTCTTGGCCGTTTTCTGTGTATTTTCTCTGGAACCTGGCTTTCTTGTCAGGTTGTCCCATTATTTTCTAGACCTGACCGTCTCAACCCGTGCCACGAAAAGCACGTTAAGCCATAGGTCCCGGTTGTCATAGACATCTATGGAAATCGTTATTGCGAATTCACTGCCCTTAACTATACTGACAAATAGTTTAATCTTCGATTTCAGTTCGCCCTCAGTGTTGCGGAGGATTATTGTCAGTCCCTCCATGGAAAAACTGATATTCAGATAAAACCGGTTGAACTTGGCAGACGACCCAATCTTGGGAATAATAAAGGCTACGAAGGTGATTATCTGACCTTCTCAAAGCCGTGAAGTTATTCAAAATAAAACTATCTTTATTGAACAATCATTAAATAAAACCTTTGCGATACTAATATAACCATAAGCAAAATATTTGGCATAACGTTCAAATTAAATTAGCAAGTACATCCCTGCGTTCAATAGTAACAGACAGACGATAAATAAAACCTGTTTTCTATATGTTTTACATATATAAATGTTACATATATTTAAACAAGAAAAAGCTTAAATAACTATAACCCTAAGTTTGTGACTATGTAACAACTGTTGGATAATTTTATATAGTCTATTGTCACCCGAACCATTTTTAAGATTATTACGAGCATATTAGAGGCGCTCATAGCCCAGTTGCACTCGGTGATTAGAAACAATCAGCGAGGGCAAGCAACGACGGCGCGGTCAGTACCTGGATGGGTGACCGCTGGTGGCATGTTACCATGAGCATCTCCGTGATTCGGAGGTCACGTTAAGCAGTCGGTCCCGGTTGTTATCATAGGATAACAGTCGTGAAGCTTAGTTGGAGGCCTTCGGGCGGCTTAAAAACATCCAACGGTAAGATTTACGTAGCCACAACGTTGTCTTGCCAGTCCCCAATCCGCACTTGGCCAGCGTGGGGACGTATGGCCTTAACCCTCTCCTGAGAGGAGACCCGAGCCCAGCAGTGGGACATTATGGGTTGTTGATTTTTTACGAGCATATTGACACCTCATTCATTAAAATCGGTTCAGTAATTAGGCACTATGGCGACACATCTTTCGTAGGAGAGCCACGCTTCGACATGAATGGGCCGGTTCAATCGAAGTGATGCCACGGCTTCAAAGGTTACCCCACACAGGTGTAATAAAAACAAAAAAGTAAACAGCGCTTGCGCTTTGTTTAACCGAGTATGTGAGGATACCGGAAGTCCATACCCTGACCCTTCCCCCCATCCCCCAAAGGCCTGCAACGCACTTGTGACGCTTCTGGTGTTGCGGGTGTCAATGGACGGCAGTAATCGCTTACCATCAGGCAATACGTTTGCTCATTGCCCCTTATTCCATAAAAAAATATATACATAGATTGCCTGTTGTTGTTGTATGTTTATCGCCGGTGATGGAATAAGAATACGAAACCAAACGCTTAACGTAGGTGTGGTGAAAGACGACTAAGGGAGCAAACGAACCAGTATGAAAAGTATTCTTTACCACTAATCCATCTTACCATGGGGTCTTGGATCAAATAGCCATGGTAAAGAGATGTGTCTGGTTATTATTAGCATTTTTATTATTGCTTTAACACTTGTGGTTGATGTTATCCGTGCTTTCTTTCTGGCCCTGATTAAGGAAACAAGGCATTGGAACGTATATACGTAGTTGCAGATTTATGACGCCGATAATCACAATCTAGTAGAACAAACAGTTTTTTTATACATCCATTTTGCCTGTCAAATTGAATCTACTCTGATGGAAAACAAAAGTAAAATTCAAGAGTATTGGTTATCATATTCGAAGAATACGAATGCAGACGATGCAGCGTGGTGGCCAACGCTATGTGTGGCCTAGTGTGATGCTCATTCGCGTCCCGTTCATAACACTCGGCAACGAAGTGGGTTGAAAATACATGCGCTGGTAAAATATGATATACATTAAAATATTCACATGCGATCGAACTGGATCACACATCAACCGTACTATCTATAGTAGTATTATAAATTCGAAAGTAACTGTATGTCTGTTACACTTTCATGGGTAAACCGCTCAACCGATTTAGATAAAAACAATGGAGATACTTTGATTTTTAAGGAAGGACATAGACTACTATTTACCGCGATAACCGACATGGGACCTGACTGCCTGATTCTTCAACATAAATAACTACGGCACTGCCTTTCTTTTTATCTTATAAGATGCCGCTAAGATTATCCCTAAAGGAGTAAATAAAAGCAAACCGTTTTATGTATGTTTTCGTGCTCCGTGGTTCGGAGTTATGTTAATTAGTCGGTCCCGGTTGTTATCATAGGATAACAGTCGTGAAGCTAAGTTGGAGAACTTTGGGCGGCGGAAAACATCCAACGGCAAGATTACACAGCCACAACGTTATCCGTTGCCCGTCCCCAACTCGCACTCGGCCAGCGCGGACGTATATCAGTGGGACATTGATGATGTAAGTTTTCATTGGGAAGGTAAGGACATGAAAGAAAGAATCGAGGGAGCGATGTACAGGTTCTCAAACACAACATATGATATCAATTCTAATAACAAAGTACAACAATATTGACGCCCTAATTATGGAAGTGGAATAAATATATATGAATAATAGTTTTAAAGATTACTTTCTGCATCTAAACTTATAACTCACAATATAAGTATAGATTCTAAGTCAAACAAAACAAAAGTTTTAAAAATTATAACCCGACTTCTTCAAAACTTTATTAAATTTATGCTTACCCATTTATTATAGCGTACGTCACACGGACCATAATTAGGAAGGCCATTATTGGAGGAGATGCAGGAGGGTGGACGGAAGTAGTTTTTTTTATGTAATAGTGAACGATGGTCGCCCTGAACATCCGTAACACCAGAGGCGTCACAAGTGCGTTGCCGGCCTTTGGGGGTTGGAGGAGGGGTTGGGGTATCGGTCTTCGGCATCCTCACTCACTCGGTGAAACACAGCGCAAGTGCTGTTTCACACCGGTTTTCTATGAGGCCATAGTATCACTCCGATCGAGCCAGCCAATTCGTGCCCGAAGCATAGCTCCCCCACGATTATATATATATTAAACAATATTTTACATACTCGTAGGCTATCCAAAACTATTACCACAGCATTCTTATAGTACTGGGCGTTCTCTATTCCTTATAGCTTCGCCGTAAATAAAAAATTGTTATGCGTGAAGTTTGTAGTGAAGTTCATTCATCCAATCGGATATTCTCAGTGTGTGAAATCATTCCACATACTAAGAATAGAACTATATATATAGATAGAGGCGTTCCAGTTCCTTGTCTCAATATATGTATTACATATATAATAATGAACATTAATTAACATAGATATTTAAATTTCCCTGAGTCTATGTAATTTGTCATGCTAGTTCTGTCATCATGAGTAAGTCATAGATATATTTAAACAAACAAAATGGTAGAAACAAGTTATCTGTATTAAGATAATAACAGATGTTTTAAAATTATGTACCACATATATACCACAGAATTTTATTGCAAGTATTTTTACTAAATTAACTATTCGGCCACTTATATAATCCGTTACAGTATTAGTCGGCACATCTCTTATTTTTAAATACGTGTATTATTTCCAAAAAAACGCAAATGTTTCATTCTCAAATACGCCTTATTATTTTAAATAGCATGTTTCACGCAGTGGTTGAAATTAGTACTGCAATAGGCGCATAATCATAACTACGTTACCGATATGTATTTATAAACATTCGAGTCATGTTTATTTCAAAGAAGGGTATACACAGAAAGTTATATATACCTGATGGTAAGCGATTACCGCCACAATGGACACCCGCAACACACATATTACAAGTACGCTCTTGGCATTTGGACAGGGAGGTGGAGAAGTTGGGGTGAAATGTGTTTTCGTAAGCGCTATTTCACACTGGTTTTCTGTGAGGCCGTGTTATCGCTCCGATCGAGCCGACCCTTGCGTGCCGAAGCGTGGCACTGACATGGTAAAAATACCTGCTACTACTGCTGGACGTGAACTTATCTATAGAAAAGAGGTTTTGATCTACTATAGGCCGGGTGCCTATATTAGACCAAAACCTCTTTTCTGGCTTGATATCAAAAATATAAATGTTTTAATGTGGTCTCTTTGACTATTTTAATGATTTAGGTCGTTTTTTGTTTTTTCGAAACTCGATCCTCATTTCATCTCAACACATATATATCATTAATTTCATCACAACGAAGGCTTGAAGACTCGAAGATTTCAGACTTTAAATACTTGTCATTGGCAGAAATAGCTGATCCGGCTAGTCGGCATATCATCAAAAGAAGTAGAAGACTTTCATGATACATGCGGGATGAATTGTACTTAATGGCGAAACATTATATTTTTAAAATTTTACTAGACTAATAGTTAAAAGACAAACTTTATGAGTTAGGATTTTATTAGAATACTTTTATGGTAGTGTGGCGACTTCCACATACAGCGGATACATAAACATATAACAACGCCATCTACCGAAGATACGCTGAACTACGGAGTAACGTAGTGTACGAAGAAGCTACCAATCCTGCATCGCGCAATTAAAGTTCTCGCGCTGATTAACATATATACAACTTCCCAACATCGTTGGGCAGTAGCCCGCCAGGCATGATCACCTCGCCTGGTCGGAGGATCCTCCCTTTGTGTTGGGGGAATATGTGACCCGTTCCTCCACAGTAGTATTGTTTTTTTTTTAACTTAGATATTTCTAAATATATACATGACACATTTTCAGAAGCTATCGGCTATCAGTACCTCAATAATCAGACTCGAGTATCAACAAGCGTAAATAATTTGTAGCATAATTATTTGTTTAGTTCAAATAACATCCTATCACATATCTGTAGAGTAGATAAGATAAGCGTCGGTGTGTACTATAATAATATGTTCTTAACCGTGGATTTTATTTTTTGAAAACCTGCCAAATTGACTCTGCTTAGCCTGGTGGAAAGCTTGAGCGGAATCCAACAGGGAGGGCTATCATACTCACTGTGAACGCAGACAATGCAGTTAGTAAGTGCTGTTCTGCGATAGGTTCTTGTTTTTTTCAAATTGACTTGCAACACATAAACGAATGAACTTATAGTGCTCGCATCTCATACACAGCCTTCTGATGCCACCATGTTGCATTGTCTGCATTCGCAATGAGAATGGTGACCACCACTCTTGGATTCTGCTTATGCTTTCCATCAGGCAGTGTAGAGAAGTCATTTTGGCAGGGCCATACATAAAAAATAGATTTTAGACTTCTATTAAGTACCTACCTACTTGATTTACGATCAATGGCGGCTATACTTCCATGCAAATTCGACATGGCCGCCATGACATTCGATGCGTCTTTGTCAATTTGAAGGATGCTTAAAGGTAACCTAACAATGGAGTACTTATATGAATCTAAAGTTCAAAGACTTTTATACGTGGAAGGAATTTTTTATGCGACAATGATAATGCTGAATTTTTTACTTGTGTTTGTTGAAACGCTCCATAATCTCCGAAACTATCAATAGGTTTGGAATTATTCGTTTAGTCCTGTTGTATACTAATTACGCACTAAGAATATTCCTGTGTCGCGGGAAGTTGATAAACATACTTATAGCTGACAAAGAACACCTAGACTAAAATAATTTGTAGATCACAGTATTATTCCCTCATGGAGATCTCACAACTTTCAGGGCAGTACCATTACGAACACAGAAGTTACAAAATGCTGGAGAAACTAGGGTTAATGCAACTTGTTTGTTCATCGTAGTATAGTACATGTACGTTGAGTTGACTGTCAAATCTATTTGGATGGATGGCCAAGGGGAGATTCGAAAATTAGACCATAATTAATTTTAATTTTTTAAGTTTTCCTCTATTTAAATTTTAACTGTGGCGTAATTCATACTCCTCTGTACATTCATACTTAATTTTCGTACAAAGGGGTACTAAGTTTATGCTTCACTTCAATATAAATATAGATTATTTGCCGCACCTTCGCTCGCGCAGAAGTAGATATTTTCATTCCCTATTTTACCCTCTTAGGGGTGGCATTTCCAAAATTCATATCTTAGTGCTCACTTACCTTAAATATAGAACCTACATGCAAAATTTCAGAATTCTAGGTTCAGCGGTTTGGGCTGCTGATCAGCTGATCTTGTCAATCAATGCTAGTAAGTACCCTCCGGGAGTATTACTTTTTCTGGATAAAGGTATTATATTGTTTTTGATGACTGTTACAAAATGCCATGCCTGATGCACCAATCAGTCTGTGACCAAAGCCAGTCCAACCTTGGTCAAATGGTATTTCAAAAGTATATACCTACTTAGGTAAAACCTATCCTGAACGTGTTCATTCCCGTTAAACTAGCTAGTACTACTACTACTTACTTACTACCAGTTACTGGTGCTAGCAACACTAGTATACAAACGTTTGTATACTAGTGCTATTATACCCTTTAGCTTGTGATGGAATTCGGAAAATGGCTGGAATTTACACCCACAGCCGATGCGAAACATCTTTTTTCTTTGTTTTTTTTTTAATTACAACTCCCGCATTAGGAATATACATCCTATGACGCGAAGAACTGACTTAGAACAACTATTTGTGGATCACACAAAGTGTTGTCCCATCCTACATTTGAACCCACAACACTTGGCGCAGTAGGAAGCAGTGTGGCAAACACTTCAACCACTAGGCCAACCGTGCAGTCAATTTCCTAGCAGACATTAGGTATTTACTGAGCCTGAGGCTATTAACAATTAAAAAATATTTCTTAGTAGACGGTTTCATATAGAAACGTTTTGAACAATATAATCATTTAATCACTAGCATATTCAATGGTGATTAGATAATATCGTATTATAATAAATGGTAACATTTGTGAGGACAGATGAATGGAGGCTTATTACTCTTTCACTCAATAATTACTGAACGGAATTTAATAAAACTTGTACGTAATGTTCGTAACGTAATATACCTTGTACGCTAGAATAACACATGGGCTATCATTTACCTTTTTAACCGACATACACGCGAGTGGAGCGGCGGGCTATAACTAGTAATGCATAAAATATAGCATGTAATAATTATTCCCATCGTTCAATGACATTTATCAGTTAACTCATGATAGTTTATTCAGACTTTATACAGAGTCGTTTCCTGTTTACACTGTGATATCTCTGCATTTCGTTTTAATTCTTAGTTGCACTATTTTTCATTCGACACATTCTGCTAGCTTTGTATTGACACAACAGTATTGCATCTTTTATATATGCCAATCGTTGTTTATTATTTCTGTTTATTTAAATTTTATGCATTTATATACATAAACGGACTTAATGCCCAAGGCATTATCTTCCAGTTACCATTAGGGTGGTGTCGAATCTTGAGGTTAGAATATAAAACTAAATACTACACAAAGAAAACTTATACATACATAAGCATATATAAGTATACATACAGTATCTACGAATACCTAAAAAGTATGAATATAATTATCTCCTAACCCATTACATTCATATTTCTTAGGTTCAATATCTACGCATGGTACTGTATTACGAATATGGCAATATTCCTCCCAATAAAACAATTTCAACAAACTTTCTTGCAGCTACTAACTAATTCAAAATAAAATTACTACCTGATCCACATAATTTCGTTTCTTTTTAAACATTTTCATTGAACTATGAGGATACTGAGAAGCTGCTATATGTGCCTTTTTGATTGAATAAGACATGTGAATACATTGGCTCAGCATTCAAATCTTGTTGGTGGATGAGTTGGCTTGGTATCATCTGGTCCTCATCATTCGAAGGGTAGCTCACACACACATTCATACACACAAAGATACATACATACATATATACACCACCTACACACACACACACACATACACACACTAACACGCAATACTTACTCACATTTATATTCACACAGACTTTTTCATTTTATTCATCTCACATGTTACGGAAAATTAATCTTATTACACCCTCTTTGCCTACTTATCTGGAGTTAGGAGAGGCTGGTTATTCTGTCATACAGGTTCTACCTAGTACGGAAACCAGTCTCTCACACAGATCTCTTGTTTTCTGGAATTTTCTGTGTATATTTTAATTTAACAGATTTTTGTAATTTTGTGTGAAAGAAAAATATATAAAAAAATAATAATATTTTCATCTTTTGGTCTAAGCATGATATTAACTATCATATCTAAGGCACGCCAGCAAAACACATATTAAAAAAATACATGAAAATCGGTTAGATGTTTTCGGAATTGAATGTGAGCAACAACGTGACACGAGAATTACATACGTAGTATAATAGATATTGATAAGCTTAATTTTCTAAGATATTTCTTTCGAACGTCCACATTTTCTGCTAATGATATTTCAAGTTTTGTTAACCGTTTACCTCAAAGCCGTACTTATTACAATGAACAGTATTTGTTAACTGCAATCATGTTTTGTTTCATATTAATATGAAATTCATTATCATCAAAACGAAGCGCGTTATGTAATGCGCGTTATGCATAATATTGCTTGCCTTCGCAATTACAATCCAATAACAAACTTCAGCGAATACTAATGTCGGTACATATCTATTTATTTATTTAAATACACATTTCCAACGTACTATAAAGTTATATCGGTCGGTAGTACTGCATTATCTACCTACCTACAATTTATGTACAAGGAGTGGTGGCATTTATGTTAACAGATAAGAAACGAATCTATTAGATTCAAATTAGTACCCATTTGGTTTGCCCGCCATCATGACAGTTTGACGTTTCACAAACGTCAAATTCATTTTGTTTTTTTATAAAGTGCCAGTGTTTGTGTGTGTTTGTTCGCGATGGACAAAGAGCCTCTTCTCCAGTAAGTTTTAAAATTCATTTTTTAATTAAACGCTATGCAATGAATCTAATTATGAACATGTGCTTGATAAAGTATTATTATTAGCATTTAATGGTCAAGCTTTTATTAATTTCTCTATTAATTAGTTGATTTTGCAATAAATTATGTTTTAATTTGTATTCTAGCTTAACATTGTGAGCCAAACTTGTTTATTTTGTAATTAGGTATAATCTCTAGTAAACGTTTTATAGTATTAGTAGTATGTAAAATTACCGAAAAGGTTTCATTTTTCTATGATTAAAATACAAAAGGGTTACCTAAATATTAATTGTTTTAATAATACTTTATGGAATTAAATGTTGTACGAAAATTTGTCTATGAAACCTTGCGAGAGCCATACTTCGGCATGAATGGTCCGGTTCCACCAGAGTGATGATATGAAAAAGTGCTTGCGCTGTGTTTCACCGAGTGAGTGAGGATACCGAAGGCTCATACCTCAACCTCTCCCCCGATCCCGCAAAATTCGGCATCGTACTTGTGTCGCCCTTGATGTTGCGGGTGTTCATTGGCTGCGATCATCGCTTATCATCAGGCGATACGTCTGCTCGTTTGCACCATATTCCATTAAAAAAAGTATATGGAGTTTCAAAGTGGAAAGACTACCTATTTATTTTGCGAGAGTAATATTGATGCATTCAATAGATTATTCCAGATGATTAATCAGCTATCAAATTTCGCCAGCCAACTGGCTTTGAATCATGGTCGCAGCGTGTATTTTTAAACAGATGGACGGCGTGACTTTCTTAGGGAATAATAAAAATAGGTAATCGAAATTTAAAAAAAATGTAAGTACCTGGATCTCGGAAACGGGTTTATGTGTATAGAAGAACAAATAAGCAGATACTATAGAATATCATCAGATGCTAATGGGACCGCTCATGGACCCGGAACACAAAGGCAACGCAGACTGAGGACAACAATTTATAGCTTAAACAGTGCTATCCCACATTGGGAATCGAACTCACAACACTCCCCGTATTAGGTTAATGGCTCAAACAACTGTATCATGCGTTCAGTGGATTTATAAACCTTACTGCTACTTTACGGTACTATTTTTTAACCCCCGACGCAAAAAGAGTTTGACGTCGATATATGTGTGTGTAGATCTGTCTGTGGCATGATAGCTATCAAACGGATGGACCGATTTCGATACGGTTTTTTACTTTTGAAATATAGTTTCCTTGCGGTGGTCCTCTGTTTGGTTAATATCGGTCCAGCTGAGTAAGAGTATCAGCTTTTTTCCAAAATGATGTAAGGCTTTTTGGCGTATGATTACCTGATTAAGTGCTTATGTAGGGGTTTTTTAAAAGTTTTGATTTTAGCTTGTTATTAAAATAACTACACACATACACAGAAAAGTTTTAGGTGTCTAATATCTGTTTAACCACTATTGATGTGTCTCATATCGTATCCCCATCCAAGAATATACAGACAAAAATTTATTAGCTACACTTACTATTTTTTATATATTTTTTTATAAAATAATGGCTTTTATTATTTCTAATCGAGGCATTTAAAAGGTCATAAACATATAAAGCAACGCACTCGTCATTACAATAAAAAAACAATCATATGCTATTCACGTTAAGAACTATTTTTATTTCGCTTTAAAAGTACATTCGAGGACAAATACAAGTTTTGTAGTCATTCTAAATTGTTTTTATGTATATTTTTTAAATTTCTTACCTCCTCTTTACTTTTTTAAATATTTTAGCTATAATTATTGCATGTACTGAAGGTTAAAATTATTAGCTAATCGCAATGACAATGGTTTTATTACTAAACAGGCGTCTAATACTGAGAGTCATATAATTTTACGAAACGACATTCGTATTTTATAATACATTTTGTAGTAAATATTGTCAGGCTTTTAAAAATTATGTAATATAAGAAATATTAAGTTTTGTAAAGTGTATGTTTCGTGGGCTCTTTCGGATTCGGGTAAATGACGGCGACGGTCCTTCCCTTGTCCTGGCGCCAACAAGTCTTATCGAAACCGGAAAAGATGGCGGACTGTACTTTCTGATTAAAATTGATATTACTTGTTTTTTTCAGTAGAGGCCTATGTCCAACAGTTGACTGTCAAAGGATATTGATTTGACATGATATAATTGCTTGTTTCTGTGCCAAAGACATTAAACTTTAGTTATTTACTTGATGAAAATCAATTAATGCATAAAAACTTTTTTATGAAATTTGTGTGTGCCTAGTTGTTTGAGCTAGTCTTTGAAACGGCTGAATCTATTTTGCATACCTTTTCACACTAACTATTAGATAGATGATGATATAAGTAGGAACTTAGGCTACTTTAGAATAGCTTCGCCCGGCGGTGTTACTTGCGGCTGCCACGGGGAGCAGACACGTGACTAAACATTTGTTACAACACAACATTAAAGTCACAAATGTATATGATATTTTTAATTATAATAACATTTGTTTACCTAAATTTTGGTTTTTAAACCATTATTAACAAGGCTTTTCTTACAAGAAATTCTTAATAGCAGCCCGGAGTATGGAAGATGGTGGTGTTGCCCGCCCGTGATCGGAGAGTACATTAAGCCGTCAGTCCTAGTTGCAATGAACATAAATGCCAATCGTTATTGGGAAGTCAGTGCCCACAAAGACACTGACAACTAGTCCAATCGTAGATTTCAGTTCACTCTCTGGGCTGTAGAGTCCGGTGACAGTCGCTCCGTAGAAAATCTGGTATTTATTTTAAACCAGTTGAACTAGTAACCGACCCCAAATAATCTTATAAACATTAAAAGCTAGGAAGAAGGTATAAACAAGGCTAATATGTCTATAGATAAGTAGGTAAGGAATCACTTATAGAAACGTTTCCCCTCACTGTAGACAAGGTCGGTTAGCATTTGTTCTGTAGGTCGTTAAACCCACATCGCCCCTACACTGTACTTACCTGTAATATTTAGCTTCAAGTAGATAACAACTGATAAAGATTTACTACAAGGAATATCAGGTAGATATATTTTTGAATCGCTTTTATAACTTAATATTGATCGTAGATAAATATAAGTTGCACCACTGTTAATATGTTCGGAAAATATTTAACAGCACACTTTTAGTTAGGACTTGCAGACTTCAATAGGTTATCGTTTAAAACTGGTCACGTTCTCTCACTCTTTAGCTAAACTAGTAATTCAACGCTCCATTAATTAAACGGATCTTCTCCATGGAAAGGCGCGATTAAAAAGTATTCTAGTGTTGGCAACATTGTTGCACTTGTACTCAGAATTACTTCTTGTTGCTCGATACTAATCGTGTACTGGTTCAATCAAGTTTTTACTTGATTCTATTAAGATATCGTTTCATTGTCGTTCCTATTTATTAACTTTCTTTTTGGTTTCTTTTAAACCAAACCAATGCAGACAGATCTGAATAGGCCCCCACACTGCATTGTTGCAATGTCTGCATTTTCAATGAGTATGGAGACCACTACTCTTGGATTCTGCTCATGCTCACCATCGCGCAGAGTAAAGCCACTTTGACATGCTCAAAGAGTATATTATATTCTTTCTAACGCCTTCATTTGGAGTTCATCGTTTTCAGACAAGAGAAAAACGTTATGAGGGTAAGTAAAGGATTACAATTAACAGTTATCAAATGGACACACAGGCCCTGGTGGCCTGTGTGTCCATTTGATAACTGTTAATTAGATGGAGCGTCACGCTTCGGCCTGAATGGACCGGCTCGACCGGAGTGATAGATGCCACGGCCTAACAGAAAACCGGTGTTGAACAGCGCTTGCGCGCTTTTTTAGCGAGTTAGCGAGAATACCGCAGGCTCATTCACCTACCTCTTCCCCCCTTCCCCCAAAGGCCGGCAACGCACTTGTGATGCCTCTGGTGTTGCAGGTGTCCATAGGCGGCGATAATCGCTTACGATCAGGTGATGCGTCTGCTCGTTTACTCCCTAATCCATAAAAAACCTACAGCTAGTTATTCAAGAATATTAAGAAATATTTGCTACCTATACCCAAAACATTAAATTGAAATGGCTTCTGTAATCAGCTGATAAAGTTATAAGCGCTGGATAAGGAACGTTATTATCTATAAGTAGCGGTGAATATAACACGATAATAGCACGTTTTGCATGTAACACTTCATAATTAATTGGTGTTAATTACATCTTTACTTTGACTTATCACTTTGAATTAGATCTACATAGTACTATCAATACAAAGGTCTAAAAGTCTACCTTTGATAAGGACACTAATTTGTCAACTGTCTCGATGATACTGTGGTAGCTATGCGGCCGATGTGCCGCGATTACCGGGTCAGACTAATTTGTATGATCTGCATATATTCGTTTCGAAGTTGGGTGTTTCTGTGTATTTACAAAAGAATACTTTGCTTATTTATACTGCGTTTAACGAAACACGTAAGCACCATGAAATTCTCGGCTCTTACGTCATTTTGGTCTCGAGAAAACTATCCCTAATAATAAGCCATTTGTATATCTCCTCCGACCTCAAAAGAGGACGAGGGCCAGTGTAAGACGCTGGTTGAGCCGTGAAACCGCTCCGTTCAAACCAGCCCGTTTTAACCTTATTTTTATTACGTAATATATAAAATTCTCGTGTCGCGGCGTTTGTTGCCGAACTCTTCCGAAATAGCTGGAACGATTTTTATAAAATTTTATGTGCATATCGGGTAGCTCTGACAATCGGCCAACACCTATCTTTCATACCCCTAAATGATATAGGTGGACCCACGCCTAAATATTTTATGTAAATTTTTTATATATGGCAAAGCAGTGTTTGCCGGGTCTGCTAGTTTTATATAAATATATTAGCCGGCCACAGTAACTACTCTGCCTGGCAATAACCTTTGTGCCGACTTTTTTGTTATGTCTACTTTACTGAAATATCATACATTAATTACCTTTATATTTTCTTTCATCAGCAAACACTCTTCTTAGTTAATGACTATAAATAATTGCAGCAGCTTTGTGCATCTCTTTCTATCATACAGGCTTATAAAATAAATGTTTGTCTCGCCACACTCCTTTACTTAATTTATTAAACATAAGATCGCGATAACACGACATTCAGCTAAACTACCATATTGTTATGTACTTTTTTATATAACTTGTATAAAAACTTCATGAGCACACAAAGTCCTTCCTTGGGAAATAATTTAAGAACTTTTTTTGTGGAAGAGGGGGCAAACGAGCAGACTTATCGCCTGATGGTAAGCGATTACCGCGGCCCTTGGACACCCGCAACACTAGAGGCGTTACAAGTACGTTGCCAGCCTTTGGGGGATGGACGGTGAAATACAGCGTAGACGCTGTTTCACATCGGTTTTCTGTAAAAGCGTGGTATCACTCCGATCGAAACGGCCCATGCATGCCGAAGCGTGGCTCTCCCACGGTAAAATCCTTTCGGTCTTTTACATTATCCATAGCAATAATATAAATTCGAAAGTAACTTTGTCAGTCTATAAATAAAACATGAAGATACTTTGATTCTTGAGGAAGGACATCATTATAAGATAAGATAACAATAATATCTTCACACATCTCTCACACGGCCGTCTGGTTTCAAACCAGGCAAAGCCTTTACTCTGATAACCAGCTAGTTTATTAACGTACTTATATAAATACATTCATACATATTATGGATAAATTACACCCAGCTAAAGAACAAATGGTCGTGTTCATTACACAAAGATTTGTCACAAGCTGCTCTTTACCGCGATAACCGATAAACGAGAAACCGCTGGCAAAAGCTAGTATCATCAACAACCCATTAAGTCCCACTGCTGGGCCGGGTGTCCTCTCAGGAGAGGATTAAGGCCATACGTGGGGACGCTGGCCGAGTGCGGGTTGGAGACTGGCAACACAACGTAGTACGTAGTCACAGACTACGTAATCTTGCCGTTGGATGTTTTAGCCGCCCAAAGGTCTCCAACTAAGCTACAAGACTGTTATCCTATGATAGCAACCGGTATCGACTGCTTAACGCAACCTCCGAATCATGGAGACGCTCATGGTATCATGCCACTAGCGGTTACTTATCCAGGTACTTACCGCGCCCACGTTGCGTACCCTCGGTGATTATTTCTAATCACCGAGCGCGTATGGGCTATGAGCGCCTCATACCCAAATTAGAATTAGTAGTAGCCCAATACTAGTATACAATATACAAAGCTAAAGTCACCCCAATTTGGACTAGTAAATCTAATTCGGTGTTTCATTTCGGTTGACTTTTCATAGTAAATAACCTTTCAAAAGAACATTTTCACTAAACATGTCGTTCCACCCAGTTCGGTCATCTATAATAAGTCATGTTCCTTAATACTGCAAGTGGCGATTTGTATGATTTATCTTCTGGACACTTCTCCTATTGTGATATCTACGGTCTTCTGCTCTGGATATGATATAAATTTCGTGCCCTTCCTTACATGCAATGTAATTTTTGCAAGACAAAAAACCTACCTTTTTGACCGTTTTTTCTGTTTTTCCGATAATCAAGATCTTTTCCAAATTGACGCTTGCAGTGAATAGAAATATGCCAGTTTGTGTATTTAAAAATAATTGGACCCCTGTTAAGCAAAAGATTTCCTACCGAATTGTTATGTGAATATACTTCATAAGAGGTTCTGGAAGTTTTATCAGTACCTAAATATATTTCCAAAAAAAAATAATATTACTTTTTTCCTTAATATTGTCGAATTCGTCGAATTTTCATCGCATCTGTTTATTAGTCGTGTGCAAAGGGTGGTCTTTCAAAGATAAAGAACGGTAAAGTGACAGTTATAAGTGGCATGCAGTACAGTTACACTGATCACTTGATAGGTTTGATTCAGTTGTAAGCAGAACTGCACAATACTAGTGAATACTTTCTATTGTTCTGTTTGCGGAACAACGGGAGTAAACACGGCAAATAATTGGTCGCTAATAGTTTGTGGTGGATTATATATAATCCACCACAAACTAGCTATAGCGAGCTATAGCGAGCTATAGCTCTAGTTAGTTGTAACATACAAGTTAGTTATGATCATTTTTTAAACACATATTTAATATAAAGTAAATATTAAAGTCACTTATGTCTTCAGCTCAGGAGACTTTGCTGATGCTGTTTATTTTTGCCTAACGCTTTGCTACTATGATAATTAGATAATGACGTTTCCAACGACTTTTAGTTATTTCTGATTTATTTATTTCCGAGTGCCTCTACGTATGATGTTCGTGAATCACTACCAGCGCACGTGTTTCCTTCCACTGTGCTTCCGGGTATTTAAGTAAAGCGTGAAAAATATCTCACTAGACTGCCATTGTGTGGGTCACCATGCTGCATTGTCTACATTCGCATTAAGTATGGTGGTCCCCACTCTTGAATACTACTTATGTTTTCCAGCAGACTGTGTGGTCATTTTGACAGCTACATAAAAACAATCACTGCTGTTGATGCTGATGTACAGGAGTTACAGTAGTGGTTGTGTGTGAGGATACCGATTAGTCTCCATTTCAGGACATGCTGATTGCTCTATTAGATATTGGTCCTCCTGTAGACGTGGACAGCCCTATGCCTCTTCAGCACGTCTACTCTGCGACTTACGTTAGTAAATTGTTCTTTTTCTTTGGCATCATTCATCTTAACAATTCATTACAATGACATGCCACAGCATAATATTGGAATAAACTTTGAAACAAACAAACAAACAACAACCCATAATGTCCCACTGCTGGGCTCGGGTCTCCTCTCAGGAGAGGGTTAAGGCCATACGTCCCCACGCTGGCCAAGTGCGGGTTGGGGACTGGCGAGAATACGTTGTGGCTACGTTAATCTTGCCGTTGGATGTTTTTAAGCCGCCCGAAGGCCTCCAACTAAGCTTCACGACTGTTATCGTATGATAACAACCGGGACCCACTGCTTAACGTGACCTCCGAATCACGGAGACGCTCATGGTAATATGCCACCAGCGGTCACCCATCCAGGTACTGACCGCGACATCGTTGCTTACCCTCGACGATAGTTTCTAATCACCGAGTGCAACTGGGCTATGAGCGCCTCATATATATATAAACTTTGAATTGATGCTGAATTAAGGTCATTTTTATCTAAACCCATTTTTTTAGTATTCTATCAACTTAACAAGCATAAAATTAGCTACAATCATTTCACTCACTGAATGTGGATGTCATAGTCTATATTTATGATGACGGCGATGCATAACGTTAGTAAATGCGCAATTTTATAAAGATTGTTAAATTAATTGTGAAAATATGTTTTTTTAACATTGTAAATTTGTATCAGCACAGCATAAACACTAGACAACTTAAACTACGTACAGAATTAAAGAAAACCCGTCCAAGTGTAGAACCAGGGCCTCTAGAATAATAAATTTTAACCGTGGGAGAGCCGCGCTTCGGCATGAATGGGCCGGCTCGACCGGAGTGATACCACGGTCTCACAGAAAACCGGTGTAAAACAGCGCTTGTGCGGTGTTTCACCGAGAGAATGAGGATACCGGAGGCCCATTATCCAACCNGGCCATACCCCAACCCCTCTTCCCTTCCCCATTCTCCTTCCCATCCCCCAAAGGCCGGCAACGCACCTGTGACATCTCTCTCTGCAGATGTCCATGGGCGGCGGTAATCGCTTACCATCAGGCGATACGTAGGCTCGTTTGCCCGTGATTCCATAAAAAAAATCGAGTATACAATATTAGACCTATTACAAACTAACAATCCAAAAACTCGACTAGATGAAAATGTATTCTTAAAATTTAGAAACCAATTTATTAATATATTCACCCAGTCACAATCCAAGGCTATCACAAACGCCTAAATGCCTTAAGCAATTTGTGCTGAAGACATGTACATATGTACGTACATACACAAGAAAAACATCCCTTCCTACTTAGTCCGGTAGAAAAATAAGGGGTTCATTGGTCTCTCAATAAAATGAATTTAAAAAACGTTTTATTTCCCTGCAATCGTTTATTTCCATTTTAATACTTCAATTGCATTGCAATTGAATTGGTTAATGCGTCTTGAAGCTGTGTTTATTGGCCTTCGTTTGTGTAATTGCTTACAGTGTCTGTTACTAACAAGCCTTGATGTGCAGTGATTTCGAATATGACGTATATGAAAAAAGCAAAGTGCTATTACAGCAGAACTCTTGAATAATATATTTAAAGTCTGTCAGTGTAGCGAAGTATTAAGCATACGGGGTCTCACCACCCTTGTTTATCCTATGGGTAAATACGTTAAAAAACATCATTGACTGGTGATGACCAATAGCATAAAATATATATATTAAATCGTATAACATTATTAAGAGTTAACCTTAACATCATCATCAACAAATCTAATAGCGCACTGCTGGACTTAGTTCTCTTAAGAAGGAGGTTTTGGCCTACTATACCACGGTGCCAGGACGGGTTGGTATAAAGATTTGTTTCAAATTGTCCTTTTCTTCCCAGTGCTGACGTCCTGTGTAATATGCTCTCATAGTCCCTTACGATACAAAAGAATTAATAGAGACCGTAACACTCCACATTCTGACACCCTTACGGACATTACTAATAATCCATGCAAGTAAAATTGACAGCAGTTTTCTAATTTTTCCACCCGTTTTGTTCCAGGTTTAAAGACGTGAAAGCGAGCTATGGCACAGACAGCCCTTCACGAGGACGGCGAGTTATATTCTGCGTACACGGTAACCCCTCCACTGGCTGTTGTGCTGTCATCGAAACTACTACCGATGGAGATGATGGAGATAGGAGAAATGGCAGCATCGGCGAGGCCGAAAGTGAGTTCAAAAAACATTATATATAACCACGCAAACACCTTTGTCTTGCCAAAGTGAAAGATGTCAAGTTAAATATCGCTATTGGAATCTCTAAATAGGTATTCAAAATTTAACGATTTTAATATTAAAATGTAAAGATTATTCTAGTTCCACCACAAGGCTTCTATTTTTTAAATAATTTAGAATTATGATAATTTGTTCATTGAAAGTACCAAAAACATTAAAGTATCTACTGCCTGGACTTCTCGACATTATAGGTACAGCACAGAGTTTTCGTCTACTAAAAGGCTCCGACTGTACTTTTTGTCAGAGCCTTCTTTGATTGAGTAACGAGTATTATTTAGTCGATGTTTTATCCATGATTATGGATAAGTTAATCAAAAAGCAAATATAACTAGATGACAATAGTTTGATAAAAAATTATCAATTGGTGTTTACCTATTAGAACACGTAATGCCGTCGTGTCGGTCGGTGTAGCATAGCCGTCCCATCGGATTGTTAGAGAGAGGGTACAGAGAGTGCACCTGTGTTTGTGCACTATTATATTTCCAGCGTAGTTGGCTCGTCTCCTTTGAGACCAGACATCGTGGCGTGACCAAATCTGGAGGAGTACATCATATCTGTATATTAAGATTTGTTCTCTAGTTAATCACGTAATCGGTTAAATTACTTGTTAATTTTAAATAATTTACCTAAACAAGTAAAAAGATTATTGTTATTAATTTCGTTTTATTTTGCAATCAATAAAGGTAAATATAGATAAAAATATATAAGTTGCAATTGATATACTTTATCTAGATAATTCAATTATAAAGTGCAATTAATATTTTGATTAATATTAATCAATCAAATTACCTAAATTTTTTACAATCAATTTAAACTTTGATGTTACTTATTTTAAGTTTATGAATACCCAACCCTATTCGGGTGGGGTATTGGGTATTAATAAATTTACAACACCAGAAGAGAGCTTACATGTCCTCAGTTTTGTAGTAAAAAGGAATTGATAGTCATTCCGATTTCGCACTAAAGCAAGAAATAACATTATGTCGAGTCAAACTATTTGAAATAACATGCCTACCTATATTTTAGTTCTTAGTACAATGCGCTCTGGAAATATGTATCGTAACCTAATAATTTAAACACAGGAGCTGGTAAGGTATAGGCACACATGTATATAATAATAATAATATTTTCGGACATTTCCGATTAGCGGCCATAGACTATCCACTTATTACGTGAGGCCAAAACACTGGCGAAAAGTGGGCGTTTAAAATGCCCCTGCCTATGCCTTCGGCGTAACAGACGTGATATTATGTATCATCGATCAATCATCACCATGAACAGTCTTCAGCAGCACACTTCTGGACATACACACAAAACACACATACACAAAAGCGCGCTCACATACACACACCAAACTAGATATATTTTTTGGTTTTTTCTTTGTATTCCCTCTTGTTTCGTAACTCCTACATGAATGTACAGTGTTTTACTGTCTTTAATTATACTTTATCTGTGTAATGGAATATTATATTACTGGTTATCCATGTTACATGTCCTCATTACATGTTCTCACCTAGTTTGGAAACCAGTCTCCCAATAAGCAATAGGCATGATAACTAATTTAAAAAAACTTTTTTATGATGTCCCATTGTCAAAAACAGATATATTTCTACGAAAAATAAAGTTTAAGTAGGAAAAAATTGCAATTTAAATTTTAAGGTTAAAATTCACACAAAAACTCACGGTGGTGTCATGGCGTCTGTTTGTGACAGACGCGATGTCACCATTTGTCAACCAGTTTCAATAGTAGCTCTCAAAAACGGTAAAGTGATCGTCGAACATACCCGAACAAAGTGACATTTATACTTAAGTGGTGTAACTCGCTCTGATTGGTGTTCAACTTAACATGGCGGATTGCTGTATTGTGTAGTTTTATTATTGTTAAATAACTATTAATCTCGCTCTAAATATGAAAATTAATACGATTTTTATACTTCATGAACCCCATTTTATTCAGATAAATACATAATTTTAGTGGGTCTTGGTTACTGTCATCATGCACGTTGGGTATTGTATAGTAATATGTGTATGGAAGAAAAATAAAAAAGTATTATAAGTATATAAGCCTTCCTTTAGAAATAAGGATTTGCTGGCCAGACTGGTTGGATTAAGGTTTGGCAAATTTTGATTGTCATTACAGCCAGTGTTGTACTGCGTAGTGTTGTTCTCTTGTCGCCTCTTACGATACTGATGATATTTATAGGGGTGGTAACACTCTGTCAAACGAAGAATAACGCACGCAGATAAATTTGGATGCACATATATAACCGCAACTAGAATAACGCAATGGCTTATCGCACTACTTTATCATAACATGCAAATTTGTTCTAGTATACTTACGATAGCTCAAATGTAGTACCTAACCGCCAATGTTGTTCCATTGTAAATATAGCCTCGTGTGACGTCATCGTTTGCTATTAGGTATATGACAAGCACACGTAACAATTCGTAATGCATTATATATTGTTTGTATCTTAGATATTATTTACATATTATCTATACAAGTAAATGAATTTAAGTGTCTGTTTGTGATTTCAAATTAACAGCTTTTCACTGAATGCATACGAAAGTATATACGGTCTCTGTATGTTCCGGCTAATCTCTAAAATGGCTGAACTGATTTTGACGGGACTTTCAGTGGCAGATGGCTGATAATATAAGGAATAACTAAGGCTACTTTTTTTAGATCAGGTTCACTCCGCGGCGTTTCCGGGGTTTCGGTTATACTGCGGGTAACACCGCGGGTCTCAGCTAGACCTAAAAAATATAGTTTAATCAATTCTCGTGTCTCGCTAGAACAGATACTTTTGTGAATGCTTAACCTAACGGTTAAGTGTTTAGGTATGGTAGGAACAGCAGAAACTATATTAATCGTGCATATTATTTGTTGCAGCACACTGCCACAAATCAAGGAACGAAGAAATTGACAAGCGGGCGAGGAGAAAACTGATATTGGCCAGCATATTGTGCGTCATATTTATGATTGGTGAAATTGTAGGTAAGTGACAAAAAAGATCTAAAATTAAAATAAATAAACATTCCGGACATCTAACACAACTCATCAACGACGATCTAACAAATATTTGCAGATCATGCAAACATTGACTGCCTCCGTGGCGCAGTGGTAGCGTATGCGACTGCTGTGCTAGAGGTCTCGGGTTCGATTCCTCAGTCGGACCAAATGTTTGTATGATCTGCAAATATTTGTTTCGGAGTTTGGGTGTTCTCTATGTATAATATGTATGTATTTACATATAAAAGTATATATGTATTAATATCGGCTGTCTAGTTAGTACCCATAGTACAAGCTCTGCTTAGTTTGGGACTAGATAGCGTTGTGTGTTAAAATGTCCGAAAATATTTATTTATTATTTGGTCCGACCCGGGAATCGAACCCGAGACCTCAAGCACAGCAGTCGCACATACTACCACTGCGCAATCGAGGCAGTCAATTAGATTAGAAAAACATTTTAGAACATATTAAACACAATCATATCGAAAGACTAAAGTATAGGTACTCGTAGTATGTTATGTCGTTCGAGTCGTAACTTGCCTTTAGATCAATTCGACTGACAATCGAGGGAATCGATAGCGTAATGGTTATTGCAGTCGCCAATGGCACTTTCTACTGCGCAGAGTGTTGTACATTCAAACCCTGTCTGCCATACTTTGTGTGATCCACAAATTTTAATTCTGAGTCTGGGGTGTTCTTTATATCCTTTTCATGTACGTTTATAGAGTCCTTCGCAACACAGGATATATTTCTGATGCGGAAGTTGTCTTATATTAAAGAAGATTGAAAGGATCAACTGGAGTGAAAACACAATAATTCTTTCGACTTTCGGTGAATACACCGAGTGAATGACTTTACTGGAGACCAAACCAATTTTTCTCAGATTTTTGGATTATTTAAGGAGCGGCGTCCATGGGCGCCGGTAGTTAAGAAGTATAGATTATTGAACAGTATAACATTAGTAAATAATAATGAAAATATTATTAACTAATACCAAATTAGGCGCAATCGACAAATATACCGACATACTTATTTAATTAAATTCTACATATTAAGTCAAATGCATAGCATGCTTATTGTGCACAAAGTTGTATGCCTATTGTCGTAAAATAAATAATTTGCAATTTTATTATTAACTAACTTTGTTTTTTGTTGAGTATCCATAAAAAGATGTTTAATCAAAGTTTTCGATCTCTTAATTTTCGTTGTTTTACTTTTCTAGAATCATGCTTGTGCATGATTCAATCAGGCATATTTGGTTGGGATGGAAAGCACAGTCTTCCAAAAAAACGGCTGGTATGCAATTTAATATTTTTTCGTTGCTTTTTGCCAAATCAATGAGTTAACCAGATTCCAAAAAGAGGCTTCCACTGTCTCTCTGTTAAAATAGTTTACTATCATTGATTTTGTATTATTCCAAATACGCTTATTTAGTTCTATAATCGAAACCCTTGAATATATTTATGTGACAACCGAAGTGTAAGTTATGTCATAATAATTATTTTTCAACTAAACTATTGTACCTACATCACTTGTAAATTTGTCAATCAATACAAAGACAATCGGTGTTTACTAGAAAATAATTTCATTTAATTATGTAAATGGCACACACGAAATAGTTGCACGTTAATGTGTGGGTTTTTCCCGAATACTTCCCAAATACATTACAAGTAAATGCTTACGATACTTACACCAAAAAGGCTTTTTTTTAAATTATCTGTCTTTCTGCTGATGCTGCAGTGATGCGATGAGCTGAAGTATATAAGGTTACTTTTAGACTACCTGCGCCCTGCAATGTTACTCGCGGTTGTTGAAGTTAAGTAACAACTGTGGGGCACAGTTAGTTCAAAAATATAATTATGTTTAATTTATTCCAGGTGGCTACTTATCAAACAGTCTTGCGATAGCCACAGATGCAGCCCATTTGCTCACGGATTTCGCCAGTTTCATGATATCGCTCTTCTCACTGTGGGTCGCGAGCAGGCCGGCGACAAGAAGGTAATATACTGATCGTTTGACGATCCACTCATGGACAAATACCTAACCTTGAAAAGAGGTTTTGGCCTACTATATTGATCTACATGTTAAGATATTTATTTGCTTGCTGATATGCTGATAATTATTGCTTTCACCCTCACCTCATAGACAATGTTCCTTCTCCACGATTGTGAATTTATAATAATATTGCAATTTTCCATCTAGATATCTTTTGATTGAAATAGTAAAATGATCCCTTGAGTCTATGATCTGTGATAGTTACAAACGTTTTATAAGTATTTTTCTTCAATCACAAAAATCATTATCACACAAAACATCTAAGTGTTAAATTTATACTGTTAGATCTTAGAAAGTAACGTCTGTCTTTAACGCTTTTACGGCTAAACCGGTACACTGATTTCAATGAAATTTGACATAAAGATACTTTAATTCTTGAGAAAGATCATGGCGTACTGTTTACCACGACTGGGGCAATACACGCGGGCAGAGCCACGGACATAGCAAGTATATAAATAAACTATTATTATTCCAGGATGCCCTTTGGGTGGTATCGCGCTGAGGTGATTGGAGCTCTTACATCAGTCCTCCTCATTTGGGTAGTGACCGGAGTGCTGGTCTACATGGCGGTCCAGCGCGTCATCTACAAGGAGTTTGAGATCGACGCTACCGTCATGTTGATCACCTCGGCTGTTGGAGTCGTTGTTAACCTGATGTGAGTCATGCTCCGGAACGTATATATTTCTTGTAATTGGTGCATAATTTTTTGGCTGCTTCGATGGCGTAGTGGAAGCGTATGCGACTACTGTCCATGAGGTCTCGGGTTCGAACCTGGGTCGGACCAAATGTTTGTATGATTTGCAAATATTTGTTTCGGAATTTGGATGTTTTCTATGTATAATATGTATGTATTTACAAAAAAAAAGTATTTATGTATTCATATCAGTTGTCTGGTACCCATAATACAAGCACTGCTTAGTTTAGGACTAGATGGCGTTGTGTGTTAGATGTTCGAAATATTTATTATTATTATTTTTAGATTAGTCAGATATCAGCTGATTACAAAATTACACTATTCATGAATAGTTATCATATCTCTCTTCAACCAGCCTAGTTTATTTATTCAAAATAAGTTTTCCCATTTTATTTGGGGTATTAAGTTCGACTGACAGACGAGACAGAAGAAAATATATTATTCATTTTTTTCTACATTACCCAAAGGGAGGCGTGTAAAACGATGGAGATGCTTTTAACTCGATCTCTGTACACATTTTGCATAAAGAAATAAAATCAAGAAGAAATAAAGAAAACTTCAAGAGAAGAGCGTACTCCTTCTTAAAAGGCCGGTAACGCACTTGTGAGGCCTCTGGTATCGCGGGTGTCCATGCGCGGCGGTGATCGCTTACCATCATACATATGCTCGGTTGCCCCCTATATCATAAAAAAAAGAAATAAATATATTGCAGTAATGAAAATGAAAAATATGAAGTAGGACTCAGATTTCTCAACGGAATTGTATCTCCAAAAGACAACTGTCCTATGGCTTAAAGTACCTAAAGTGTGGTGTTTTCCACAGAATGGGTCTGACCCTGCACCAGCACGGCCATAGCCACGGTGGCGGCGGTGGCCATGGACATTCCCACGGAACCAGCAACCCTGTTCTCAATAATAAGGTAATTATTCTACCATTAATATATCTGTTCTAAACCACAATTATGTACCGACTTTTCTTATATTTTTTGGAGATATTTGAAAATTTTATGAACAGTAGAATGTTAACTAAAAGTGAAACATTACGCTGCGCATTGTGCGCATGTGCGTTAGTTATGTCGTCTAACAAACTATTTAATAAACAATGCTGTAACGCTTAGTATTAGAAACTATTTTCTCGCGACCAAATTGCCGTAAGTGTTAAGAGTTTCATGGCGCTTACGCTTACGTTCAACGTATTATAAGCGCGCAACGGAAAAGCGCCAAATAGCCGGACATTCATATTTCTTAAATACACTCCATTTGTGATAAAACTGGCACGTATAGGATAAAAAAATAGGTCACAAAATAAAATCGTTTGTTCTAAGTTACTATGTCGGTTTCGTAGCAATCAAGCTACATTTTAAGGACTGTAAGTACATTGAAGTTGTATGTTACAGAAGGAGAGGTCAGACTCGGATGTGGAGAGCTCTACCTCTCACACTCACACGCACGCCCATCACGCTGAGAACATCAACGTCCGCGCAGCCTTCATACACGTACTGGGAGACTTCATACAAAGCTTCGGTGTACTTGTTGCCGCTATCGTTATATACTTCAAAGTAAGTATTATGTTTTTTTCGTGTTCTGTTTGTATAAAACATATAGACATCTTGTTGAATCTCAGCTGATATAGTTGCTCTAGTCATTACAAAACCATTAATTAAACTAGAGAAGTACTAGAACCTATTAATTTAAAAATATTTAAAAACTTATTTCATTTGTGTAAATAAATGGTCCTTCGAGCCGGATAATGTTGATGAAGCTATATATCAACAGTATCAGTAGTACCACTAGAATATATAACTCTAGTTGATCTACCACTCCAATTGGAGTGATTAACTGTGTTCTTTTTTGTAAAGTTCAAGTACTTTGTTGGATCAAAGATGATTCTACTTTACAGGTCCTATTAACACAGATAGAGTCATACAATTCTTTATTCCTTCTATATTAGAGTTTGTTACCGTTAACATAACAGAACAGTTAACTTTCAAAGAGGACAAAGGCTTTTTCGTCATCTTAGAGAATAGGTTTTCACCTGCTACAGAGTACTTACTTAGTATTTATTTTGACAGCCTGGTTGGGACCTGGTAGATCCCATCTGCACATTCCTGTTCTCCGTCCTAGTGCTCATCACCACTTTCAACATCATAAAAGACACGCTGTTGGTGCTTATGGAAGGATCGCCCAGGAATGTTGATTTCCAGGTAATATATAAGTTTTGTAAGTCGTTACAGATATATGCGGTGTCGGGTTTGATTAGCGAATCAGACCAAACGTTTGTATAATCTGTGACCCACAGTGTACCCACGGTCCTTTTTGTACCTTTACAACCGCACACAGCTATCTGCTAATGAAAATCCCGTCAAATTTGGTCCAGCCGTTCCAAAGGTAAACCGGAACAAACAGACAAACAAAAATTATGAAAAAATATATTTTTATATGTGTACCGTGTATATATGCATTTAGTAAAAAGTGGTTGATTTGATATTACAATTTGTTTGTATAGATTAACATGATTATAGAGGCGAGACCTTCTTGAGTTAGCCGAAAACTGTTGTTGGGTTTTTCTTAAAAGAAATTCTTACATCAGCCCAGAATATACAGAGAGGGGGGAGAGTCATTTTGGCAGCTTAAATATAAAAAAAAAATATATATATAGAAGTTTCCGGTGCCTCGGAGAGAACGTTAAGCCATCGATTCAGGTTGTTATGAACATCTATGGCAATCGTTCGTTGAGAATTCAGTGATCTCAAATATACTGGCAGCTAGTTCAATCATCGTATTCAGTTCACCCTCAGGGTTGTGGAGGTCCGATGCTTGTCGCTCCATATAAAAACAGATATTGACAGATTGATCTGCAAATATTTGTTTCGGATTTTGGGTATTTCTATTTTCTATTTATGTACTTACAACAAAAAAGTATATGTGTATTAATACCTATACCTGAGACTAGATGGTGTGGTGTGTACGATGTCCAAAATATCATTTATTTATAACGAAGAAGCCGACCTCAAATAACCTTGGGAATAATTTTAAGGCTAGGAAAATGATCATAGTAGGTGAAAGCCAAATTGTAACTGCAAATTAATAATAATAATAAATCTCTATATTGTACCAGATTAGTAACAAGGTTACCTTAAATAGGTAAACTTAAGCTAGTTGGTCTTAGCTACAATTGGTGGGCCTTAGCGCCTGGAGGCAATCTCTTACAGGCAACGGCAAATGGAAGCCATAATGAGTCAGGTAATAAAACTGAAATTGTCTGTTCTATTCCCAGGAGGTAGCTAATACGTTCCTGTCGTTGCCCGGAGTAGTTCGCATCCATAACCTGCGCATGTGGGCTCTCTCCTTAGACAAGACCGCTCTCTCCGCACATTTAGCTATCCGTAAGTACATAAATCATTAGATATAAGCTACTCTTTACGACGTACATACGGGTGGAGCTGAAAGTAAAATATAATGGAAATATTTTACTTTCGTTTACCGTTGAAGAGCCACGCTTCGGCACGAATCGGCTGGCTCAACCGGAGTGATACCACGGACTCATATAAAACCGATATAAAGTAGCGCCTGCTCTCTGTTTCAAAGAGTGATTGAGGATACCGGAGGGCCATACCCTCTCCCCATCCCCCAAAGGCCAGCAACTCACCTGTGACGCCTCTGGTGCTGCAGTTGTACATGGGCGGCGGTAATCGCTTACCATCATGCGATGCGTCTGCACGTTTGCCCCGTTTTCAATAAAAAAAAATGCTAACATTATTTATATCTGCAAAACAAAACACAATTCATTTTATATCTGTAAAACAAAACACAATTCATTTAAAGACTACTTACTGAAAACCTTAAAAATGAAAATACTGTCAAGTAAAAATAAAACTGTTTTGTTTAATGATCGATTTTAAATATGTTCCAGGTTGTGGAGTTAGTCCGCAGAAGGTTCTAGAAGAAGCCACCCGCTTGGTTCACGACAAATACAATTTCTTCGAGATGACATTGCAGATTGAGGAGTTCAACGACACCATGGAGGACTGCAGCCAGTGTAAGATGCCACAAGCTTAGAGTAGGACCTATAGGACGGGCTAGGTGGGAGTTCCTCAATAATCATTTAAAAAATATTGATTTAAGACTATACAAAAAAGACCAAATAAATTATACTTACTACAGATGGTTTTTTTTTGATTTGCCAAATTATTTCCACGTGGTCACAACACTATCTATTCTTTTTTCGGCAATTGCTTGAGAACGTACCTGTGCCAAAGTTCGTAAAATTACTTCAGAAATTCTAAAATTCAACATTTGATTTGAATTGAACTTATCAGTGTTAAGATGACTACTAACTTTTCAGAAGTTTATAAAGCAGTCGTTTTTATTAGTAGTCATGTTTTGAAATAAGTGCTACTGGAAATATATTAATTATTATAATAACACATTGCTCATAGAATAAATATGTGCTTTTCACTCTAAGTCTCCCACACTTAGTCCCGTCCACTTATCTAAGTCCCATCAATTTGATATTAAGAGCAAGCGCTTGCATATACAGTATTTATTAAAAACACAAACACCTCGTGTAATTTACCATAGATAAATTAGTCTATAATTTTGTTGAACCAAACCAGCGATAATAGAGCTATTCTCTTACTTAATCTTTCAATTCAATTTTTTTATAAAAGAACCTCTTTAATGTCATTTATATACAAATGAAATCTATTGGGAAATCTATTTGGAAATCTATTTGAAACAATTATCCGTAAATAATTATCACTTGTGCTCAAAAATTACAACAGACTAACTGAACCACTAAAGGCGTTGCTCAAAAACTATACACTATGACGCATGTCACGACGACGACGACATGCGTTATAGTGTATAGATTTGAGCACAATATACTTGTATCATAAATACTTAGGTGAACTACAAAAAACTACAGGGGTCTTGTATTTATTTTAACCTGTCACGGTACAAAAAGTTCACACAATAATAATATGCGAGTTATATAACTTGTCAATGTAATAAAACAAGATATTCTTTTCTTATTAATGGGCTACCAGGCTATTTTTAGTCCATATTAAAATATGTATGCTTAGTAATTGTATAAGTGACTGGGACTTATTTGTGTTTTAATAAATAGATATTTGTATTATAGTCATATCATATTGTTTTTAAAAGTAAGAGAATAGCCTTATGAGTAGAAATAAAAACAAAAATCGGCAACATTCGTTTTTCGAACAATAATCACCAAATAAATAGAATTGCTTCGTAAAAACAATGAGTAGATAGTATTGGTCGATTTTTTGTGAGTAGATATAGCCTTTATCAAACTCGCTGAGTACTTGGGGAACAATAGAGGTGGAAGAGAGGCTGCAGCCAAAAAATAAAATAAAAAGAGGCTATTTTTAATTTAAATTAAAAAAATAAGGTCCCCTTTTTAAATTCAACTTTTAAGACATGTCTTTAGTCGTAATTTTTTAAACTTGTTCTTTTTATAATAACTGTTTCGAAATATTACCTTGAGCCTAGCTCAGCATGTTCACTAAATCCGAATTTATGATAAAACACAAAAAAAGTTCATTATTTATGGTATACAAGGTTATTTGTATATAGCGTAATATTTATTAGTGTGTAGAATATAAAATAATTGTAATTATAAGATATACAATGATAGCAAGTTGAATAATTTTAAGATTCGCCTTTGAACAGCAAATAAATGATAATTTTGTGATTTTATTGTTTTCTTTCATATATTTGAACTGTGAATGATCAGTTAAATCAATATTTTCTGTTTGACCTCTTAAATTTCGAAATGGTCAACTTTTCAAAACTGACAATTTCAAGTAGAAATATGTTTTCAGATAGATTATAAAATGTCCACTAAAAAGTAAACGTTTACTCCATAAAAAAAAACAAATATTTCTAATTATGAATTTAGTTAATAACTCAATATTATTGCGCTGCTATTTAAATATTACATACATATTATACAAAAAAAATTATTTAATCGAATTCTTTACTCATTATTAATCGACTAAAATAATAATGTTAAAAACTATAAAACAATATAAATTATACAGTAGTGTATGTATATCTCCCTAAGTAGTTGGGCAGACATCCGGTGGTCGCTACTTGCTTGTAGTAAAAGAAAGATTTTCGTGGAGTCCTCGTGAGGTTATCAGACATATAGTCCACTTCACTTAAGCCGAAACGTTCACTGTAAAAACAACAATATACTTTAAGAAAATAGGTGCCACTGCAAAATAATAACAATTTTTAACAAAACAAAATGGCTTCTAAAACTTGACCAAATTGAAATGGGACTACACGGGATGCACCAGCTTTCAAATAAAAGAATCCTCAAAATCGGTTCACCCAGTCGAAAGTAAAAAACAAAAAAAAATACAGTCAAATTAATAACCTCCCATTTTTTTGAGGTCGGTTAAAGAGCAAGAGGACTATATGCTGACTAATAGGGAGAGCCACGCTTCGGCATGCATGGGCCGGCTCGACCGGAGTGATACCACAGCCTCACAGAAAACCGGTGTGAAACAGCGCCTGCGCTGTGTTTCACCGAGTGAGTGAGGATACCGGAGGTCCATAATTCCCATCCCCCTCCCCATCCCCCAAGGCCGGCAACGCACTTGTGACGCCTCTGTTGTTACGGGTGTCCATGGGCGGCGGTAATCGCTTACCATCAGGCGATACGTCTGCTCGTTTGCCCCATATTCTTTAAAAAAAAACAAATTATCAATTAAAATATTTATAAGAGTTGTGCTTGCTGTGAGAGTGGGAGAGTCGAGCCAAGTTCAAATACGCCGGAACAGATGATCTTATCGAAGGACAAACCTTCACCCTCCTTCTATTTCTGGAGGGGGACACGACCTTGCGATCCTTGAAGTGTAAATGTCCACGGGCGACGACCTTAGCTTACCATCCGGTGCTTCGTCTCCTCAGTAACCCCGGCTCTCTCTATAGCATACCCGCCTCCCCCCTCTATGCCATAAAACGGACAGCAACTACCTACGATTATCCCCTCATCCATTCCCATCATAGGTATCCAATTAACTCCAATACATGTAAGCCTTCTACAATGGTCCTTCGTAAGAGAAATGTCCATTGGCGACGATAGTCACTTACCATCATTTGATCAATTTGTTCATAAACCCTTCTACCCTACTGTACCTAAAAAGGAGGTAAGCTACTTACGAATGCCCCCTCATCCATTCAAAATTATCCATTAAACTCCAATACATGTACGCCTTCACTCTACAATGGTCCTTCGTAATGGCGGCATGAAGTGACCTTAAATAGGAATCAATGTATTGAACCCGCTTGCCATCGCTTAAACCCGGTGTGGTGGATATGCCGTTCTCTGTCACCAGTATTAGAGGGTTGTTGTACGTAGTTTTAATCCAATTTAGTGCCCTCCTGAAACCCCATGGAACTACCTGTAAGAAGAAAACTATAATTCATATTTTATTAATGATTAATTTAAATATATGTAATAAGATAGGTTAAAATATAAAGATAAATATATCGATAGAAACCATGGCTAAAGAAACGTACGCACTAATGATAAAGGAGAATGGAAAAGATAACTAATTGCGTGAAGCCAAATAAATCTGGGAGAATACGTTCATTATGGACGGAAATATCGCTACATATATACGAAAATATAACATTTAGAGGAATTGAGGACATCTATGTTGAAGCCACATAATTTAAAACACCTTAATCACACACTGCTTAGAATTGCTGATAACCAAACTCAATACCCTCTTACTTCTGCAGGGAGAAGTCACACAAACACTCGTCACTCTAAAGTTACAGGTTTCCATGGGAGGCGGTAGGCATTTAACATTAGGTAACTCATTTTCTCCAGCTCTCTATACCTTAAAATGAACTTACCCTGAGCCATGTGGAATTCGACTTCGGCCAATTATCTTTCTGGAAGATAAAGACATTCATATCATCTTGGAAAGATGGTTCCATTTGCAACTTTCTTCTCCCCAACTGAGCCAAATAAGTCGTGTAATGGTTGAGACCCATGAAATCGTAAGACCCTTGTATCATTTTCACCTCCTGGCGAGTGAAATTTGGTAGTCGAGAGCGCGGGAAACCTTGCTTTGCTGAATTAGCGTCGATTTTCTTTCTCATCACGGCAGGATAGTCGCCTGATGAAGAGAATATTGGGTTGGCGAACCAGCCGAACTGGAAATGTATTAACAAAGCTTTAGTAAATAGAACTAAGAATTTTTACACATTCATTGAACAGACACAAGGAACGTTTAATCTCAGAACAACAGTTAAAGGATCTCACAAAATGATGTTCTAATTGGGGATCGAACGCAGATTTGGTTGGAATACACAACGCAATAAAAATCGACAGTATACGTATCTAGAAATGTAGTATAATAAAAAATATGTTAAACTACGTCTTCAAATTGAGTCCCGTAGTAGAAAATAACTTATTTGCATTACACATCTAAAAAAGAAATAAATTAATGTATGCCCTAATTTTTAATTTCATCTGTAAATTACGTTTAGTGACATTATTATTTATTTATATTGTTTTTGTAAATTGAACAGACAGACACATAAGTGATCTCAACATCCTACAAAGGTTTTCTTTTATCTTCAAGACATATATCTATATAATAAATATAACAAATAAAAATGAATCGCCAATGTGTTGCTAAGCGTAAAACTCGAGAACCACTCGGCGTATTCTGTTATTTTATAATTTAATATTTTCGTTAAAGCACAAGGAAGGTTCTTATGGAGAGAAAAATGTAAAAATTGCGAGGAAAATGGTAAAAAACACTTATTTTTTCTATTGGCCTACGAAAGGTCAATAACTTTGACAGAACGAAGATTTTTCGGGGCAGCTAGTAACCTATAAATATATTCTAGTTGAATAAACGTGCGTTACATTAAACTGTCTAGCTGTTTCTGCTGCAGTCTGATCTCCAGTAGTAGTGGTTGCTGGCTCCATCCATGGAATGTTTAGTGTAATTCCCATGTGACCTGTAATAGAAACATTTGAGTCATTGATTAGTGTCAATATATATATTTATAGTCCCCAACCCGCACTTGGCCAGCGTGGGGACGTATGGCCTTAACCCTCTCCTGAGAGGAGACCCGAGCCCAGCAATGGGACATTATGAGTTGTTGGTTTGATTTGATTTGATTGATATATATTTATACGTATATCTTACATGGTACGCCTTTTCATACTAAACTTGCGAAGTTTTTGCCTTTAAACCGAATTGACTCGATCGAGCGGATTTCTAATTTGAATGTTTTTATAAGGTAGCAATACGTTTAACTGGCAAAAAGTTTTTATTCCGCCATTATAACTAAACTCCTTTGCTTGATTGTATTAAAAAATATAATCGCACGTCTCTATTGATAAGCGTAAGGCTAGAACAAGGACTAAAGCAGGTGCGAAGTGCATGTAGCAGGAAGTCGAAAAAAATTATAATGTGTCTGCTTCTCGCACTCCTATTCTCGTCCCAAGCCTGCGTCCTCCACTTGAATCAAATAAGCAGTGTCTCTATAGTCGAGCAACTCCTTAAACTCTAAGAGAAATATTAAAATATGACATTCATTTTCTTGTTTTCACCTTTAGAAGATTTCCGATAAACGTCATTGAACAAATGGTAAACCATGCCATGAGCTCTGAGGACATTATGACCACACATATAGTCCTCAAATCCACTGGATCTGCCGCCAGGTGCGTCGTCTCCACCATATCCGTCATGGCAAAATGACAAGGGCTCATTGAATGTCAGCCACATTTTGACCTTGTCCGAAAAATGATCGAGAAGGACCTGTAATAGAGAGCAGTATTCTTCGGCCCTTTTTACTTTTATCATCTTGGAAGTAACGAATATGCTATGTGAGGAATGTTGAAAATATAAAAACAAAAGTTAACAAAAGTCGAATTCAAACTTTTCAATTCACTGTCAAAATAGTCAAAGACAACATTAGTGCGTGGTCGCTTTATGAAATAGGATGTGAAAAGAAAATGTTGCAAATAATTCCTTAAAAGAATAGCGTTGGAGTTAAAGACCTAGATGATTACAATGTTTCATGATAGATGATTATTGTCAAAAAAACAAAAATTCTAAGAATATGGTACCTACTACATGACAATAAAGTAAAAAATTGTCATTCATGTTGTAAATTGCTCCTGATATGTGATACTCACTCTAGCGTAATCAACGAAGTAATCAGCCATTATGGGATTTGTCCACCCTCCTAGATTCTGCAGATTCTGAGGTAGATCGAAATGATACATCGTTACTAGAGGGACTATCTTGTTTCGCAGCAGTTCATCTATCAGCTCCTGGTAATATCTAAGGCCATCTTCATTCACCTCACTGAAATTATAAGTATTCGTTTGTAATTTCAAAAGACCTAAAAACGAACTAGAAGTACATTTTGCAGTTAATTCGCAATCATCGTTTGAGATGTTTTTCTAATTTAAATATATGGTTTAAATAGATAGTTTTGGCATATTTGTTTAGCACGCTCGCGCTTTGTAACTAAACACATTTAGCCAACTTCGGCGAAGAGTAATAGTTTTGGCTGTCAGTGTATCTTTGTGTGTTCCACCGTAGTGTCTAAACCATTGAACCGATTTTAATAAATGAGGTGTCAATAGACTCCAAATAATGGCCCGTATGACATGGGCCATATAAATTTTATGAAAAGTTTTTTTTAGTCTAGAAATAGTGCCATCACCTCGAAATGAGTCGAAATCAATCAACTATAGCTCTTATCTATATTCTTTACTTATTTACTGTTATTTAATAATCTAGCTTATTTACTTAACCATTTGGACTTCGACAGATAAGTATAACTTTGACTAAACTAAGACAATTTTTCTTTTTTATTTTAAGTATTTGTTGCCAAAATCTCTACTCTGCTTGATGGAAAACATGATGAGAATTCAAAAGTGGTGGTCCTTAACTTAAACGTGGCTAATGCAATATTATGACCCACACTATGACGACATACTGAAATGTTTTTCACACCCCGCTTAAAGGATCCGAAATCATAGTGCGCAAACACGTCGGCTGGTAGTGTGTTCCAGAGCAGGCGCTGGCACAGGAAGGAAGAACCGAAATGTCGAGTTCATAAGCGTATGTCTACCACTTTACAAACTAGAGCGGTGATTTCCAAGGTCAGCATATATTGTCCTCTAGAGGAAGAGAGAAGGGGGACCAGTCTGTCATGACACCCTACTTACTTGCTAAATCCGTTAGGCAGTATCCTCGTCCACGATATGGAAAACCTATACACGGTCACACCCAAGAGTTTCATAAGCTGAACATCTTCCTTGAATTTGTAGTACGAGCCATCGGCTACATCCCCATTGGAGTGGTCGAACACGCGTTCTGGATGCGTATGAGTGTAGTGGTCCCAGATATTTTCACTTTTACCTAAAATGTAAACAGTTTATGTATTTAATCATTGAATAATAGTAAACCTCATTTCGAAGGAGATACTGCCGAGCTTCTACCGTAAGAGAGTCATGCTACGCCATGAATGGTACGGCTCGACCGGGGGGTATCACGGCTTCACATAAACTAGTGTGAAACAGCGCTTGCGCTGTGTTTCACCGAGTAAATGAGGATACCGGAGGCCCATATTTTTTTTTACGTGTTTGTATGCCTTTACGCACTTCGCTCCCCCCCCCCCCGCGGGCACCGGGGCTTCGCTTTGTGTGGCACTCCTGACTGACTCGCCAGACTACCTACTAAATCACTACGGTGTGCCGGATCCGGGAACCGCTTTCTTACGCCATCCTGACCCCTCCCAGATGCCGGAGGCCCATACCCCAACCTCCCCTCCATCCCCCCAAGATCGGCAAAGCACTTGTTATGCCTGTGGTGGTGCGGCCAGACGATATACCTGCTCGTTTCCCCCCTCTTCCGTATAAAAAACTTATAACCAGCAATGGATTATGAACCTGCAACAGTTGATTGAATGTTGTTGAAAAGCAGCAGACTTGTGTATATTTAAAAAAAATTGTCTACCTAACTTTACTAAGCTAAAATACAATTAAAATCCCACAATACTAGGAAAATAATGTATAACAGACTTCAATAAAGCGTTCTCAATTTAACTGTTTTTTTTACGTTTGTTACCGAACTTTCGACTGGTTAAACTGTTTTTAATAATACATTTTTTATTTGCAAGCCGAAGCTTCATGTATGTCCCCATTTTTGTTTGGTCCAGTGCTTGATCATTGTATCTATAGAGGGAATTTCACCACTCGGTCTGGTCCCGAAAGCCCCTAGACTACGCGGCGAAATAGCACCGGTTTTCAGTGACGCAGGCCTATGACCATCAGCGGACTAAGCGATGATGATGCCTCTTCGATGCACAGAAACTAAGAACACCCACCTGAAACATTCCAAGCGCCCTCTATTTGGTAGGATGCCGTCGCCACGCCGAATGCAAAGTCTTTAGGGAAACATGTCTCCGGGCCAATTATTTGACAGTTGGCACTAAAATTTTCAAAGAAACATTATAAAATTAATATTTTGGACATCAAGCCGTGCTTCAAACCTACAAATATTATAGTTTGAAAACACCTAACACCTTCGAAACAAATATCTGTACATCATACCAACACATTTCGTCCGACCCAGGATTTCAAAGATATCACTATCTCTCACTGTATAAATAATGTTGCCTGGAAGATATTGCTTTCGACTATAAGGCCACTGTTACACAATACATATCATACCAACAGACTTCAATACACCACTGCTGAACATAGGCCTCTCCATAGAAAAGTGGCGTCTTCCACGTACACCGGCCACATAAACATATGACAACGCCATCTACCGAAGATACACTGAACTACAGAATAACGTAGGGTACGAAGAAGCTACAAATCCTGCATCGCGTAATAGAAGTTCTTCTACATGATGACACCCGTTCCTCCACAGAAAGGAGGTTTTGGTATACTATAGGGTTAGTTTTAAGGTTTTCTTCTCTCTATAGTACTTATGTCTTACACAGTTTGTTCTCTTGGCCGCTTCATACAATACCCATTGAATAAAATAGGGGTGGTGGGACGCTCTATATCCTTGATCTGTCACTCTCTTAATGACTCCGCAAATGCAAAAACAGCTACAAACAATTTGTTCCCGAATTTACAGCCCATACTTCAATAACTCCCTGGTATTCGATAAAGAGTGGCCAGACAGAGATAAGAATGGAATAGGTTGAGGATTTTGCCAACTGGCAAACGGACTTACAACACGTTAAGAAGCAACAAATACGCAAATATTGTGTAACCGTGTTAAGATGTATTAGTACAAAAGTTTAAGATGCATGTATTTTAAATGCGATTAAAAAGCTTTATAATTATTATTATATTCGATAAAAAAAAGTCTGTAAAACTATATACTTACATACCTGTGTATCAGAGCTAAATATAACAATACACACTGCAATAACATTTTTAGTTATCAGTATCACCGACGCCCGTTAGTCACAGCACACGACTATCTCGCCAGACCCCCGGACGTCGAGTAGATAGCCCTTTGGCTTTGGCATAATAACAAACGGGATTGATACAGGCTGTTATTACTATTTTTATTTATCAACATTGACTGCATGGATAGCGTAGTGGCTTAAGTGGGCGTCTCACCGCTAAGTACTGCGCTGAGGATTTGAGGTTTGCTACTTCGATTCAAACATTGGACAACACTGCGCGAGTCACAAATTGTTGTTTTGATTTCGGGTGTCTTTATCCTTATCCTTTGTACATCTGTGTGCGTGTAATGATACCATAAGCAGTCATCAAGTAGTGAATTATTAAAAAAAAGCCGACTGCATAAAAATTTATTTCGGTTTTTTTAAATTTTGATGTACCTAGTATCACTGCCACGACTCAGACGAATCCATACCACTCACTCCAGACCACTCACATATAAATACGACAAGCCGTTTATGCTCTAGGGCGTTCCAAAGAATTAAACACACATACATACACTCGAAAAATATAATCCTCCTTCTTTCGCTGTCGGGTAAAAAGTCCCTATTTTTTTGATAAATATTAAGATTGAAAGAAGGGTATTTTAACATAAATATTCTGCTTCTAAATTCTAAATTCTATAATTATTTCGGAACTCTAACACACAACGCAATCGATTGCTGTATTGTCTACATTCGTAATGAGTATGGTCACCACTCTTTGATTTTGAATGCTTTCCATGATAAAAAAGGTACTCACGAAAAATTAGCTTAATAGTAATAAATGGTAAAAATAGATCCAGGCTCCTGAGCTAACGTTTTCAGGACTTATTAAAATAATTGAAGAAATGCAAATTAATCGCACTGTATACGAGCACATAATATTTACATCTCGCAGCTAAAGTCAACGACTTATGTTAATACCTATTTTGTATTCGCGTACTTTTTCTAGAAAGTATTGAACGATCAGACTCGTTTTTACCATCAGGTGATACGTCTGCTCGTTGGCCCCTAAACGAGCAGAAGTATCGCCTGATGGTAAGCGATTACCGCCACATGTTACCTATAAGTTATATAAACTAATAAATTAGGTACTACAAACTTAGTAGGCATGTAAAATTAAAAAAAACAAACAATTTTGGTTTTTTTAACGCCATCTAGCATGGAGTAGCAGTACTATAAATGTAAATTCAAACAATAGGTGGCGCTATTCGAAGTTCTAAGCGGTTCCATTGACAGCAACGGATATTTCCAGAACTAACACGTAACATAGCTGGGTGGCTCTGGTAATTTCTCGAAAGTACTTTACTGTTATAAATAACAGAGGGCGTTTTACGCTGGGACTATAAATACGCAGGTATAACGCCAAGCCGGCAGTTATTCACTGAGAGAAAATACAAGCGATCAGAAGTTACCTACCCACTTAAAGTTAGAAAGAAACTTAGAAGTGCTTTTAAAAATGTCACTCATTCCATACGCGTACGACATTGAGAGACCTTTTCGCATGATGGAGAGGAATTTTTTCAAATTAAACGACTTTTTCGACCATTCGGCGTGCCACCAACTGAAGCCACGAGATATCTACGGAGATGTCATCAACACATTGCAAAAAGTTTTAAATCCATTTGAACAAATATCTGCTTCCATGAATCGGCTGGCCCTAAACGAGGTTGGAAACTTATACAGTGACAAGGAAAAGTTCCAGGTTAATATCGATGTCCAGCACTTCGCGCCTGAAGAAATACAGGTTAAAGTGATAGATGGCCACGTCGTTGTTCGAGGAAAGCATGAAGAGAGACAAGATGAGCATGGTTACATCTCGAGAGAATTCGTGAGGCGATATGCTCTTCCAAAGGGTTGTTTGCCTGACACGGTGGAGTCTAAACTGTCTTCCGACGGGGTTTTAATAGTCACAGCACCCAAGGTCCTCCCTATGCCTTCAATAGGAGAACGTATAATCCCAATAACGCACACAGGACCCGTTCAGAAGCAACTTGCCCCAAATCCTGATAGTGAGTAATCAAAATAAGCAAAAGTACTGTTTTTTGTTATAATCTAAAGACTGATTTGAATCTTGGCTGTATTAAATTTCGCTTGATGATTTATTTTCTTTTAAGTAAATAAATACGTGTTTTTAGCTTAGATTGTGGTTTTATTTATTTTATACCCTTTATAAAATATATCATTATTTGTTTGATTGTCTTAAAAACCTTTTCAAATTGGGTATTAATTTAAAATTAAATTGGTATGAGTAGGAGAGTACCCACATATAACAATTTTACAGTTGTTAGGTATATAATTGGTGGTGTTTTAATTATTTTTATCCAGCAAGTCCCTATCTACCTTCCTTCTTGCAGTAAACATATTGTTTCTTAGGGAACATGGAGTAAAATAATAATAGACCATTTATTTCAGATGATCAATGAGTAGATAGATCATAGGCTGATGATGTAGCAGTTCACTGCACAAGTGTCCGCCATTTGTTCGATCCTCGGCTTCTCGCATTCAGCTCCTGCCAGTCGTCTTGCGCAGATCATCACACCACCTGGCCTGTGGACGTCCTACACTACGTTTACCAAGACGCGGTCTCCACTCAAGAACCTGTTTACCCTAACGGTTATCAGTTCTGCGGTTAATATGGTCAGCCCACTGCCACTTCAGCTCGCTAATCCTTAAGCTACCTACAGTCCATAAGCACCTGAAGTGGCTACAGGATCTGCCATAAAATTATTTTTAGTTGACACAGCAAACGTTGCGAAGTATTTCTTTTTCATTGAAATCGGGGGCATACGAGCAGGTGTATCACCTGGTGGTAAGCGAATACTACCGCCCGTGCACATATGTTACACCCATAACGTCACGAGTGCGTTGCCGGCCTTTGAGGGATGATGAGGGATGGTTGGCGTATGGTCCTCCGATATCCTCACTCACTCGGTGACACATACCGCAAGCGCTGTTTCACAGCGGTTTTCTGTGAGGCCGTGATATCACTCCGGTCGAGCCGCCCCATTCATGTCGAAGCGTGGCTCTCCCACGGTAACTTCTGTCGTATCGAAATGAGACTTTGTACGTATTTTTGTCCAGTAGTTCCATAGATCAGAGCATTCAACTAAACAAACTCTTCAGCTTTATAATATTAGTAAATATTAAAAGTAGAACAGCTTAACAGTAGCATATAGCGATAAAAGAAAATAGGTTGACCAAAAACAGTTCCTTTTTGTAAAGTGCATATTTTTCTTTCCTTATTTAAATACCCATATTACACTATTTGTTAGCGACCATGAATTGTGTCAGGTAGCTGTTAAGATAGATATGTACTACTCCTGCACCTACCCTATGACGCCCGCAGTGTTCACACTGCGGGCGTCATAGGGTAGGTGCTCGGGTATGAGGGGAGGGATGACGAATTCCACGCGGGTCTCAAGTTATCGCGCACGAGTAGTACATGTATGTAAGTGTGGCGTGGTTATTTTAAGATGAGATGGTCTGTAAATGCATAAAAGGCCGCGAACTTTCTCAAGTGTTCTACTAAATGTAGCTATGTAAACAGTGTCATATCATTACATATTCATACATTAACCATTTTTTTGTTACTTTTAATATACTATATATGTATGACTTCCTCAAAAATTACCTAAAGTATGTTTCTACATTTTAAATTTCTATAATATTCAGCGATTAAGCTGTAATTATACGTAACAGACGGAAGACACCGTGGGAGAGCCACGCTTCGGCACGAATGGGCCGGTACTACCGGAGTGATACCACAGCCTTACAGAAAACCGGTGTGAAACAGCGCCTGCGTTGTGTTACATCGAGTGAATGAGAATACCGGAGGCCCATAACCCCAAATTTAATAAGGATGGCAGGTATTGGCGCAGTCGGTTTTTTTTTAATAATTTACAATAACGACTAAATGGATATTAAGTTGGCGCATTCTTTCACTTACAGGAGACCGTAGCAAATAAAAAAACATCAAACAAGAAAATAAAATAACAATTAATAAAGAGAATTGAACTGTTTTGTTAATAGTAGGAAAGAATTTAAAATATTAACAGTCAAATAAACTTGAAAAAAATCACAAAATTTACAAAATTAAAAATCATAAATCTCAGTCACGAATGATTGCTATTTCATTCCGTCCCCAATATAATAATTTAAATCGATGCATTTGAACGCGCATACAGGAATACTATCTCGTCATTTTTAAGATTGCTTCTCAGTACCCAAAGGTTAAACAGGACCCGATTACTAAGGCTTCACTGTGCATCTGTCTATCACCAGGCTGTATCCCATAAACCGTCGTAGTTACCGCTATAACAACAAATACCTACTAAAATACAGAATGAAAAAAATGTTTACGGGGGCTCCCATACAACAAACGAGATTTTTTTGCTCGTTTTTGCTCGATATTGATAACGGCAACAGGCAGACGATTAAAATGTACAGATAATGGTACGGAACCCTTCCTGCGCGAGTCCGACTCGCACTTGGCCGATTTTTTATGAATGCTCGTTTCTTATTGATCGTATTGTGATGTTAATACGCCTCGATAAAAGTATTCTTGTTTCCTTTCGTTCTGTGTTCTTGGTAATTTAGTTTTAAATAAGTAGTCGTTGATTATGTCCCTGTACGCCCTCTAAACCTAATTAGAAAATATTTGTTTCGCAGTTAGTGAATTGTAATTCATATAAGGAAATAAATATTTTTAACCACATATCGCAGCTCCCAATGAAATGTCCGCCATTGTTAACAATTGTATGCCTAACATTTCTGTTTCTATTTATAGTATAAATAAAAATTATAAAAGTATGAGTATTTGACGAAAAATATTAACCTAACTTATTAATATACCTGATAGGTGTTAAAATAACACATTATATGTACTACATACTTCATAATAAGAATATTGTGTTTCTAAACTACCTGTGACCCCCCACCGAACACCGTGACACAGATACATTAGAGTCAAAAGATATATTTACATTTCTCACTTGACTAAATGATTGTGTTTCGTTGCTATTATGAAAATGATGTTACGTAAGAATGTAAAAATTCATCAATGACATAAAAACTGTACAAGTACATATTTATATCTTAGAACAATAACTTTAAACATTCTACTTGGAATGCGTGGTCTCAGTCACGGTTCGAAGGGAGTGGGTCACAGAGGACATGGCCCATGACCCCCGCCCCTTTCCCCCAAAAACTGTACGCATGTATTTTTTTCCAACTGCTACTAGAACCTGATTTTTTCTTCTCATCAGTTTCTATAACTGTTTAATAAGAATAGAGATAAGAAATTGAAGATTTGCATGCAGTCAGTTTCAACTGTTTGAAGCAGTCCGTGTACGGCTGACCTTAAAGTTTATGTGGAGGAGGAATGTAAAAAGTCAAAAATTAAAAGCATTTTTAAATACATGCATATGTATATATTTAAGAGAAAGAATTTTTTAGCCAAATCGGTTCAGCCGTTCCTGAATTGTGTTTATTACAATTCAGGAACGGCTGAACCGATTTGGCTAAAAATTGGTGGGGGGGTAGCTTAGGACCAAGCGACGGATATAGGATACTTCTAACACAGGTTTTTTTGTTATTCCGCGGGTTACGCTCATTGATAAATTACAGCCATTGAAAGAACAAATCGTGCTTATCAAATGAATATTTATCCTGAGTGGATCTAACACAAGGCCAGCATCACTATCTATTAGGAACTAAAACAAAGGTGACTACGATGTCTTAGCACATCAAGGTAAGGAGCAAAACCACTTTACCGCGATGTCTGTTCTATAAGTAGTAATATTAGTTCAACTTTAACATAATTATTTTGATTATTGAATTGATTGAATTGATCACACACTAGACACACACACAGACTAGACAATTTTAATTTTATATCTGTATCTTAACTGCGTAGATGAAAAGTGGAGGCTGCGTGGCACGGGGAACACACCACACCTAACTAACCCCCTCTTCCCTCCCAACTACGCGCATGCCCCGATGGGATATCAATTAATTAATTGGAGTGGTATCGAGTTCCCTTATATGATTTTAGATTCTATGTACGAGATTTTTTATAATCGGATTAAAAAACTGATCAATCAGGGCAGGAGTGATCAGAAAAATAGATCTAGATTGTAACTGTATATCTCAAAAGTATATAATCAGAACTATTTATGTTAAAACAATAAATTGCTTATTCACAAAAGGTTACAGAATATTAAATTTATTATTATTTATTTGGTATAGAGGTAAAATAGGATGATAATTGGCTGCAATCTGTACTTTTATGTAACCCTGCCTAAGCTAGGAAAACCCGTAACTTAGAGACAGTAACTATTAATTTACAGCTGGGTGAATCAGATGTAATTTACATCTTTAATCTTTTCATAGTTAAAAATAAAATCAAATAATCTGAGCTATTTTAAACTACACAAAGGATTTCATTGCATTTTTCAGCAACAGATAGCATGTTTCAAAAGGTAGCCTTATATCTGTAACTAGCTGACCACCGCGGTTGTGGTTGCACATTTACAACACGGGTGCAGCTAATAATAAAACGAACACACAATTATAAGGACAGAATATATTTATCAAAGATCAGAAAATGGTAAACCTACCAAAACTACGAAGTCACAATTAGAAAAGGGTATACATATCAAATATTAAAACCACAATCATTTCACACCGACATGGGAAAATAGAGCTTCGAGTGAAATAGGAATTAATATGGGACTACTCCTCATTATTCACCGGCGTTTCCACAGCAGAATCTTCACCACTACACTCGGGCTTCGGATCTGCTTCCTTAGCTTCGACTTTTATCACGGTATCTTTTACATCCTTTGAGGGATCCATGAGCATTATCGGCACTTCGCGTTCATTAGATGGCTGATTGCGGTCGGCCGGCACATACACGGTCAGGAGCCCACTAGGAGACAGCCGGCACTGAACCTCGCCAGGGTCACAGCCCTCAGGCAGCTGGTACTTCTTTATGAAATCACGGGTCACCCATCCGCCTTGAGCATCTTTACGCTCTCCATGCTTCGCTCTGATGACGACGCAGCCGTCCACGGTCTTCACAGAAAGATCATCCGGGGCGAAGGCCTTCATCTGCGCGCAGACTTGAAATTTATTTTTGTTCGGTTTCATTCTGGGCACAGTTTCACCAACACTGGAATCCAATGGATGCCGCATGGTCATCGCTTGCATCAGACTTGGGAACAGGTCTTCGAATGGACCGTAGAGGCAGCTTGGAGCACCGGGACTATTTCTGTTTTGGTAACGGTGGTAAGGTGAGTCGAATAAGAACGAGAAGCCGGGGGCCGTCATGTTCGTCGAATTTCTGCACGGTTAGTAAATGGCGATTTATTGCGTTGCAGGGCGGGATGCACTGCGCATCGTGGGCGCGCATACAGTCTGGTGGGGTAGTCTAGACAGTAGTTGCAAACCTTCTAGTGCATGGAGACTGCATGCATTTTGTACAATTCATTTAGTTTTCCTTTGATCTTGTTTATTGGTCAAATTAAGTAATTTAAATTGTATCCTTTACCCGTTGACTCATGTTTATATCTAGTGACAATAATAATAATAATAAATATTTTCAGACATTTTAACACACAACGCCATCTAGTACCAAACTAAGCAGAGCTTGTACTATGGGTACAGAACAACTGATATTAACACTAATATACTTTTTTTTGGTAAAATTAAATAAATTAAGTATCTTTTATAAAGAAGATGACTGCCGCCAGTAAATGTTGAACTATTTTCATTTTTTCATTCTCCTCAATATAACTTTTATTAATACATCCGGAACCCTCCTAATGCCTGCACGGAAATGCACGGGTGCATACATTCTGCCACACACTATAAGGGTAGGGAAAACTAACTTATTCATTTTTACTTGTGTAAATGCCCTCGAGCCTTCACCCCATCAGCTTTTGCTGGTTTCAAAGGTCAAAATTTTAACTGCCTCGGTGGCGCAGTGATAGCTTATGCGACTGCTGTGCTTAAGGTTCGATTCCCGTGTCGACCCAAATGTTTGTATGATCGACAAATATTTGTTTCGGAGTTTGGGTGTTTTCAATGAATAATATGTATGTTTACAAAAAAGTATACATGAATTTATATTAGTTGTCTAGAAACTCATTGTTTTTACTTGTGGAAACACTCTCGGGCTTTCACCCCGCCTGGGTTTGCGGCGGGGAGGTGTGTCGGAATCGAACCGACTAAAACCACACGGTGTGCCACTCTGCGCCTATGACGGGAGGGATCCAGGAACAGCTTTCTTACGCCCTCCGGGGTTGTCTAGTAAACCATAACACAAGCTCCGCTTAGCTTGAGACTAAATAGCGTTGTGTATTAGACGTCTGAAATATAAATTATTATTTAAAATCGAACCGACTGAACCTTGCGGTGTGCCATCCTATTGCGCCTATACGAGATCTCCATCTGCGAGAGATTCGGCAGCAGTTGTTAATAACAACTGTTCACGTACCCACTCGAATCAATCGACATATCACTCAAGATTAAGTTAAAGGTTAAAATGAAGACTGCGAAAGACTCATATCATTGTTTATAAGTACATTTTTTCTCAGGCCAATTTTATTTGACTGCAGGTATGGCCTAGTGGTTCCGTTTCCGGCTTTCGAAGTGTCAACATCATAGTGATAACCTCCGATCAAAATTAACCAAAACGAAATAGTTAACGCGATTTCCAGCGGATAGACTCCGCCTTGAACAATATTATAACTGTTGTGAAGTCATTATAAATAATCGGTGGTGCGTGATTACTGGTATCCAGCAAGTATTTACAAGTACAAGATCAACGATTCAAGGTTAGAAAACACAAAAATATATGTGGGTAGACAAAAATAAACATACTTTACCGAATCTGTCATCTCGAAATTGTTGCCAGTTAAAGAAATCATTTCTACCATTTTCTACCATTACGTTCCTTTTTACGTAGATAAATTTCAAAACATATACAATGGAAGGCCAATTCAAAATATTATTTGAAAATATGAAAAACGAGATGCAATACCAAAATGCTGAATTAAAAGACTCGATTACAAAGACTATTATGAACAAAATGGACGAAAAATTAATAATCATTATGGAAGAAAATAAAAACTTAAAGATGAACGTAGAAAAGTTAGAAAAAGAGATAACGTATTTAAAAAGAGTTGAAAGAAGCAACAATATTATAGTACACGGATTAGAAGAAACAGAAAAATCTTCTTATGAACTTGTACAAAACCTTAGGAAAATCTTTAATCAAGATTTAAAGATTAACATAGAACAGTACGAAGTCAACAAAATCCACCGCTTGGGAAACAAAGAGAGAGTGACCAATAAACCAAGGCCGGTATTGTGTTCATTCATAAATAACTGGAAGAAGAATGAAATTATTAAAAACAAAAGGAATCTTAAAACAATCCACGTTAATGAGGACTACTCGAAAGAAGTGTTGGAAAGAAGGAAAGAGTTACAACCAAAGTTGGTTGAAGAGAGGAAAAAGGGTAATACGGCATACTTGAAATATGATAAACTAATAGTTAAAAAGAACATTACCAGTCAAGAGAAAAGGAAAAGAGAAATATCCGTTTCACCCTCTAACTATAACAACCAACCAAAAAAGCAACAAACTATAAACACAACTAAGTCTAACAGAACTAATGCTTTTGATATAATGAGATCCAGATCTGACTCCTTTCTGACATTCAATACTAAAAGAAATCAATAGCAACTAAAAAGCCGTAAACGGAAACCAAAACCGATCAAAGAAGCAACCAACAAAGAAACAACAAAACAGCAAACTCCCCCAAGCCGACTGGTCCTCGTGGGGGAAAGAGACCACAACCCTCCAACATCAAAAGTTAAAAAGCACCAAAACCAGTAATATACATAGCATCCCTTAATGCAGATGGGATGACGACATTACATTGACGGCTTGTCAGTAGCTGGAGTCACGTGGAACAGAGTGACACAGGAAAGGAAAGAATGGAAAAGGTTGTAGGAGGCCTTTGTCGATTGGCAAACAGATCTAGGAAAGATAACCAAGCAACAGATGTTAGTTTAAGTAGTTTATCTAGTTTAAGAGTCCAATGTTATTATTTTATAAGAGAAACGCATTGTAATTAATTAAGAGATCTGAATAAAAGGCTATATTAATATTATTATTATTATGGCCTAGTGGTTCACCTTCTCTCTTCAGCGGTCTCCTTGCCGCTTCCTACTGCGCTATTTTTTGTGTTGTATGTTCAAAAACCGCACGGGTCAGGTCAGTAGTTTGTGTGATCTAAAAATTGTTGATTGTGTCGGGTTGTTCTTTGTGTCCATTTCATATATGTGCCCGATGTTTTTATTGAGATCATGTGTCAGAATGAAATTTTTGGTTCCTTGGGGCCCAATTAAGGATGAAGGCCCTGGGCACTGGCCCCATGTGCCTTTATAGTAAAGAAGCTATTGTATGTTTGTAAATTACTCGGTGATACTCCTGCATCCGGAATAAAATAAACCATACAGGAATTAAAACGTTAATAGATAAGTAGCAAGTTACGAATATATATATAACTTATATTTTATTTTAAAAAATTGAATTTAATAAACTTGTCAGATAAGGACGTAGTCGGGATTTTTATTTAATAATTTTACTTTTTGGTACTCAGCATGTTTAAAATAAAATAGCTAACAAACTGGCTTTAAAAATCTTGTTGGTTCTTGAAAGAAACCATTTTTATATTTATATTACTACCTTTAAAACTGAATAACAAAATGTTTATCTTATTATTTTTTATTTATTACTAAATCACAACCAAAACCACAGTAAAACACAAGTCATTCCGTAGGAGCTGACCGAAATATATTTCAAGTCTAGACTAGACCAAATGTTCAGGTTCCCTGGAGCTTCAGCCAGCCCTCAGCTCGCTCGGAACGTTCGTCAAAGAGCTCATTAGGTGACCAGGATACGATCTGGTCAATCGTATCCTGATCATCTAACTACAAACACCCAGAACAGTATATGAAAATATACTGGCATGACAAATAATGTGTATGACATTTGTAATATTTTTTTTTGGTTATATTTAATGCATTTAAATGTACATATTGTAAAAAATCATTTATATTTATAAATGATAAAATAAATTTATTTTATCATTTATAAATATATTTATTTTTATTTATTAATTTTTATGTAAATTTTTCATCTATTTGCAACAATAAGTACTAGATAGTAAGATAATTAGTTAATGTTTTCTTTTTTTCTTTTGAATTTGTTATCCATTACCCAAAATAATACTCACAGTGAGGTATTGTGAATAGTTTATTAATTTTTATTAAAGTTCAGTAAAATTAATCTAGTATTCTATGTTATCATTTATTACCAAAGTAATATAAACATTTTATTACACACACACTCACTCACATTTCGTTGATTTGTGTTTTCTTTTACCTTCATTTATTAAATTGTTATTTTGTATCATAAAATATGTTTTGCCGAATTATTGTTTCATTTTTTTTTTATTCTAGTAACATAAGTATTTGTTAATTTATGTGTGACATAACATTCACTACCGTCACAGGTAGACCTAATGCGATAGAGAAGCTAACTTATACTTCTATTATTACATGTATTATTTTAAAAGTACGAAAGGGAGAGCCACGCTTCGACATGAATGGGCCGGCTCGACCTTAGTGATACTACGGCCTCACAGAAAACCGGTGTGAAACAGCGCTTGAGCTGTGTTTCACCGAGTGAGTGAGGATACCGGAGGCCCATACCCCAACTCCGTTCCCCTTATACTCTAGGGCGAGCCAAAGAAATGAACATACACTCGAAAAACATAACCCGCCTTCTTTCGCACTCGGGTAATAAGGACCTTCTGTTGCCTATTTAACAGACAATATAGAATTTTTAAAGTTTTGTACTCAAAGGGTGAAACGGGACCCTATTACTAAGACTCCGCTGTCTGTGCATTAAAAATTAACTTACGATATAGTCGTATACTATATTGATATTTCCAAACCATGGACATTGTATTATTATTGCATCGTTAGTTAGACATTTTTAGTCTAATTAGACAATGTTTTGCATTCACTTGTTGAAGTGATTGATATTTTTGACATTTCATTTGTTTTTAATTCATTCATTCATTCATATATTTTTATCTTTACATAGTATGCCCGGGTCGGACCAAATGTTTGTATGACCTGCAAATATTTGTTTCGGAGTTTGGGTGTTTTCTAAGTATAATATGTATGTATTTACAAAAAAGTACACAAGCACTGCTTAGCTTGGGACTAGATGTCGTTGACGTAGAAAACATTTTTAATATAGAATAGATAGACTGATTGAACAAGAAGGTTTATATGCGTTATACACGCATATTATAGAAGAGGAAATTTCCGAAAATGTCAAATATTCCGAGCGAAACAAGGTCGGCTTGCTAGTTTATGTTTAAAATGAAGTATGTAAGTGTTCCATGTTGTAGTATAAAATCAAAAATACACCAACATTTTGGCAATTAAATGGTTATGACTAAATAGCAACCCTAACCAAAGTACGGGATAATCACGTGATTAATCATGACGTGATAATCTCAGGTGATTGTGATCTCATTCCCACCCTAGTATTGTTTAATGGAAAGTACATTGGTAAGTTTTGGTGAGTTTGGCGCATGTCTATTTATCAATGCGCGATTTTATTGATTACGGAACGCAGTCTAGACTTCCCCCACCTGTCTAAATGTTCTGGAATGTTCCTGACGAAGATGTAGGTCCTTCTAGATATACCACAGCTTTCTAACATTCAAATATGTTAAGTTGAATATTTTTGTTAGAGATTGACCGATAAGTCTTGAAGAAATAAAATTTTAGGTAATTTTGGAAAAATATTTTACGTTTATTACTTTCTTTTTTTTATGTTTTATAACACGCCTTATGCCCTTATGGGGCAAACGTGCAGACGTATCGCCTGATGGTAATAGATTACCGTCGCCCATGGACACCCGTAACAGCAGAGGTGTCAAAAGTACGTTGCCGGCCTTTGGGGGATGGGGACGGGGATAGGTGGAGGGGTTAGGGTACGGGCCTGCGGTTTCCTCACTCACTCGGTGAAACACAGCGCAAGCGCAGTTTCCCACTGGTTTTCTGTGAGGCCGTGGTATGACTCCAGTCGAGCCGGCCCATTCATCCCAAAGCGTGGCTCTCCCACGGTATTACTAAGAAACTTTCAAATTAATTTAAAAAAAATGTTTACCTATATTGCTAATACTGTCTGGTTCCAAATTAGACAAAGCCTTAACTATGGAAATCACAGTTACACACAGACAGTTGATAAACATACTTATATGTTTCTAAACACATACACATTAAAGATAAATTAAACCCACGCACAGTATTACGGCCACGGTTTTTAACCGCTGTTGTTCGACCGCAGCGCTTAAACTACTGAACCGATTTTAATGTATAAGTTATCTCAAATTCTCAAAAGATTCGTAATAATGCTCCGGGTGACAAACGCTATTTAAAATTTATCAAATTTTTACGTAGTCGGGTAATATGTTCATTTCGGTTAACAAGAATGATCGCCTCTAACCACAGACAATACAGTCTGTGCTCCTAAAACATTACAAAAAAGGTCGCAATTATATTTCTAGTAGAAACCTATAGATCTGTGGTTACTGGATATTGTGGTTTGTACAGATTCTATACAACCACAGCTAACACGTTTTTCTAAATCAATTACATATAAAAATTAATAATTTGATAGCATATATTCAATAGCAAATTAGTTAGTATTTATTTAAATTATTCATAGACCAGTATTATTAATGTATTAGGTAAACACAAGTACACAATATAGGCATGACATAATGATGTATGTTTTTGTTGAATGCCTACCTAATCACGTGTATTGAAAATTAATATAAACAATATGTAAAAGAACTGTTGAATGACTATTTAATAAATAAATTTTGAAATCTCTATCATATATCATATACATCATAAACATGTATCTAAAGAAGTTTGATGTATTTAAATTTCTTTTTTAAATAGATAAACAAAGCGCCATGTATGTCAGACAATGTCAACTAAGTAAGTGTTATTTTTTTAAACTACAGTAACTACAGTCTTTTAAAAATTTTTGGTTTGTAATGTTAAAGATTTATATTATGACGAATTCTTCAGTTGTGATTTTATACTGCCTTTCTTCAGTTACTAAAATAGATTGTGTGTGAGCTTAAAAATTGTTAAAGCTACTTGACAAAAGATGGCGTTAAAAGAAAAAGAACCGTCTAACGTAAAACAGTTTTTCAATATGATGTAAAAGAAAAGTAAAATATTTCCCTATATTAAGTATTATCTACTATATCTTGGAAGCATTTGGAATGAATAGGCAATGTTCTGGAAATTTCTATGTTGTCTACGCCGCGTTTCTAGTTCTTTCATGTGATAAATATTCACTGATGCCAGTGGCTTTGTATACCTATGAAATTTATATGATAGTAGAAACTGTTTCGAGATATTTCTCCTTATTACTAGATGGCGCTCTGGTATCAAAATACGCGAACTTGCTATCTTTCAGTTAAATTTAATACGAGTGTAACTAAACATTACCAGCACATAAACAAGACCGACGTGTTTCGGCTGAGATGATGACAACGATCTTAAAAATGACTGCACAAACCAATACCCCCGTTTATATGAAATCCAAAAACTGGAGTGAAAAACAAAAAAAACTTAGAGGACATTCACTCTTATTAACATATTATAACTATTTAAAGTAAATGTAATGTGTTCAATCATCAGCCTATCGCAGTCCACTGCTGGACATAGGCCTCTCCAATTTGACGCCACTTAGTTCGATCTATGGCTTCTCGCATCCAGCTCCTGCCAGCCGTCCTGCGCAAATCATGGCTCCACCTGGCCTGTGTTGATTTAACTCTATCAAAAATACTCTTAGACTGTAGCGCGATCAAAGGAGGAGTTTCAGCAAATACGATAAGCTGAAGTAAAACCACAAAACATAGACTATACCGCTACAGCCGGTTGTAGCTAGCCTAAGGCTTAGTTCATCCGAGTCACTCACAAGAGATTAAATATAAAATTCAGCAGCTTTTCTCACAGAACAGAGNGAAAAAAAATTCAAACAAACTAAATACCAAAACAGCAGCTAACCAGTAAGAAACAGAAGAAAACAGTGGATAAAATGAATAAAGTCAGTTTTTTTTAACTGTGTTGCAATTGTTGTGCAAAGACGGACTTAGGTACGAAATAAGACGCGATAGGTGCAAAAATATTGGGTTCTCCTTGGTAAGTACGTCATGATTTCGATTTCGAGCTTTCCTCAGTTTTTTAAAACAATTACTTACTTTTATTAGGTAGTAAGACTCGCATACATTGCTGTTTTAAAATACTGGTTACAACATTACAAAACACAAAAAAATCGTTTAAAATCATTAATATATCTGCTAAATTTCTTCATGTGCCTTTTAGTGGTTTCAAATAATTAGCGAATTGTTTAAATCCGTACTAATAAGTCTTTTATTCTGATTAAGATTAGGACTAGATGACGGCCAGTCTTCAGATGTGATGAAGTCCGGAACGTTCGTTTCTAACCAAGATTGTGTGGTTCGAGCTTTATGACCCGGCGCCCAGACTTGCTGAACGGGCCATTCTTGGTAATACAACATAGTATTGTTAAGGAGCTTAACTAACTTCTCAAGAATGCTATCTTATTCTTAAAATATGGCTCAGTCACTCCTTCATATCTAATACCCCACCAAACCATTACTGAAGTCGGATAATGCCCACGTTGTATGTACTCTGTTGACTAATTGGAAATACGAAAAGACGATCCGTTTTGTTTGTTAAAATATTGCTCAATTGTAAAAAAAAATCTCATCGGTAAATAATATTTTTCTGTGACCTCCCTTTGCGTAACGCTGAAGTAATTGTTTTGATTTTATCATCCTGTTGTTTTTTAAATAATCAGTTAAGAAATGACCAGTGGGTCTCTTACAACCTGCAAGTCATAAGCTTTGACGGCAAAACCACTGCACTGATTTCAATGAAATATGGCATGGAGATACTTTTATTCCTAAGGAAGACTTTTTATCGCGATTGCGGTGAAGCCGCGGGAAAAACCCAGGGATTACAACAGAAAATACGTGCATCAATGTACAAACAGCAAATGTATTGTTAAAGCATATTATGTACATAAAGAAAGATATCCATATTTATTTATACATACATCATATTTTTATTGCATATTCTGATAACCTCGTGGTCGGATGATATCACGATGTTTTACGTCTCCTGGATGGTCAATGCATGGATAAAACCATGTTTATTTTTACTTGTCGTTGCACCAGTTAGGTTTTCCCAGCGTTAATGATCACTGCTATTTTCTGATGGCCGTAGGTAGTGTGGTAATAAAGGACCTTTAACCTTCGGCAATAATACGGTTATCATATGCAGTTTTGTTAAGAGTGCTGACATCAACTTGTACGTGTAAGAGCTGAATGAGGGGCTTAGCAGCACCATGGTGGGTTGCTTTGTAGATGGAGTGTGCTTAAATAATATTAAGTATGCGGACGACGTGGTGCTGCTGAATGCGGCGCCCTTCGGCCTCAACAAGATATTGGTGATTCGTGAAAGATTTGTATCACAGCATGGACTTGTCTACAATAAAGAAAATAGATTACAGGATATGTCCACCATTAAACTGAATGGCGTTCCTCTACGTAGAGTAAAGCAATTTAAATGCCTAGGGTACAATCTGGCTGCTGTCCTCAGCGATGATAATGAAATCAAACGAGAGCGAAAGACGCTGTCTGTACGTGCCAACAAGATGATATCTCGCACTGCTGCATGCTGTTCAATCAATATCAATCAATCAATCAACAACCCATAATGTCCCACGGCTGGGCTCGGGTCTCCTCTCTCCTTGTTAAGGCCATACGCCCCACGCTGGCCAAGTGTGTGTTGGGGACTGGCAAGACTACGTTGTGGCTACGTAATCTTGCCGTTGGTTGTTTTTAAGCCGCCCAAAGGCCTCTGTTATCCTATGATAACACCCGGGACCGACTTCTCAACGTGACCTCCGAATCACGAAGACGCTCATGGTAACATGCCACCAGCGGTCACCCATCCAGGTACTGAGGCGCCGTCGTTGCTTACCCTGGGTGATTGTTTTTTATCACCGAGTGCAACTGGGCTATGAGCGCCTCTATGCTGTTCAAAAGAGGTTAAATTATATATCGTTCTACGACTGTAGCTTTACATTAAAAGCATACAGTGCCCTTTGAGCCCAGTATAACACCACGTTTAGGTTGCTAACCGGGTGGTCGCATTTCTGCAGCATTTCAAGGATGTTTACAGAAGGCCGCGTTGACTGTTTTTATATTGTAATGAATAAGAGATGTGCATTCCTGGTACGCAGGTGCGTGGCATCGCCAATAGCATCCTAAAGATGTTCCCCAGCCGACTGCAGACTCTGCTGGAACTGCAGCACAATCAGATCAAGAATTTCACCAACAAATCTTTGTAAGCTAAGTTGCTATTAACACAATCAATTCAGTTACATGAATAAACAATTAATTATTACGCTATAACTTTGTAGAAGATAGTGGTAACTATAGTAATTTAAGAAATATATATTTGGATTATTAAATGTTCTCTGTCTGTCCGGAAAGAGTTGGTACTTTATTGTACCTATTCGAAAAATCCTATCGACTTGTAAGCAGATTTACTTATATAAATGTATACCTCTAAATACATACATAATACAGGCTCTACCGAGTTAAAGATCCGACATTATGTTGGATGCTTTAAGTTGATATCATTGTTATTATTAAATGTTCATAAATGTTTTGCTAGGTTAGAGTCTATCCTTCATGTTATAGTTAGCCCCAGAATATGCTGTGGAGCACCAGGTGTTACGCACCTCCAACACAACCTCCAATACCGTCGGAGAGCCACGCTTTGGTATGAGTGGGCCGGCTCGAACGGACATATACCTCAGCCTAACGGAAAACAGGTGAGACACAGCGCTGGCTCTGTTTTTCACCGAGTAATTGAGAATACTGGAGGCCCATACCCTAAGACCTCCGCTCGTCCTATTCCTCAACCCCCAATGGCCAGTAACGAACATGGGCGATACGTTTGCTAGTTTGCCCCTATTCCATAATAAAAACAAAGGGAGGGTTCTTCGACCAGGTGCAGTGATCATGCCTGGTGGGCTACGGCCCAATAGTTGATGTTGGGAAGTTGTATAAATACTGATCGGTATGAGAACCCCCAATCGAGCTGATGTTTGTTGAGCCTTAGAGTTCGTCCATTGTAAGTAGCCAAAGTCAATTCGTTGTAGGTTTGGTAGCCGTCCATGACCAGGATATTCTTAGCACCCTGCCTACCACCGACACCATGACCGCTACCGTAGCCAAACCTGATGACACTAAAAGACGGGAAATAAGGACCATCTGTTTAGTAACTTTCCTATTGGAAGGTAAGTCTGCAAGCAGGTTGGCGATCGCAGTAGATGAAGCATATCAAAATACACTGATATCCATTCTCAGGTCTACGAAAGCTTACGACTCCTGAAATGTTAATTCTATTCTACTCTACAGAACACCGCACGGTATGTACTAGAACATGGAAAATAAACTGTGGATTTTAAATTAAAGTACAAACTTAAACGAACACAATAATTAATGTCATTAGAAGTTTATTTCCATTTAAGAGTATTGACTTTGCGCATAATAATGGTTGACTTGATAAGAAAACAAAAAAATTCGTGTTCAATTCATAGTTTACTAAAAACAATACAGCTGTGTTAATATAAATATTATAAAAGAATTCAGCAACAAGTTTCTAAGAACATTCCCTCGTTGTCCAAGGAAGATACGAATCTGGCTTATGCACTCGATGATGTTGATAATGGCCACCTATGACCTAACGCTCGGGAATAGTAATGTAGACCTGGAGTTGATTAATCGAAAAATTGACATTTCAAGTCTAGAAGATCGATATGTAATCGATATATTCATTTTATATATATATATATATATATATATATATATATATCTATTATAGCATTGAATAGCTTCAGTGAATCGATATTTTTACTGTTTAAATAAAAATCATAAAAATATTTACAATTTGTTGAAAGTTACGGAGTCTGGAATGGAATGCGCAGGCAGAAAGACAGATTTTGGGCAGGTTCATCTTTAAAAAAATTAGACAGTAGATAGAGAACAGAGAGCGAAGAAGTAAAAACAAATACAACTCACTACTCCATGGGTATCAACTCATGATTATAAGAATAAATAATAATAATCTAAAAAATCCCCGATTTTACTAATTATAAAAAAGAGATCGCTCACGAAAACTAAACACGGTATCTTTTTTTGTTTTCCAAAACAGTTTTATGTTTACATTGTAATATATGTAAACTGCAGACTTGTAAAATAAATCGATATTTTAGAAGTCGATCTTTGTGGAAAAGAATCACCATCTCTAGTTAAGAGTATAAAAAGAAGTATCAGCGTTCGTAATTCAGTGACTCAGTAACTGCTGGAGCAAAATGATTTCTTTACTAATTATTGGGTTCATCGCAAGTACTTGCGCAGTACCACATTTCGACGGATCGTGGCATTCTCATCATCACGAACATCATCATCCTTTACATGCGCCGTGCCAAAACAACCAGTCGCAGATTGAAAACGTTGTGAACAAATTCTTGACTGATTTCGATAAAAGAACGAAGGATCTTGACAATAAGCTAACTGTTTGGACTGATTTCGATAAAAGAATGAAGGATCTTGACAATAAGCTAAGTATTTGGACTGACATCGATAAAAAAATGAAGGATCTTGACAATAAACTAAATATTTGGAATGACATCGATAAAAAAATGAAGGATCTTGATAATAAACTAACCGTTTGGACTGATATCGATAAAAAAATTAAGGATCTCGACAATAAGTTAACTGTTTGGACTGATATCGATAAAAAAATGAAGGACCTTGACAATAAGCTAACTGTTTGTACTGATTTTGATAAAAGAGTGAAGGATCTTGATAATAAACTAACTGAGTTCCAGCAGCATTATCACAGCAGTGTTTCTGAAGAAGGTATTGTGGGTAATGAATATATAATCACAATCCCGCTCTCAGGATTTGAAAGGAAGGACATTATTGTAAAGGCCCATGAAGGTTACGTAAACATTCAAGCCAACCACAAAAATTCTGACGGCAATGAGAATATCTATTCGAATTTCAGAACTCTACCCGCTATGGTTAAGTTGGACGGCAAATGGACTTATGAAGGTGGTGTTTTGAAGATTACGTTTCCCTTGAATGAAAATTTCGAGACACAGACTGTGGAGTCGGTGAGTGTCATAACAACCGCTCCTACTACGGAACTACCGACGACTAATCGTGAAGACGTTACTTCCACAACAGAAGAAAATTTTATCCTCGATGAAAGGTCTGCTCTCCCATCTCCCTAGTGGTCGATTTGACGAATGAAGTGAAATTTGTTCCTGTAAAATACTAGGTGCTTTATAACTTTTGGGAGTTGAGTATACAATATAATTAGTCTATACGAAATTGTATGCAAGAAATAAATGACTTTTATCAGTACCATTTTCCTATTTATTAAACTTCAAGAAATCTGAACATTACGCGTAAGCAATGTGTATTAGTTTTAAAGTATATTTTCAGATGGCACTATTCTTAAAGATAATTGACTTTCGGTCTGATTACATGTCTTACCATCATGTTAATGTTTCTACCTGGATGACCGAGCTTGGCTGTATTGCTCGAGATTTGTTTTTAACCCCAGCTAGATCGATTTATCGCCTTAAAACTTCTTTTTTTCTGTGCGGAAGGTTCCCCGTATATCAGCTGCCGGTGGCATGTCGGACTCGAACCGACTAAAACCGTACGCCGTCTCGGGTACTAGAAGTCGGTGAATCAGGTACACCCTAGAAGAAAACCCTTGAAGCCCGACGTTCCTCTGCTTCTGCTAGAGTGACAGATGGCTTCACCTTTAACCCTCAAGCTTGCGCTTATGGAGGAAGGAGCTCGTTTTGCGATCTCCGGTTCCATAATCGTCTTCGGTACCTGACCCGGTCCTAATAATAATAAGCAACACATATTATTGTTATACATATTATTATAGCGTTGGCACATTTCGCTGAAAATGTGATACCAGAAAGCTTCCTCAGTTTTCATTTGGAAATTCTATCTAATCTTGTATTTTTTTTTCGTTTTTGTTATTCAATTTTCAGCGATGGATTCTTATCCCCGTTTCCTATATCTGAGAAACGATCTGTTTTAGTTACGAATAGTAATTAAATACACGAGCCGTAAGCTAAAATAGTTCCTATAAAAAACGCCTCGTCAGCTAGCTCGCCGACGGCTTGCTGCTAACGGATGGGAGGGTAGGACAATATGCTTACCGTCCGTCACTGGTAGACGGACGGTAAGCATATTGTATGGGGATTACACTTTACGGCGTTCTTATATTTATTTTAACCGTCAGAAGACTGGAGGCCTTTGTGTTGTGTTACCTTTTATCATTTGATCTGAGTTTGAGAGCTGATGCTATCCGTGTATTCCTACTTCAATTTGGTCCAGTTATTATAAAAATCATTACCGTTACAAATTACATCTCTAGTGATGTCTGTTCTTCATGTAAGTTGCGTACATTTACGTTTAAATAATAAAACACCCAACGTATCGTGGCGAACATTCACCAAACTCCTAGAACCTTTATGTAGCAACCTCTTTGATAGTTGCGCTACTTGACACGAGATGGCGTAATAAAATTCAGGTGTTATAAACATTTTAAGACGTGAGGCTTAAACTTGTGAGACTAAATCTTCATAGCGGTTACAGAAATAACAGTTTTTAATGTAACAACGATTGTCACATTTAACGAATTCCTCGGAATCTAAAGGGGTGGACATTACCACCCTTTATGAATAATTCTAAATAGATATTTGCATTGTATAGCACCTGTACTACGCTATTCTTTCATGTTAAATAAGTAATTGAAATAACTTTTTATCACATTTCAACATTACTTATAACATTCAGGTCAACACCTCAACTTAGTATAAATAAGTAGTATTTTCTTCTTATGATATGTATTCTATGTGTATTTAAGTAATGAATTAAATATTAATAATTTAAGCTGCATAAGACAATAACAGTCGTACTAAAAAGTGGTTTTTGATATGCACAAAATGTTCCAAGCATCTGCCTTGATGCATCGATAACTATACTGACGTGTCCTACATAATATAATTCTTTAGACTCCGCGTTCGAGAAATTTCTCCTTCATACTAGATGGCGCTTCAATATATATAAACTTCGTTAATCCGTGTGAGGGATCAGTTGAATTCTGAAAACGAGAGCAAACAGCTGTGAGCGCGTTTCAAGGCTATCGCTACATTACTGTTTATTGATCCAGTTACAATTGAGTTACCGAGTTAGTAAATATGTCAATGTATCCATTTTTCTACGGTTTCGAGCGTCCAAGACAACGACGTCTTCAAGACCAGCATTTCGGCCTTGGATTGACACCTCAAGATTACTTGACAGTGATTGCGGTACCTCAAGCTAACCAGGACTACTACAGACCTTGGAGAAATCTACTTGCCGCTGCACAGGACGTCGGGTCGACTATCAAAGAAGATAGGGACAAATTCCAAATTAATTTAGACGTACAACACTTCGCGCCTGAGGAGATTTCAGTCAAGACTGTGGACGGATACTTAGTTATTGAAGCCAAGCACGAAGAGAAACAAGACGAGCATGGTTTCATCTCCAGAAGCTTCACCAGAAGGTACGCTTTGCCTGAAAGGGTGGATGCAGACACAGTGGTCTCAAAATTGTCATCGGACGGTGTCCTGTCCATCACAGCTCCGTTAAAGCCACCTCCGAAGCAGTCGAATGAACGAGTTGTACCCATCGTCCATACTGGGCCGGTGAAGAAGCAAGTTGAGGACAAGACTGAACAAGAAAAGGAGTAGAAACTACGAGAAAAGGAATTTAGTTTATAAATTATTACTTTAAGTGCACAATTGATTTACCAGTCGTGAGTTGATATGTGGTTGATTTAATAAAATGACGTTTTAGTCATTAAAAAAGAACTTTGGTTTTATTTATTCTCAGTAAGTATCTAAATACCTGCATCCACAAACTTACAGAAACATACTAAGCTAAACTACTTTGAAACAAGACAGATACTTTGAGTTTTACATGACAACTTTGAGCATTAAGNTTAAGCTTCCAAAATGACTCTGCCTTGCCTGATGGAAAGCATGAGCAGAATCCAAGAGTGGTGGTCACCATCCTCAATGCGAAAAAGAACAATGCAGCATGGTGACCCACACTATGGCGGCCTGGGGGGAAAAGGGATGGTGAGGGGGATAGGGGGCGTTGGATTGGGGTATGGGCCTCCGGTATCCTCACTCACTCGATGAAACACAGCGTAAGCGCTGTTTCACACCGGTTTTCTGTGAGGCCGTGGTATCACTCCGGTCGAGCCGACCCATTCATGCCGAAACGTGGCTCTCCCACGGTGTAAAAAATGAAAAAGTAATACTTAAAATGTTATTTATTATACTATATTTTAAAACTTTGTTTCAATATTCCTATATTGTCTCTTTTAACAATTATGAATAACATAATCAATAATATATTTCACAAAGCTGCTCTCAGTGAAGAACATTCTATAATTTTCTAGAAAATGTTATTTAGCTACTCAGCACAAGATGGCGTTTTACCAACCAGAAGTCATAAACATTTTAAGGTGTAAAATAAGATTTTTGTTATCAATATGTTACACTCAATTTATTTTCCTAACTTTTATTAATCTCAAGATTATTTAAGATTTACTACTTGTTCAACTGTTTTTAGCTGAATATAAATTTTCAATGGAGCGACTGGCATCGAACCTCCGTAACAATGAGGGCGAACTAATCGTCAGTATATTTGAGGGCACTGACTTCCCAGTAACGGTTGCCATATATGTTTATGATAACTAAATTCCGAGGCAAGGGCGTGAGACAACGTTATCTTCCATAAATATATACTACTAATACTGATAAACTCTAGAACTGTTATTGTACACGCAAGTGTTGTATTAAAGAAAGAAGTTATTCGTACTCTGCTGACAGTTAATGACTTCAAAGTATCGTAAGACGTTAATAAGTTAACTGAATTTACATAGCGAACAGAGATAAATTAAGGTATTAAAGATAGAGTTTTTATCCAGTGAATTTGTTGCTTGTTTTCTTCTAAAGATTAATAACAATAATAATTTCAAACCACCCAATATAAGTATTTTAAAATTGTTAAGTTTGACTTGGCGCTAAACATACTTCAAATAATTCTGCATCAACATAAGTATTGTAGGGTACCAAACACATTGATCAGTATCCAACAATTTTTGTTATAAAAGCAGTCAACTCTGTCTTTTATAATCAATGCCCTTCAGCGTATTATAATTATAAACCCACAACAAATTTTGGACGGTTGAAATATTCATGATTTCAATCGTCCTAAATTAATGGTCACAGAGAAATTCTACCAATTGTTGCGAACACCGTTGCGTATTGCTTTACAAGTCAACTGACCCTGACGTCATGTTACGACGACTGAGCTGCTGAGTTTTCCAGACAGCGTGTTTGAGAAACTTCTCCGCGTTACTAGATGGCGCTTTCATATATATAAAGCCGGGTTTACTCATTCTGGTATCATTATTTACAAAGAGCGATTGCGAATATTATCAGCGAATACTCTGCTACTATTCTACATTTGTGGTTGTTTTGATTACGAGTGAATTATTAAAACAACAAAATGTCTATCTACCCATATTTCTTCAGATTTGAACAACCTAGGCGTCGTCGTCTCCCTGACCAACAATTTGGCCTTGGATTAACGCCTGAAGATTTCTTAACTTTGGTTGTACCTCAAGCTAACCAAGACTACTACAGACCTTGGAGAAACCTTCTGGCCGCAGCACAGGACGTCGGTTCGACAATCAAACAAGAAAAGGACAAATTCCAGGTTAATTTAGACGTACAACACTTCGCGCCTGAAGAGATTTCAGTCAAGACTGTGGACGGATACTTGACTATCGAAGCCAAGCACGAAGAGAAACAAGACGAGCATGGTTTCATCTCCAGAAGCTTCACCAGAAGGTACGCTTTGCCTGAAGGGGTGGACGCAGACTCCGTGATCTCCAAACTGTCATCGGACGGTGTCCTGTCCATCACAGCTCCGTTGAAGCCACCTCCGAAGGAATCGAATGAACGAGTTGTACCCATCGTCCATACTGGGCCGGTGAAGAAGCAAGTTGAAGATAAGACTGAACAAGAACAAGGTTAACTACTACGAGAAACTTTATGGGTATTGAAAGCCTTGGTTTAAAACTTCAAATACACTTATTTTATTATCCTATTCTGTTATTATGCGGTTGTAAAGTGTGAAATAAATGAACCCGTAATTATTAAAAGGTTTTTTATTTAACCCTAATGTCGTTTCATTAAAATTCATTCTCCTATAGAATTTATACATAAAATCTCATTCATCGCTGTAGCTTATCACGTTTGCCGCCAGAGGCGTTGTTAGGTACGAGGAGACTATGACACATCACACGAGTAAACCATTTGGTTTCTATATATTTAAAAGACTATATATGTATATATAAAAGAGGAAGGTGACTAACTGACTAAAATAACCAAAGATCAGCCCAAACCGTCAGCGGTTTGGACCTAGAATCCTGAAATTTTGCATGTAGATTATTTATATAACATAAGTGAGCACTGAGAAAGGAATTTTGAAAATGCTAACATTCTGCGCGAACGAAGCCGCGAGCAAAATAAACCAGTGCTTTGCTTAAACAATTTCTCACAAGGAAAACTACAATTTATGGACGCTAGAATATTCTTGCACTTTAAAATCACATCTGCGAACTAGAAGAGAACTACTCTACTTAATTAACCTTCTACAGATTTAGCACTGCTTATTAAAAAGCAAGTTTCAAACTTAACGTTGGCGTTAGTACAATTCTAACTTGACTGTCATCAGTAAAGAGGGCGTTTATATGTTATTTTAATAGAGTATATTCATTGTTCTTTATTTCTTCATTGTCACAAAAAACAACAATAAAGCATTTAACACGAAATAACGTTTCATGTGTATTTCTAACTGCAGTTCAAAGTAATAGAGTTATGCCGATTTCAGCACGAGTGGGCTGGCCCAACCGGGGCGAAAGCACCCATTCAGAAAATACCAATCAAAAACGACAGCAATCGTGTTGTCGTATTAGGTGGGTTGGTTGTTACAATGTCTTCATTAGCAATCAATTTAGATTCTGCTCTTGCTTTCCGTCCGGCAGAATAGAGTACCTTTGGGATGCTCACACATAAAAAATAAAAAACAGATAATTAGTAGTGTTGTTTACACACCTTTCCTGAATAATATTCTAAGATATACGTCAAAAACAAAAATTATAATACATGTATTATGTATTATAATTTTTTAATCACATGAATTGGGTAAAAGATCTGAGGGGTAACCTGATACTGTGCACGTTCCCCTTTCTATAGCAAGGGGCAGAGATGGATTAAGCCATCCAGAAAACTCACTCATTCCTTAAAAGCATTTAGAAAATCACTTACACCACTTACAGATGTGGATTAAGCTGTTCTTTGTTTACAGTAACGTGACTGCGCCGCGGTTTGTATTTAACTACAGATGGTATCTATACAAATAAATAAAATTATAATATCTGTTTGCTATTTAATTAATAGCTTTCCACCAAAGGCATTTGAAAGTATATAAGTTGTACTAAAACGACATTACGATTTAATTACGTGACCTCAGGCGCATTTTAGCGTAAATCGTAATTTAACTACTTAGATCCCACTGTGGTTTCATATAACAATTTAGTTTTTTGTACTGTTGAAATGAATAAACACCATAATTTGGTAAGTTTTGAAAAGCAATATGGAATTTAATAAATTTGATTTTTTTACAAATGATAAATAGAGTTTATGGATATGAATAATGCAGAGTGAACAGAATCCTGTTGGGTACAGTCAGGATTCATCAATTTAATGAAAAACATTATCAGGATACATCTTTGTATTATATGGTTTAGCGCACATTTTCAATACAATTAATAAACACTTGTTACTCTGTCGAAAATGAAGACACGAGTGCCCGTCCTAAGGGCACGTGTGCCTCTCTCAAAAAAAAATCTTGGAGTCGTGTGATAACTACTTGAAATTTTATGAGAGTTATTGTACTATATCATTCATAAAATATTAACTTATAGAACTTGACACTTTAAGAGAATTATTCTGATGAATGATTTATATAATATATATAATACTAGCTGATCGAACTAATAAGCTAACAATCCATACTAATATTACGTATACACTCGAATTCGTCTATCCGTTTGTAAAGCTTTCACAGCTAAACCACTAAATATGTGTGGATGAATTTCAATGTAAAGATAATTTTACTTTTTTTTGTGATAACCAACCTATACGCGGGCGAAGACACAGGCGAAACTTATTAAGTACCTACCAAAGAATTTTTTAATACCAAGATAGCGAATAAGCAGTAGGATGCTCGCTTTTGGATCTACTCGAAAGTACAAAAAAAAAAAAAAAAAAAAAATAAATAACAGATTCTAGAAAAAATGACATGTATTAATTGGTATATGGCTATCTGTGATTAATTCGTGCATTTAATTTAAAAAACCTATTGATAGTAACATTGACGTAACGCCATCTATCTAGGAAAATTAAAACTAGCAAGAATTACCTATAGCATTCCATTCTAATCAGATTTATTTTAATTACTTCGGTAAATTCTCCTTTTGCAATATTTTTCGCTCGCAATTTCAGAATCCATGATATTTCACAACGCTGCGCTGTCTTAAGAGTAGAAAATTCTATAGTTTTCTAGAAAATTAAGTACGCATCTCACCACAAGATGGCGTTGTAAAACCAGAGGTTATAAACATTTCAAAACATAACATTCAACAATAGGCATGATGACTAATTTTGAAAAACTGTTTTATGATATTTTGATGTATCTCCTATTGTCAAAAATAGTTATATTTCTACAATAAATAAAGCTTTTAGTTTAGGAAAACAGTTGCAATTAAAATGTTAAGTTTCAAATACACACCAAAATGCTCGGTGGTATCATTGCGTATGTTTGTGACGTCTCGTCGCAGACGCGACATCGCCATTTGTTAACCAGTGTCAATTATAACCCTTTAAAAACAAAGTGATCGTTGATTATATCCAAATACAGTGACATTTATACATAAGTGACGTAACTAAGACGTAAATTGATGTTCAACTTTACATGGCAGATTGTTGTATTTTGAAGTTTTGTTTTCTATAATTAACTATTAATCTCTTTCTTTCGCTTTTCATCAGATAAATACCTAATTTTAGTGGTTCTTGGTTACTGTCATCATGCCTCTTATAGTAACCAATTATTTATTTTATTTTATTTTTTACATTAGCATCGAATCAAAGTATTTTAGGACTTTCAATAGTCTGTTTGCGTATACCTAATATTTAGTTAGTTTGTGACTCCAGACAAATAATTTTTCGAAATAAAAAATCAACTCTATTTATTATTGTTTCTTTTTTGTTATTACTTTCTAGTATCTAAATTTAATTTTTATATAGTCACTCTATTTATATTTTGAATACTCTGTGATTAATTAAGGTCATTCAGTTTCCATCTACTGATTTCGATTTTTTTTCTTGAGATAAGTCTATTTAATTTCTATCGAAAAGAAATATAGATATGGCATTAAGTCCGCCTTTTGCAATGTAATTGCAGGAAGATTAAATAAATAAATCAATAAATATATAAGACAATAGGAACGGAGGTATTTACAAGTTCGAGTAATCAAGAGGGTCAAAACATAACCCTATTCACTACTCGAAATTGTACGCACCTAGCACCACTTTATAATGCATCCAGTCCATTCATGGAAGAAACAGGTAGAAGAAAATGTTTTATATAATATAGCTGTTTTTTGTATTATTTTTATTATACTTTTCATTACTTTCTAGTGATGGCAATACCCCTGGTATACATACAAATAAATCATTTTTATTTTTACTTTTTATTACATTAAAAAACTGTCAAAATCATTATTAATTCCACCTGGTACCAATAATATTAAGCAATATTTATTACGTTGTTCATACCATTGTAATAATATATGTCGGGATAAAATATGCCATAATATACCCGGCAAATTTTATCAAAAAATCATCAGTGTCTAATAAAATTTCTAATTGCAAAATTATACAAAAAACTATAGGAAATATGGGTGATTCATGTCGTTCCAAATCAACAATCACAATGAAATCTGACAAATGGTTGTCAACATCTGTGCTAGTTCACTGATACTACAAATATACTGACGTCATGTTACAACTGAATTTTCTAGACATCATGCTTGAGAAACTTCTACGTGTTACTAGATGGCGCTGACGTATATATAAAGACTGACTCGCGCGTTTTGGTATCAGTTAAGAATTTTAAGAGTGAAAACAAGCGTTGACAGCGACCACCGCGCTACACTTCTACAGTTCTAATTGTTTATATTACGAGTGAATTACAAAAACAACAAAATGTCTATTTGTCCATATTTCTTCGAATTTGAACGCCCAAGGCGTCGTCGTCTCCCTGACCAACAATTTGGCCTCGGATTAACGCCTGAAGATTTCTTAACTTTGGTTGTACCTCAAGCGAACCAAGACTACTACAGACCTTGGAGAAACCTTCTGGCCGCTGCACAGGACGTCGGGTCAACTATCAAACAAGACAAGGACAAATTCCAGGTTAATTTAGACGTTCAACACTTCGCACCTGAAGAGATTTCTGTAAAGACTGTGGATGGATACTTGACTATCGAAGCCAAGCACGAAGAGAAACAAGACGAGCACGGTTTCATCTCCAGAAGCTTCACCAGAAGGTACGCTTTGCCTGAAGGGGTGGACGCAGACACCGTGGTCTCCAAACTGTCATCGGACGGTGTCCTGTCCATCACAGCTCCGTTGAAGCCACCTCCGAAGGAATCGAATGAACGAGTTGTACCCATCGTCCAAACTGGGCCGGTGAAGAAGCAAGTTGAGGACAAGACTGAACAAGAATAGGACAATATAAGTTTTAAATACTTTAACGTAGCTTCTAATTTATCCATGTGGTTGTAATTTATTCAATAAATTACGTTTTAGTCAGATTTAAAACTATTTTTTTTTATTTATTCAGTAAACAATACACCTAGTACCTTATATTACCGACAATTCATTAGCTGTATTGAAAGATTTACATTAAAATGTAGAAAATACGCTTAAATACATGCACACACCAATTACAATGAAATTAGAAAATATGCACTTCTAAATTAATTAAAAATCAATCAACAACCCATAATGTCCCACTGCTTGGCTCGGGTCTCCACTCAGAAGAGGGTTAAGGCCCCCCTTAGCCCTCACGCTGGCCAAGTGTGGGTTGGGGACTGGCAAGACTATGCCGTTGGATGTTTTTAAGCCGCTCATGATAACAAGCGGGACCGACTGCTTAACGTGACCTCCGAATCACGGAGACGCTTATGGTAACATGCCACCACCGGTCACCCATCCAGGTACTGACCGCGTCGGACTTGGCGATTAGAAACAATCACCGAGGGTAAGCATGGTTGCTTACCCTCGGTGATTGTTGCTAATCGCCGAGTGTAACTGGGCTATGAGCGTCTCAAAATTAAAAATATTTTGAAACAAAAAACGTTCTTTACCTCAGACAGTTTGACGAGACAAACGTCTGCGTCACTTCCAAAAGTATTAATATACGCGATGATAAGAAGTTTTGATTCAAGAATCGTTTTTTGTATTTGCGAAAAGCGGTCCCCATTTCATGTCATCCACATTTTTTATGTTTTTTACCATTATTTTCATCACGACGAAGACTTGAAGACTCGAAGACTTAGAATTGAAGACTTTAAATACTAGACATTGGCAGATATAGCTGATCTGGCTGGTTGCCATCTCATCAAAAGAAGAAGTTTTAATTCATTATATTACTAACTGATATAATATATGAAAACAGATCAAGTGACTCGAGCTTTTAAAGATTAATATCAATAGGAAAAAAGGATTTATCAATCGACAGCCTCCCTAACACTAAAGATTTTAATAACTAATCTCACGGGAATTAAGTCGTTAATTTCACTATGTGTGTGTATAGACATGTAAATATATAATGAAGTGATGAAATGTTTACTTACCTTATAGATACATTCATAGGTTGGAAAAATGCCTTTAGGTACAGATTTAGTAAAAAGTTTAATCAAAAGCTAAACATCCCGATATAGGATGTCCTGATGAAAAACGGTATTAATACCTGTGTACTTCAGGAGAAGAGTAACTTCTCACACCTTACATGCCGGTAACAGGTTTGAGACGTTATAGTGGCTGACACTCATCTGCTTGTTTGCCTCCTATATCTTAAAAAGTAGTTTAACAAGTAAAATTATTTTTTTAAAAAAGAACCCAACTCCATCAATATGTGACATCCTTATTAAATTCAGTATTTAAATAAAATATAAAGGTTATAGAATTATATTCGTAATCACCGTAAAAAATATTTTGATACCACACTCGATGTATTTTGAAAACATAATATTTTTTTAAGAATTTTTTTTGGCTCCAAAAATCCTTAAGTTGTTTTTTTTTTTTATTTCGATGTAACCAGTGTTATTCTCACGCCTAAGACGAAACTATTGACACCATTCAAATAAAAATACGTCAAGCCGTTAAGACTCTAGGGCGTGCCAAAGAAATGTACACACATACCTAAATACACTCGAAAAACATGGCCCCCCTTCTTTTACAGTCGGGTAAAAAGGGTCGAGTGTTCTCAAATTGCTAACATGAAATAATAAATTGTCATAAGACATGCAGTGAGAAGCTATTCGTTGCCTGACAGCGCCTCTGGCGGAAATTTTAGGTAACTAGAAATGTTTTATGTTGGTATACAATGAAATTATAACTACTCTACAACCCGGCTTATTTGGTGGGTATATTATATGTATTAGAGTACAAAAAGTCAATTTTGAATAACCTTATTAGAATCACCCTCCCAAATATAGTAGGTACACTTTTCCAAACAAAAATTGCATCAAATAATACCTTCTTGTACATACACTCATTCGCCTTACATTATTTTGGTTAATATTGTCCGTGTCCGTGTATAGTCAAAGAATCAGACCAAGACTGATTTAAAACAATAAGCTTATATTGGAAGTCGAGATAGAAATGCGAAGAAGATATATAAATATAAAATTCTTGTGTCGCGGTGTTTGTAGTTAAACTTCACCGAATCGGCTTGACCGACTCTTATGATTGATTATTTAGTATTGGACTGGAATTTTGGCAATGCCACCCCTAAGGGGTAAACTAGGAGATGAAATATCTACTTCTGCGCGAACAAAGCCGCGGGCGGAAGCTAGTTTAAATAATATTAGAATAAAATCATTGAACTAGCATGTTACACATTTTGTTTTTTTTAATGGAATATATATATATTTCCCACCGGTTTTCTGTGAGGCCGTGGTATCACTCCGGTCGAACGGCCCATGCATGCCGAAGCGAGGCTCTCCCACAATAAAAACAAAGCGATTATGATTTCTTTATTTGTTGTTAGTCGTTTCCTAATTTTGTTGCCGTTTGTTTAGTATTTGTAAGCTACTTTAGAAAAGGACTAATGTCTGTTACCTCGACTGGGTGAACCGATTTTGATGATTCTTTTTTTATTGGAAAGCTGATGCTGTCCGTGTAGTTCCACTTCAGTTTGGTCCAGCTATTGAAGTCGATTTTTTGTTAAAATTTGTGATTGGAAATCTCTAATATTATAATAAAAATCATTACCATTACAAATTACATCTCTAGTGATTTCTGTTCTTCAGTTAAGTTGCGTACATTTACATTTAAATAATAAAACACCCAACGTATCGTGGCGAACATTCATTAAAATTCTAGAAGCTTTATGTAGTAACCTATTTGATAGTTACGTTACTTGACACCAGATGGTGTATCAAAATTCAGATATTGTAAACATTTTAGGACGTGAGGCTTGAACTTGTCAGATTAAGTCTTCATAGCGGTTACAGAAATAACAGTTTTCAATGAAACAACGATTGTCATATTGAACCAATTCCTCGGAATCTAATGGGGTGTAAATTACCACACTTTATAAATAATTCTAAATAGATATTTGCATTGTATAGCACCTGTACTACGCTATTCTTTCATGTTAAATAAGTAATTGAAATAACTTTTTATCACATTTCAACATCACTTATAATATTCTGGTCAACACCTCAACTTAGTAATAATAAGTAGTATTTTCTTCTTATGATATGTATTCTAGGTGTATTTAAGTAATGATTTAAATATTTGCAAATCTAAATTATTAATAATTGAAGCTGCGTAAGACAATAACAGTCGTATTAAAAAATGGTTTTTGATATGCACAAAATGTTCCAAGCCACTGCCTTGATGCATCGATAACTATACTGACGTGTCATCCATAATATAATTCTCTAGACTCTGCGTTCGAGAAATTTCTCCTTCATACTAGATGGCGCTTCAATATATATAAACTTCGTTAATCCGTGTGAGGGATCAGTTGAATTCTGAAAACGAGAGCAAACAGCTGTGAGCGCGTTTCAAGGCTATCGCTACATTACTGTTTATTGATCCAGTTACAATTGAGTTACCGAGTTAGTAAATATGACAATGTATCCATTTTTCTATGGTTTCGAGCGTCCAAGACAACGACGCCTTCAAGACCAGCATTTCGGCCTTGGATTGACACCTCAAGATTACTTGACAGTGATTGCGGTACCTCAAGCTAGCCAGGACTACTACAGACCTTGGAGAAATCTACTGGCCGCTGCACAGGACGTCGGGTCGACTATCAAAGAAGATAGGGATAAATTCCAAGTTAATTTGGACGTACAACACTTCGCGCCTGAAGAGATTTCAGTCAAGACTGTGGATGGATACTTAGTTATTGAAGCCAAGCACGAAGAAAAACAAGACGAGCACGGTTTCATCTCCAGAAGCTTCACCAGAAGGTACGCTTTACCTGAAGGGGTGGATGCAGACACAGTGGTCTCCAAATTGTCATCGGACGGTGTCCTGTCCATCACAGCTCCGTTAAAGCCACCTCCGAAGCAGTCGAATGAACGAGTTGTACCCATCGTCCATACTGGGCCGGTGAAGAAGCAAGTTGAGGACAAGACTGAACAAGAAAAGGAGTAGAAACTACGAGAAAAGGAATTTAGTTTATAAATTATTACTTTAAGTGCACAATTGATTTACCAGTCGTGAGTTGATATGTGGTTGATTTAATAAAATGACGTTTTAGTCATTAAAAAAGAACTTTGGTTTTATTTATTCTCAGTAAGTATCTAAATACCTGCATCCACAAACTTACAGAAACAGACTAAGCTAAACTACTTTGAAACAAAACAGATACTTTGAGTTTTACATGACAACTTTAAGCATTAAGTTATGTTCGTAATATCAGTTTGCGTTTTGAGAACTTACTAGGTTGGTACCAAAGGATTAATAATGTTATGATGGTTGTGTATGAAACTGAAACAGCTCTAAGTCCGGTTTTAAATAGTGCTACTCGAATAAAATAGTATCAAAGAATCCTTTGTTGCCAATGGAAGGCTTTTTGTTAGAATTTTCGGATTGGTGAACAATGGTTAATTTTATATTAACGTCATTTTAAACGATACATCCATTTTATTGCGCCATCTAAGATTCAATGGCTGTAACTTCAAGAAAGCTGATTATTACGTGGCTTCAACTTGCATTAATTCTTAAGGTGATCGGCAGATGGCGCTGTTTTAAAATTATTTGCCTTTCGTTCTGGAACATATTAACTGCTTGCTGACTTCCTCGGTGGCGCAGTAGTTGTGAATACGACTTTATACGACTGCTGTACTAGAGGTCTCGCGTTCGATTCCTGAGTCGGACCTGAGACCTGTTGATGGCGTTGTGTGTTAAAATGTCCGAAAATATTAATTTATTTTATTTATTTATATAACTAACTAGTTTATGCCCGCGGTTTCACCCTCGTGTGTGTCGTTTATCGCGGCAAATAGTAACCTATGTGTTATTCTGATGTATAAGCTGTACTGTAAAGTTACATCCAAATCCGTTGAGTACCTTTTACGTGAAAGAGTAACAAACATCCATCCATACAACCTTTCGCGTTTATAATAATATTAGGATAGTATACATAAAGTCTTTATAAAAAACTTACAAATATTTTTCGGCTGTTATAAAGAGGTGTGAAACTTACATTGAGGAATAATATATACTTTTTAGATAAATTCTTTAAAGAATAGCTAGGAAAGCTATTTTAAAAGTAACTTTAGAGGGTCTTCAACAAAACGATTTCAAATGTTTTCCGTGAAAGAAAAAAAGAATCGCCCACAGCGTTAACAAATTTTCTATGAGCCCTACACTGAGCGTACAGAGCCCATTTATTCTGTCTTTGATCATATATATCACATTATATTATCTTAGCCATGTTTGTAACGCGTCTGGGTGTGCTGAATAGTGATCTTTCAATTGTAGCAGTGGAATAAGGTATTGCCAGTACTATTTGTAGAGATGTCTTCACCTACAACTAAAATAATTTTCCTACTTGTATTCTTCGTTATTCCAATACTTTCCCTGATGGTAAGCGATTACCGTCGCCCATGGACACCCGCAACAAGAGGGGCGTCACAAGTGCCGGCGTTTTAAAAAGGATTACGCTCTTTTCTTAAAAGTTTGAAGTCCATATTGGAGCGGGAATACCGCAAACGACAGTTCACAGTTCACAGTTTTGATGTGCGAGGCAGACAGTATCTAGAAAAGAGCACAGTTGGCTCCTGCTATCATCTAAATGATGGGGATGAAACTGATATCGCGTAGGAAGATGGCAGAAAGAGGTGGCAGGTATCATTCGAACAATTCCTCGGAGCACTCCCCATAGTGAAAGCGATAGAAGATAGATAAAGTCTAGCCTATTTGAAAAATCACTGTAACCGATAATTTGAGTTGCTCTCCGTTGGAAGCGGTCCAGAGGGAGGTGCTGGTACTGGGGTGCCCCTGCCTAAAGATATGAACAGTATTCCATATGAAGTCAAACCTGTGCTTTGTAAAGCAGAAGGCGGTGGGCCGGAGGAATTGAGCACGCCAAGCTTCTTAGAGGCCAATTTGGCCTTACCCTCCAAACCTAATGGCCATAAAACTGGCCTAACAGCTCCGCACTTAAAAGCTTATTGTACAAACTAGTTTAAAAACAACTTTCAGATCAATATCATGGATATCAACAGGATGGATATGACAAAACGACATTAAACGAACCCGCGGGCCATTCAAATGTGTCTGTTTACTTTGGGATTGTTTAACTGAAAATTGTAATAAAAAAAAAATTCAAACAAACTAAATACCAAAACAGCAGCTAACCAGTAAGAAACATAAGAAAACAGTAGATAAAATGAATAAAGTCAGTTTTTTTTTAACTTTGTTGCAATTGTTGTGCAAAGACGGACTTAGGTACGAAATAAGACGCGATAGGTGCAAAAATATTGGGTTCTCTTTGGTAAGTACGTCATGATTTCGATTTCGAGCTTTCCTCAGTTTATTAATATAATTACCTACTTTTATTAGGTAGTAGGACTCGCATACATTTTTGTATTAAAATACTGGTTACAACATTACAAAACACAAAAAAATCGTTTAAAATCATTAATATATCTGCTAAATTTCTTCATGTGCCTTTTAGTGGTTTCAAATAATTAGCGAATTGTTGAACTCCGTACTAATTAGTCTTTTATCCTGATTAAGTTTAGGACTAGATGACGGCCAGTCTTCAGCTGTGATGAAGTCCGGAACGTTCGTTTCTAACCAAGATTGTGTGGTTCGAGCTTTATGACCCGGTGCCGAGACTTGCTGAACGGGCCATTCTTGGTAATTCAACATAGTATTGTTAAGGAGCTTAACTAACTTCTCAAGAATGCTATCTTATTCTTAAAATATGGCTCATCCACTCCTTCATATCTAATACCCCACCAAATCATTACTGAAGTCGGATAATGCCCACGTTGTATGTACTCTGTTGACTAATTGGAAATACGAAAATACGATCCGTTTTGTTTGTTCAAATATTGCTCAATTGTAAAAAAAAATCTCATCGGTAAATAATTTTTTTCTGTGACTTCCCTTTGCGTACCGCTGAAGTAATTGTTTTGATTTTATCATCCTGTTCTTTTTTAAATAATCAGTTAACAAATGACCAGTGGGTCTCTTACAACCTGCAAGTCATAAGCTTTGACGGCAAAACCACTGCATTGATTTCAATGAAATATGGCATGGAGATACTTTGATTCCTAAGGAAGACTTTTCATCGCGATTGCGGTGAAGCCGCGGGCAAAACCCAGGGATTACAACAGAAAATACGTGCATCAATGTACAAACAGCAAATGTATTGTTAAAGCATATAATGTACATAAAGAAAGATATCCATATTTTTTTATACATCATATTTTTATTGCATATTCTGATAACCTCGTGGTCGAATGATATCACGATGTTTTGCGTCTCCTGGATGGTCAATACATGGATAAAACCATGTTTATTTTTACTTGTCGTTGCACCAATTAGGTTTTCCCAGCGTTCATGATCACTGCTATTTTCTGACGGCCGCTACAATAAAAAATAGATTACAGGATATGTCCACCATTAAACTGAATGGCGTTCCTCTACATAGAGTAAAGATATTGAAATACCTAGGGTACAATCTGGCTGCTGTTCTCAGAGATGATAATGAAATCAATCGAGAGCGAAAGACGCTGTCTGTACGTGCCAACAAGATGATATCTCGCACTATTGCATGCTGTTCAATCAATATCAATCAATCAATCAATAACCCATAATGTCACACAGCTGGGCTCGGGTCTCCTCTCTCCTTGTTAAGGCCATACGTCCCCATGCTGGCCAAGTGTGTGTTGGGGACTGGCAAGACTACGTTGTGGCTACGTAATCTTGCCGTAGGATGTTTTTAAGCCGCCCAAAGGCCTCTGTTATGCTATGATAACACCCGGGACCGACTTCTCAACGTGACCTCCGAATCACGGAGACGCTCATGGTAACATGCCACCAGCGGTCACCCATCCAGGTACTGAGGCGCCGTCGTTGCTTACCCTGGGTGATTGTTTTTTATCACCGAGTGCAACTGGGCTATGAGCGCCTCTATGCTGTTCAAAAAAAGGTTATATTACATATCGTTCTACGACTGTAGCTTTACATTAAAAGCATACAGTGCCCTTTGAGCCCAGTATAACACCACGTTTAGGTTGTTAACCGGGTGGTCGCATTTCTGCAGCATTTCAAGGATGTTTACAGAAGGCCGCGTTGACTGTTTTTATATTGTAATGAATAAGAGATGTGCATTCCTGGTACGCAGGTGCGTGGCATCGCCAATAGCATCCTAAAGATGTTCTCCAGCCGACTGCAGACTCTGCTGGAACTGCAGCATAATCATATCAAGAATTTCACCAACAAATCTTTGTAAGCTGAGTTGCTATTAACACAATCAATTCAGTTACATGAATAAACAATTAATTATTACGCTATAACTTTGTAGAAGATAGTGGTAACTATAGTAATTTAAGAAATATATATTTGGATTATTAAATGTTCTCTGTCTGTCCGAAAAGAGTTGGTACTTTATTGTACCTATTCGAAAAATCCTATCGACTTGTAAGCAGATTTACTTATATAAATGTATACCTCTAAATACATACATAATACAGGCTCTACCGAGTTTAAGATCCGACATTATGTTGGATGCTTTAAGTTGATATCATTGTTATTATTAAATGTTCATAAATTTTTTGCTAGGTTAGAGTCTATCCTTCATGTTATAGTTAGCCCCAGAATATGCTGTGGAGCACCAGGTGTTACGCACCTCCAACACAACCTCCAATACCGTCGGAGAGCCACGCTTTGGTATGAGTGGGCCGGCTCGAACGGACATATACCTCAGCCTAACGGAAAACAGGAGTGACACATCGCTTGCGCTGTTTTTCACCGAGTAAATGAGAATACCGGAGGCCCATACCCTAAGCCCTCCGCTCGTCCTATTCCTCAACCCCCAAGGGCCAGTAACGCACATGGGCGATAGGTTTGCTATTATAGTTTGCCCCTATTCCATAATAAAAACAAATGGAGGGTCCTTCGACCAGGTGCAGTGATCATCAGTAATCAAGGCCCGAGGGGGATTCCACACGTAAAAAAAAAGGTGCAGTGATCATGCCTGGTGGGCTACGGCCCAATGGTTGATGTTGGGAAGTTGTATAAATACTGATCGGTGTGAGAACCTCCAATCGACCTGAGGTTGGTTGAGCCTTAGAGTTCGTCCATTGTAAGTAGCCAAAGTCAATTCGTTTTAGGTTTGGTAGCCGTCCATAATCAGGATATTCTTAGCACCCTGCGTACCACCGACTCCATGACCGCTACCGTAGCCAAGCCTGATGAGACTAGAAGACGGGAAATAAGGACCGTCTGTTTGGTATCTTTCCCATTGGAAGGTAAGTGAGCAAGCAGGTTGGCGATCGCAGTAGATGAAGCATATCAGAATACACTGATGTCCATTCTCAGGTCTACGAAAGCTTACGATACCCGAAGTGTAAATTGTTCATGCTGTTCTACTCTACAGAACACCGTACGGCATGTACTAGAACATGGAAAATAAACTGTGGATTTTAAATTAAAGTACAAACTTAAACGAACACAATAATTAATGTCATTAAAATTGTGTTTCCATTTAAGAGTATTTACTTTGCGCATAATAATGGTTGACTTGATAAGAAAACAAAAAATTTCGTGTTCAATTCATAGTTTACTAAAAACAATACAGCTGTGTTAATATAAATATTAATAAAGTATTCAGCAACAAGTTTCGAAGAACATTCCCAGCTCGTTGTCCAAGGAAGATACGAATCTGGCTTATGCACTCTATGATGTTGATAAAGGCCACCTATGACCTAACGCTCGGGAATAGTGATGCAGACCTGGAGTTGATTTATAGAAGAATCGATTTTTCAAGTCTAGAAAATCGATTCTTAATCGATATATTCATCATATATATATATATATATTATGGCGTTGAATAGCTCCAGTGAATCGATATTTTTGTGTTTAAATAAAAATCATAAAAATATTTACAATTTGTTGAAAGTTACGGAGTCTGGAATGGAATGCGCAGGCAGAAAGAAAGATTTTGGGCAGGTTCATCTTTAAAAAAATTAGACAGTAGATAGAGAACAGAGAGCGAAGAAGTAAAAACAAATACAACTCACTACTCCATGGGTATCAACTCATGTTTATAAGAATATTGTAATAATAATAATAATCTTAAAAATCATTTTACTAATTATAAAAAAAGATCGCTTACGAAGACTAAACACGGTATCTTTTTTTGTTTTCCAAAACAGTTTTATGTTTACATTGTAACATATGTAAACTGCAGACTTGTAAAATAAATCGATATTTTTGAAATCGATCTTTTTGGAAAAGAATCACCATCTCTAGTTAAGAGTATAAAAAGAAGTATCAACGTTCGAAGTTTAGTGACTCAGTAACTACGGGAGCAAAATGATTTCTTTACTAATTATTGGGTTCATCGCAAGTGCTTGCGCAGTACCACATTTCGACCGATCGTGGCATCCTCACCATCACGAACATCATCATCCTTTACATGCGCCGTGCCAAAACAACCAGTCGCAGATTGAAGATGTTGTGAACAAATTCTGGACTGACTTCGATAAAAGAATGAAGGATCTTGACAATAAGCTAACTGCTTGGACTGATTTCGATAAAAAAATGAAGGATCTTGATAATAAGCTAAGTATTTGGACTGACATCGATAAAAAAATTGAAGATCTTGACAATAAACTAAATATTTGGACTGGTATCGATAAAAAAATGAAGGATCTTGATAATAAGCTAACCGTTTGGACTGATATCGATAAAAAAATTAAGGATCTTGACAATAAGTTAATTGTTTGGACTGATATCGATAAAAAATTGAAGGACCTTGACAATAAGCTAACTGTTTGTACTGATTTCGATAAAAGAGTGAAGGATCTTGATAATAAACTAACTGAGTTCCAGCAGCATTATCACAGCAGTGTTTCTGAAGAAGGTATTGTGGGTAATGAATATATAATCACAATCCCGCTCTCAGGATTTGAAAGGAAGGACATTATTGTAAAGGCCCATGAAGGTTACGTAAACATTCAAGCCAACCACAAACATTCTGACGGCAATGAGAATATCTATTCGAATTTCAGAACTCTACCCGCTATGGTTAAGTTGGACGGCAAATGGACTTATGAAGGTGGTGTTTTGAAGATTACGTTTCCCTTGAATGAAAATTTCGAGACACAGACTGTGGAGTCGGTGAGTGTCATAACAACCGCTCCTACTACGGAACTACCGACGACTAATCGTGAAGACGTTACTTCCACAACAGAAGAAAATTTTATCCTCGATGAAAGGTCTGCTCTCCCATCTCCTGTTCCTGTAAAATACTAGGTGCTTTATAACTTTTGGGAGTTGAGCATACAATATAATTAGTCTATAAGAAATTGTATGCAAGAAATAAATGACTTTTATCAGTACCATTTTCCTATTTATTAAACTTTAAGAAATCTGAACATACGCGTAAGCAATGTGTATTAGTTTTAAAGTATATTTTCAGATGGCACTATTCTTAAAGATAATTGACTTTCGGTCTGATTACATGTCTTACCATCATGTTAATGTTTCTACCTGGATGACCGAGCTTGGCTGTATTGCTCGAGATTTGTTTTTAATCTCAGCTATATCGGTTTATCGCCTCAAAACTTATTTTTTCTGTGCGGAAGGTTCCCTGTATATCAGCTGCCGGTGGCATGTCGGACTCGAACCGACTAAAACCGTAGGCCGTCTCGGGTACTAGAAGTCGGCGAATCAGGTACACCCTAGAAAGAAAACCCTTGAAGCCCGACGTTCCTCTGCTTCTGCTAGAGTGACAGATGGCTTCACCTTTAACCCTCAAGCTTGCGCTTATGGAGGAAGGAGCTCGTTTTGCGATCTCCGGTGCCATAATCGTCTTCGGTACCTGACCCGATCCTAATAATAATAAGCAACACATATTATTGTTCGAAAGTCTATATTTTTCTATTGATAAAAATAAAACATTTCGTTATATTTTATACTGATAACCTTATGGTCAGACAAAATCATTATTTTCTCGTTTTGTGTTTGAGTCTGGTCTTCAATATTAGTTGAAACCCATATTTATTTACTTGACGTTAAAACCAACAAACCGTTCATCATCATCAGCCTATCGCAGTCCACTGCTGGACATAGGCCTCTCCAATTTCACGCCACTTTGTTCGATCTATGGCTTCTCGCATCAAAAAAAAAACAAACAAACAAACAACAATAAATTTATCAACAAACCGTTGGTTTTCCCAAAGTTGCTGGTCATTACTATGTTACAAAAGCTGTAAATAACATCATCATGGTTGCCTGTACGAGACTACCTCCGGGCGATAAGGCCGCCAATTGAACTTCCCTAGTCTATGTTTTTGATTTATTATTATTAAATAACCTGTAGACAACTTTCGTTAAAAACCGTGATGTTAAATGCAGTTTTGTTAATCCGATTTATTTTTTTTATTAATGAGCCTTTCAAATTGTCTCTACTCTGCCTAATGGAAAGCATAAGCATAGTCCAAAAGTGGTGGTCACCATACTCACTGTGAATGCAGACAATACAACAGCGCAGCATGGTGACCCACACCATGGCGGCCTACTGAGATGTTTCTGTATCATTTAGCCTCCGGTCTCGCACTCACCAAAGAAACACAACAGCACGAACGCTGTCATTTTACGTTGATCTTCTGTGCGAGGGTAGTACCGCCACCGTCGAGCCAGCTCGTTCGTGCTGAGATCAGCGTGACTCTACTACCTTTATAACTTGAATCCTCTCTGGATTTATTCATAACTTTATGCACTTTTGTACGTCAGCGGACTGTGTGTGGTGTAGAAATCTTGTGAGGTTGACGCATATGGGTTACGTACTTAAACAACTAAAGTATACATTCATCATGATCATCATCCACAGCTTTTAATAGTCTACTGCTGGACATAAGCCTCTCCTTCTACTTCAAGTAGTTCCTTCTTTTTGCAGTGATGTTATCAATTGTTGTCCTGCTTACTTTAAATATACATTACACAACATTTTTGTTTTTGGAATGGGGGGCAAACGAGCAGACGTATCGCCTGATGGTAAGCGATTACCGCCGCCCTTGGACAACCATAACACCAGAGGCATTACAAGTGCGTTGCCGGCCTTGGGGAATGGGGAGGGGGATGAGGGGAAGGGTTGGATTATGGGCCTCCGGTATTCTCACTCACTCGGTGAAACACAGTGCGCGAAACACAGCGCAGGCGCTGTTTCACACCGGTTTTCTGTAAGGCCGTGGTATCACTCCGGTCGAGCCGGCCTATGCATGTCGAAGCGTGGCTCTCCCATTATATACAAAAGGTATATACAAAAGTATAGTTTACAATAAATAAATCTGTATATAGTATTATTTATATTTCTATATTCTCTATAGGAGCGTCGAGTTCCCAACCAAAAACTCGGTAATGTGCTATTATGTGTTTTTGTTGTTCCGTCAACTTTGGTATCTATCCGCTGGGCACTTGAGCAATTTTGTTCAGATTTTTCGTAATAATATTTACAAAGATATCACGAAATTAAATTTTATTGTTGGGAATTCAGTAACAAAAATATATCAGTAAAAGATCTAAGCAAAATATATATATATATATATATTACTTTGTGGTAAGTTACGTTTGCGGTAAGTTATTGGTGTAAATAAACATCATTAGGTCGTCAACACGGAGTTTTTGTTGAACTTATTTAATATATAGATAATATTACATAGTCCATAATATAAACTTAACTAATTGATATTTCGGCAATAATTCAGTAATAATACGTTATATATCACCCCTGTGACGACAAATAATGCAGTAGACGTCCATAATATAATGATAGGAATTTTTTTTTAAACATTTAATGCAACAATCCTATGAACATTATTACTGTGCTATTTATGCATGGATATTTTTGTATTATTTATTTTAAGAAAATACAAAGTTTTGAATAAAAGGAGTTTTATATTAAAAGCACAATTATATTTCACAGAAAAATAGCTTGCATGTGATACATTAATTACTTGAATAGATAGAAAATATTTTCTCTTGAAAATTGTGAGTTTTCGGTTAAAGGGTTATTGCTTGGGAGCGTCAATATGCATGATTTAATTCTATTTAATACAAAACTACTTAGATTAAATATAACAAGGCCTTAAATTCTCTATTGCTAATATGGAAGTGCTCCCAGAACAGTGCAGCTCGTTTGCGCCCTGTATTATAAAAAAATATGTATGGCAGTGGATGTAATCACCACCAACAGTCAGTAGTAGTCCACTGCTAAAGACCTCTCCTTGGCAAAGAGGATTTGGTCTATTAGCCTACATTGGCCAGACGGGTTTGTTTCTAGTTTCCGGATGGCCTAAGAAAGCTGTTCCCGGATCCCTCCCGTCTCAGGCGCAGAGTGGCACACCGTGTGGTTTTAGTCGGTTCGATTCCGACACACCGCCCCGCCGCAAACCCCGGTGGGGTGAAGGCCCGAGGTGGTATCCACACGTAAAAAAAGGGTTTGTTTCTAGATCTCGTTCTCTTTGCAGTGATATTGTCTTCCGTAGTTTGTGTCTTATGCGCCTCGTACAAAAACGTTCGTAAAAAAAAAATTGTGAGCGATCATAAGAGGTTCCTATTGGAAAAATGTTACTATTTAATTGACATAATAATTATTTTCACGGGAATTAACACGATCACTTATTTACAGGCATTTTATATCTCTGAGCCAGTCAGTTTGTGACCACGGGTTTTTTTTTATTGACGTGTGTCGTATGTCGGAATCGAACCTTTAGTCGGTTCGATTCTGACACACCAACACACACACACTCAACCACACGGTGTGCCACTCTGCACCTGAGACGGGAGGGATCCAGGAACCGCTTTCTTACGCCTTTCGGACCCCTCCCAGCGCCTGTTGTGACCACGGCCAGACCCTGGTAGAAACGTCAAACTATATGTAATACCTTTAATTAAGTGATCGCGTAAATTCCCGTGAAAATCATTAGTATATCACGAAACGTAACGAAAGTAAGTATGTAATTGATGATCTGTGAACTGCACATCTGGCAATTTTTGTTTTAACTGATATGACATTTTTTTATCAGATAAGTGTTTTATTTTTAAATTATTCAGTGACATCATAGGAATTTTGTTATTTCTGTTGGCATTTGACATTACAAAAAGGATTTCGTTGATTATCGTTTTTACATATATTTGTCATTTTTATTTTTACTCATTTGCTAATGAATGAATGACTAAAAGGTTCATTGATTCCTAATTTATCCCTATTTTTCATATTTTAATTGTGTCAGTGTTTTATTTTGTTTAGATATATTTAAATTAATGAAATTATTATTCGTCATTATTAATTGTTTTGTTTCGTTAATTGTCATTAATATTGCCTGTAATTTATTTATACAATGTAAAAATTGATTTCTGAATAAATAAATACAAATACACATTGGACGATTAAGGGTGGTGACGCTCTGTATTCGTAATCTGTCAGCACACGGATACGTCACCACATGATGAAGATGATGACTAAAAGGTTAATGACTCTGAATAATTGCTAGCATATGATATCGCGTGAGTTGCAAGCGATAACCTAAATTGTTTGTAGATAGAGTAAAGAGAGCGAAGAAGTAAAAATAAGTAGGTACATGAACTTACTACTCCACGAGACTCAACACACGATTCTAAAAAAAATCCCTGATTTTACTTGTATGAGATCGCTAACAACGGTAACTTATTGTTTTCCAAAGCAGATTTGTTTACATTCTAATTGTAGACTTGTAAAACAAATCGATATTTTAGAAATCGATCTTTTTGAGAAAGAATCGACAATCCAATTTGATATTATAAAAAGAAGTATCAACGTTCGAACTTCAGGGACTCAGCTCGCGCAGTACCACATTTTATAAGATCGTGGTAACCGCACCATCACGAACACCTACCACACCATTCCTACTCTTTGTCACACTTTGATAACGTTGTGAATAAATTTTGGGCTGATTCCGATAAAACAATGAGGGATCTTGACAATAATCCAATTTTTGGGACTGATTACAATAAAACAATGAAGGATCTGGACATAAAGCCAACAGTTTGGACTCATTTCGATAAAACAATGAATGATCTAGACAAAGCGCCAATTTTTTTGACTGATTTTAATAAAAAAATGAATGATCTTTCCAAAAAGCCAACTGGCTGGACTCGTTTGGATAAAACATGAATGAGCCAATTTTTGTGACTGATTCCGATAAAAGAATGAAGGATCTTGGCAAAAAGCCAACTGTTTGGGCTCATTTCGATAAAAAAAATGAATGATCTAGACAATGAGCAAATTTTATTAACTGATTTCTATAAAACAAAGGTTTGGACTGTTATTTGGTTTAGAAATTCGATTAGAGGTAGGAGAGTATAATTTATTTATATTAATTGTCTAAACTGTTTATCTACACATTGTGTTTTTTTGCATTTAAGTTCGACTATGAATTTAAGATAAAATGACGAGAGACTTCCTAAGTTTAAACTAGCTTTCAATGTAACAATTACCCTTTATAGGTATTTACAGCACTTTGCAAAATTTGATAATCCTAACTTTAATTTTTAGTAATTATGTTACTAAAATAAATCATTGCATTTAGTTCATAAATCTTAGGTCTAAAGCTTAGCTTCGCTCATCAGAGCACTCAAAGCGGTTGGAACGATAAAAATTGCTCGACCGGAGTAATACCACGGCCTCACAGAAAACCGGTGTGAAAAAGCGCCTGCGATGTGTTTCACCGAGTGAGTGAGGATAACGGAGGCCCATAATCCAACCTTTCCCCTCATCCCCCTCCACTTCCCCCTAGGCCGGCAAGCACTTGTGACGCCTCTGGTGTTATGGTGGGTAATCGCTTACCATCAGGCGATACGTCTGCTCGTTTGCCCCCTATACCATAAAAATGCTGTTTATATCACAGGATAAAGAATGTTTATTTCTACAGAGAATCTTTGTTTCTTTTTAAATTTATTGGTTTTTAATCTATGTGTGCACGCCATAATTTGTTAAGTTACAAAGAGCGGTTTTGAATTCAAAAAAAGAACGTTCACTTTTCGCAAAATATAAATAGAATGTATAAGTGTATTTGGCTATCCTTTTTATTTGTGCTCGTTTTTTTAAGTTATTTCAAATAAACTATGATCAAATGTAGCGCCATCTTTCTAAAAATTTAAAAAATGTTGTAATGATAAGCCTTTTGATAAGAATACTTTTTTGTGAATTACATAACTTCATCTTTTTTTTTGGTGTTTTCTATGTATGATATGTATGTGTGTATGTATTTACAAAAAAAGGTATTTGTATTTATATCAGTTGTTTAGTACCCATAATACTAGATGGCGTTGTGTGTTAGACGTCTGAAATATTTATTTATTTATCAACTAAACTTATTTTATTATATACTTACGCATCTTGTAAAGCATAATAAAATCAATTTAAAACTTCATTTAAATTTAACTTTTCCTATATTGTCTCTCATAACAATAGTCTCCGGTCGGAATTACATAATCTCTAATATTTTTCCTAACACTGACTTCAGTGAAGTAAATTCTAAACTTTTCTAGAAAATGTTAAGTACGCTACTAACCACAAGATGGCAATTTATAAACCAGAAGTCATCAACATTTGAGAACCATTGCCAATTTTCATGAGTAAGGTTTCTAAAAAAACATTTTCTTTTATCTAATTTACTTGCCGAAGCACGGGCGTCAAACACCGCTATCCTCCATACTATGGGCTATTATTAAAAAAAAATCAAGAGAAAAATTTACCAACTGTCCTAGTACACTCAAGTACAACGTTTTAGTAGAAGAGGTTAGTTCTACTCATCTAACAGTTACTGACTTGAAAACAATGTGTGACATTAACAAATTATTTCTGATACAAATATGTAGAGGTGATTTCTTGATGGTTATCTTCTTAAGATTATAACAATTTCTAGACACCCAATATAAATAATACGTATAAAGTTTTATTTAAACTAAGCTCACTGCAGATAATTCTATACATATTGATCAGTACTTCAGTATATGGTTTACTTATAGCATACCCAGTAAATTTTGTCATAAAGACTGCCAAATTTGATGACTTAATAATTAATATTCTTCATTGCATTATAACTTTAAGCCCACAGCAAATGTAATAATATATATTCATGATTTAAATCGTCCAAAATGAATGATCACAGAGATATCGTACCAATTGTTGCGAACATCTATATTTCTTTACGTCAACTGACGTCATGTAAAAAATGAGATTTCTAGACCGGGTTTTAGAAACTGCTCAGTGTTACTAGATAGCGCTTTCGTATATTTAAAGTTGGGCTTACTTATTTCAGTATTTATTTATTTTATTTATTTATTAAACTATTATTATGATTAAGAGGTGCTACGATTCTTTAAATTAAAATATATTACAAAACTAAGGATTCTACAGACACATACACGTATACTATTTATAGATAATTAAAAATATTTAATTACAATTACATATAAATATGTATAGATAAATATCCATGCATATGCGTACATACACACACATATACAAGTGTATACACATCTGAAAAGATACTTTTAAAGTATTATTGTAATGACTCCGTCAACAAGTCTCTATAGAACTTCTGTACTGTTCCGTTGCCTAAAAGTGAGTCGGCTAGTGGATATCCCCATTCTATTGGGAGTGTGTTCCAAAGAGAGACAGCTTGAACTACGAAGGAGGAAGGGACCATACTGAAAGTATGTGAAGTACGTATTGATATCAGTTGAATACCAACGGCGAAAGCAAATATTGTTAGCGAAAGCACTCTACAATTCTACATTGTGGTTGTATTGATTACAACTGAATTACAAAAACAACGAAATGTTTATCTAACCATATTTCTTCGAGCTTAAAGCGCCCTTGTTGCGTTTTAAGGACATACTCGCTTTCGGGATCAACCCCAAGGAGTGGGAAGACCTCGCCAAAAACCGCAACGGGTGGAGGAACTCTTTGGAGGAGGGCTGCAGACCACACGGCAGGAGCTAGTTCGAGAGTCTAGCCAATAAGCGCGAAAGGAGACAAAAAAAGAACGAGAGGGTCTCACCTGATCGAACACCAAACGATCCTGTACTCAAGTGACAATCGTGTGGACGTTACTGCCGCTCTCGTATTGGGCTCTACAACCATACCAAGAATTGCCACAGAGGCGCTGTCTAAATCATCCGAAAAGATGTTCCACGGGAGAAAGCCGAAAACGGCCCCCTGTGCAGCTTATAATTGTCAATGTTTGTCTAATGGCACTGATGACGATAATTGTAAACCTGTACAATTAGAGTAACAACGGTGACTGAGCCAGAAGTGAGACACAATCCCCTCTCCCCTCAAACGCTGTATAGCTTTACTCGATTCGAATTCGACACATTACAAGCAAAACCCTGTATAATGACGGCTTCATGTAAAAAGGTTATTGAATTGCAGGAGTAAAAAGGCGCGGCAAAAATTCAATAGCCTACTGGCGGAAAAAATCTATGTAAATCCGCCACTGAATAAGCCAAAAAACAGAAACTGTAGGCTCTCTTTATAAAGGCAAAAGACTTCATCAAACAAAAAAACAATAGCTTTATATATAGCTTTGGCACATTTCCCTGAAAATGTGATACTTCCTCAGTTTTCATTGTGTAGCTGCCCTTTGAGTCGATATATATGTACCAGTAAAAAAAGGTAGCTGTAAGTATTTTCATCTAGTTTTTACTACTGCCCTGTACTGCTGTGTCCTTCCCGCGTGAGTTATCATGAAGAGTATTCTACGTCCTTCCTCAAGATTCAAAGTAGGTATAATTGAAATTGGTGCAACGGTTCACCCGTGAAAGCGTAACAGACACAGTTACTTTCGAGTTTATTATAATAAAAAATAGTGTTACGAAGAACATTCCAGGAGAGACTCGACAATCGGTTTAGCAAAGGTTTTATGAAGGTTTCAGTAAATTGTAATAATAAAGCATTGTGGCACAGGATAATGAACCTTACGGAAATAAACGTACGTTCGAATGGATCGCTTGTCGTGCGTTTGAGCTACAATGCGACAAATATTTGACAGATATCAGTAACCCAGTGACCTCGGCGATCAAGAAGCACAATTATTCTGTAGTTTTAAAGGTGTTTTTTTTATGTATTTAAGTCACCTTTACTCGTCAGAAGGCTTATTTCTCAAATTCGCCGAACCTTTCCTCTTCTTCTTTTGATAAGATGGCAACCAGCCGGATCAGTTACTTCTGCCAATGTCAAGTGTTTAAAGTCTTCAATTCTAAGTCTTTGAGTCTTCGCCTCGATGAAATTAATGATAAAAAATATAAAAAATTTGGATGACATGAAATGGTGACCGTCTTTCGAAAAAACAAAAAACGATCTGCTTCGCCGAATCCAAACACTAGGCTATCATACTGTGGATGTCAAATCATTCTATCAAAATGTGCCAGTGACAGTTATCTGAATAGTCAATTTAGGAAAAAGTCTACTAATTTAGTAGATTTTTCAGTCTTCATCAACAGATTTTTGGTATATGATATTAAAATAATACTAACCTCGGACCGATTTCAGCCATGGTGACCTCTTCGACTCCTACTCAAATCTGCGCTGATGCCAGCGGAGATGGCTCACATAGCCAATCTTTACTACAAACTCCCGCGCACAATATGGGCATGTTAATTTGTTATTAACAACTTTTTAAATAATGGCTGCGAAAGTATGGGCCTTAGCCTGATCATGTTTGGCGTTGAGATCAGCTAGATTTCAGACATGTTAGAGTAAAAATGTTCTACCACATTCACACAACGCCATCCATTTCCAAACAGAGGGTACTAGACAACTCCTATTAATACTTTTTTTTGTAAATATACTCATTAAACATCCGAACTAAATCAAACAATATATAATGTGGCACTGGTAGTTTATTCAAATATCATATGGCAGGACCGTTGTTCGTATTGACATTGACATGTTTTTATTATTATTAGGTTGAAGTTATAACACTGCAGCCGTGATCATACCCAAATTTTTTATTACATTCTTTGACATTTACAGTCTCGCAATAATCACAAAGATAAGGTGACGAGTGTTTTCTTTTTAAATTAACAGTTTTTATAATTGTTTATTTGATTAGTTTAATGAAACCTAAAACCAGCTGGACTATGTATTTAAAGTAATCTGAGGAAATTAGTGACATATGATAACCATCTAAAAATATTATGTCACTTAAAAACATATTGATAAAGTAAGTAACTGCTTTATTTAAATATTATTTAATTTTAGAATTGTTTGATTTAGGCAGAATGCATATTACAAGAAAATAAGTGCCTTATCGATATTTTGTTTTTTTTCTACAAACACTGGCTAAGATACTTTCGTCATTATTAGTCTTAAAAAATCAGAACACAATTTTTTTTCTAATCTGTTTGTTAAAGATTCCTCTTCAAATACTTATCCAACAGTTTTCATAATAGAAAGCTTACAGAATTCTAACTTACTATTCTTACTTACCTCAGAATTACTGAGATTCTAGTCATTGCATGTTAAGACAAGTTTTTTTAATATATGACAGTACTAAGTTTGTCAATAATGTTTAGTAAATCAGTTATTTAGTAATCTGTGGTTTTTTAGACATACAAATATATAATAAAGCCAGAATTTTAACTTAACTTTCCTTACTAAGAAGAGTTTGTAGGAGAGACATTAAAACGATTGATATAGTGTGAGATGTATTCAGTCATTATTATAGAAATAAAGCAGTGACTGTAAATACAGGAAAAACTGCATTGAATAGTTATGTACCATATTGTTCAGGTTTTAGGACTAACAGTGTATAAGTCAATCACAAATATTTTTTTTCAGCACCTTTCAACAGAGGAAGAAGTTTGTCAATGCTGCAGCAACAGCAGTTAGGCTCAACTATGACAAATGGCACCGTAATAAACAAGAATGGCATTACAAAAATAACAAAACTATTTTAGCTGCATTATTCACTTCTGGAGTTATACTGAAAACAATAAAAGGTATTACTTTGATATTCAATACTATTTTACCCCCTAAGGGATGGCATTTCCAAAACTCCTTAGTGCTCACTTATGTTATGTAAAAAACCTACATGCAAAATTTCAGGATTTTAGGTTCAGCGGTTTGGGTTTTGCGTTGATCTCTGGGTATCTTAGTCAGTAGGTCACCTTCCTGTTTTATATATGTACCCACATACTTCATACTTTATAATTTTATATTTATTGGGTTGTGACACTACACTCCGTCATAACTATTGTTCCTACTATACTTTTATGGTTTATTTACTTGTAATTCTAGACTACTTAGCTCAATACACAAATTATTATAATTGGTGTTTTATTAAAGATGTAGATCATGACATCAACGGCCTTTAATGATCCACTGTTGGACATAGGCCTTAAGAAGAAAGTCTACTATGCATTGCTGGCCAGGCAGGATAGTATAGGGTTTGTTTTTAGTTTTTCATATCTTGCCAGTTGTTCCGCACAGCTTGCTCTCTTAGTCACTTCCTTATGACTAGGAGTGGTCACACTCACACTGACAGACTGAGAATGTTTACCTCACTTTATTATTATTGGCAACTGTTTTTTGAGTCAAATATGCAACGGACAAAAAGCCAGTCATTTTGCTTAATATAATGTTAATATATTGTATTGCTTTATAATTGTGTAAACGTTGCACAAATTTAACGCGTATAAAAGCTCTAAAAATATTTGCATAGTTTATTGAATCTTGAGGCGCTCATAGCCCACTTGCACTCGGTGATTAGAAACAATCATCGAGGGTAAGCAACGATGGCGCGGTCAGTACCTGGATGGGTGACCGCTGGTGGCATGTTACCATGAGCGTCTCCGTGATTCGGAGGTCACGTTAAGCAGTCGGTCCCGGTTCTTATCATACGATAACAGTCGTGAAGCTTAGTTGGAGGCCTTCGGGCGGCTTAAAAACATCCAACGGCAAGATTTACGTAGCCACAACGTATTCTTGCCAGTCCCCAACCCGCACTTGGCCAGCGTGGGGACGTATGGCCTAAACCCTCTCCTGAGAGGAGACCCGAGCCCAGCAGTGGGACATTATGGGTTGTTGTTTGTTTGTTTTGCTCATCACACAAGTATTATTTTTGGCAGGCCCATACATATCTACACTGCATGATCTGATCTACCTGTAGGCTGCTTTCTAAAGTTTACCAAAGATTCTGCTACTATAATTAGACAGAAAACTCTATCTTCGTTAATATCTGTTATCAAACATTGCAATGTTTAACCTTAATGACCTATGTAGATTGGTCTGACGTCATCCAATTTGTTAAGCAATAAAATTGTAAATATCACACAGTATATATTGACTTACTGCTTATTGCATGGTTTTTTTACGACTTCATTTTCATCTTTTACCCTCGTATAGCAAATGAAATGCAAACATCACCTGAGCATGAAGCACCTTGTAGAGTAAAGCATGACTCTCCCATGAATGATATATATTGTGACTATTTACCAAATATCTATGGGTGCCTTTAGTCACTTTCCAATAAGTGACCTGTCGTCCACGTTTTCCCTTTATATCATAAAGATCACCTAAGTACCTTTTAGCTATTGGGTTTACTTTCCTTTAATATTTCTTTTTATAATTGTGTTACCTACACGCATTGTTATTATAATTGTGCATCGGCACGTGCGAATCTAAAATAGCGAACGTCTTGTTCTTTCATTTTCCTTTTTCGCGGTTAATCTTTACTACACCTTTCTTAAAATTTCGTCCTTATAGATACTTATATACATATAACTTTATAATACTATTTCTCTAAAAAATTTTTTTCAATCCCTCATTTCATTTTCATTAATTAAGTTTGACCTTGGTAAAACATATGAAATCTTCCCTCAAGATCGATAAACGATACGGCAACTATACTGTTGACTTTATATATCAGAAGATCACTTTTGCCTACTAGATTTAAACACCACTAATTCCTGTCACTAGCTGTGCATTTGTAACACACTTTTTTCTATTAAAAGTCACATTTTTATTAATCACGTTGAAAACTAATAGGTTTTTGTCACCACAAAGGTTTTGAAAACGACAAAAACCACAAGACGAAGAAAATGTTATAATCGTAAAGTTTGACCACAAAATCCATTATCATACTTAGGTACAGCTTATTTAGCTAGGTATTACATTACTGAATTTATTGCACCATTCAGATTTTATCGGTATTAAAGTCAAACAAATAACATAAGCGAAACCACCAATGAAGTTATAACTCAAATCGACTACGTATGCAACACTGTGATAACGACATGGTTATTCATTCAAATTTATGCACATTCTAACATCTGTGAACAATGGCTGTAAAATTAATTGCTGCATTTTCCAACAACCTACTGTATAGCCATAACAATGAAGTATACTTTTTTAGTACATATATTTAAAAAAAAGCGTGGGGTGCTTTTTAAGATATTATCAAAATGATAATCACTCTACTCATATCTGGCAATGAAATATTTATAACTATTGACACCATGCACCCCACGCTTTTTTTTATTTACACTATTATTAACTTACATTTATTGAAATTTTTAACACTATTCTTAATTTCAATTTATTAAAACTCATTTTCTATTTTTTTAGTTCGGTTTTCTATAAAAAGCGTGTTTTTTAGTTTTTTTAAACTATTATTTATTTAACACAAATATACAGTTAATACGTACGTATAATGCACTGTGGGACTTATAATAAAAAGCGATATGTTCCAGACAAACTTGAATGTACAGGAGCGTAGAAACTATTAATAATAGAATAATTAAATTATATGAAAAAACTTTTTATAAAGTTCCTGGTTCTGCCAGTCCAAAAGTAACGGTTACTGGTTTGACTGCCAAAGTATTAAAAAATATCAATCTGATCTTGGTATTTCAAGAACGCGGCAGTAAACAATGTTGAATCAAAGCTCTTCGACTATTTTTCTTCATTGGTAGGAATGGTAGGTTTATCTAAAAAAAATCATGGAACAGATTCTGCGATTGTTCAGATATTTCTTTATCAATCACACACGCAGTAGTCAGACATTTGTTGAAGACGGGATTCAGAGCGCAGAGTCTGGGGATATCATTGTGTGCTGCGTGCACATATACACTCAAAATGGTTATTTCATTTCATTTTTCATTTACTTATTCAGTAAACAACTTTTTAATTGTATCCGTCATTAGTGATAATATTAATCCACAACCCGCACTTGGCCAGCGTGGGGACATATGGCCTTAACCCGCTCCTGAGAGGAGACCCGAGCCCAGCAGAGGGCCATTATGGGTTGTTGATGAATATTGATAAGTAATTACAATATGAATGAAAATATCATTAATTTAAATTTAATTTATAAAAATAAACATTGATAAAAATATGAGAAATAGGGATAAAGTATCAACCACATCTGACTAGGTTTAGAGGAGGCATAACATGTATTGTGGTGTGACAACATGATAATTTTGATACTTTGCATCTGCTAGACGTTTTATGGCGGTTCGACTTTGAAGTTACCAACAGTCTCTTGTCGAATGGAAGAAGCCTAGTATTAATCTTCATATCTTATCAGTGTTTGTGTTATATAATTACTTACAAACATATGCGACGTATACTTGATACGATAAAACTGTTTTGCGACTTATTCTGTTATTTTGTCGCTTGTCTAATGTAATAGGGTGGTATTATAGATAACATAATGCCTTGTTCGTGATATCAAGATAAAGACCCCCTACCAACAGCAATCTTACGTGGTTTCTTGGTACTAATTCTTTGTAAAAATATTTATTTGTACTAAAATTATTCTCTATGAGGTACTCATGAAGATATTTACGTCTCAACTTTATTATAAAACTTATGAACACAGTAATACATCCTGGGACACACGTTCACTATTTACTTCCTTTCCTTTCCCACAGAAAACAGATGTTGCAAATCTTTCGCTGCTCTTCAACGATTGAGTAATATTACAAGAGCTCAAAGGGTGGCAATGCCTTTGTGGCTCTTGGTTGCGGGTGTTCATAAATTAATAGTAAATATTAACATCTGACACAACGCCATCTAGTTTCAAACCAAACAAAGCTTATACTATGACAAATAGGTTGACTGATAGAATACTTATTATATTTTTTTTTCTGAAACACCGAAACCCCGAAACTGATAACCATACAGACATTTGACTGCCTCGGTGGTGCAGCGATATTGTAACCGACTGCTGTGCTTGAGGTCTCGGGTTCGATTCCCGGGTCGGATCAAATGTTTGTATGATCTGCAAATATTTGTTTCGGAGTTTGGATGTTTTCTATGAATAATGTGTATGTATTTACAAAAAAAACTATTTATGTATTTATATCAGCTGTCTAGTACTCATAATAGATGGCGTTGTGAGTTATATGTCCGAAATATTTTTTTATTTGGCCAGCAGTTGCATACGCTACCACTGCGCCACCGAGGCAGTCATGGTTATAATAAATAAGTGGCGGAACATGGGTATGTATGACACATGAATTGAGATTAATGTAGAGTGTCTTTTTAGATGACTTAGAAAAAGATATACTAAAAAATGTCAGTAATGAAAATAATGAGAGCGGTGGTAACAATGACGATTTCGAAGCCGGACAGAAGAGGCCCGATCTGCCTGTGTACAGGGCTGAAGAAGTTAACAAGCACAGCACTACGTAAGTCTGCAATATCTAGTTTACTTGTCACTTTGTAATGACCCTCAAAATATATAAGAATAGAATTTCAGATCAACTTCCATTAACAGACCCCTTTTTTTCTGTGCGGAAATCCCCTCGGATACCACCTCCTGGTACCTCTTCGAACCGACTAAAACCGCACGCCATCTCGGGTATTGGAAGCCGGGGAACCAGGTGCACCCTAGAAAGAAAACAATGGAATTCTGACTTACCTCGGGCCATCTACGTTTGTAGATGGCTCCCTCCTATGTGGGAAACCTGATGTTCCCGCTACACAGTCCCCCAGGGCAGCATCTGCGCTGCCACCCGTGCCCTTTAACAGCCCCCCTGCTCTAACTCTCGTTAGATAGGAATAAGGTTTTTGTATACTTGTAGTAAGGTGGCCAGACTGTTTGCGTCAAGTTTTTGTTCTCGATTTAGATTTATTGTCTTTTTTATAAATTCGAATAATGATAAATTTTATTGGAACAGTAACCCTAATAATTGGAATACCTATAACTGTAGAAGAGGTATACCACGGTGTCAGAAAAGACCGATGCTAGTCATTATACAACATACAAAAGTGTAAGACTCATCTTTATCAGCAGCCTTTAATAGACCACTATTGCATATAATTATGACTCTCCTTACAAAGCAATTTGTGGCCTTCTATACCACGCTGGCCAGATGAATTGCTACAAGATTTTGTATCAAGTTTCCCTTTCCCCTGCAGCGCATTGACCTACGAAGTTTGCTCACTTATGATGACACTTTATATTCTTGTGAATTTAATTAATATCTAATCGTGATGTATTAAGATATTAATTATATTCACACGGACTGAGATGTGATATTTCAGAAGCATAATCAAGCGGCAGCAGGCTCCGGTAATTTTACACTATTGTGTATTTTATCTGGCTTTAAGTTTAACCAAATCAGATATCTTATTTGATTTGAAAAAATTGCAAAGATTTCGCAAAAGACTGTCTTTATTTATTTAGAAACCTTAACAATATTAGGTATAATAAGATGAATTCCCAAGGCAATATTGCGAACCTAAAAATAATTATAAAATAAAAAACTTAAATAAAAGAGTATAAATTTTTACTTTAAATTCGTTCCAGTGACAGTTTCTGGGTAATATACAAACATGGCGTGTATGACGTCACGAAATTCCTCCCAACCCATCCTGGAGGTGAACAAATTTTGAACGCGGGTGGACTGAGCATCGAGCCCTTCTGGAATGTATACGGCATGCACAAGACTAAAGCAATATATCAACTGCTTGAGAGTTACAGAATTGGTAAGTGTGTTCTTTAATTCTTTCTTTAATTTATTTCTTTTTTTCTTTCCTTTCTTTCTGATCGCAAATACTCTTGTATGATATAGACTAGCTTTTGCCCGCTGCTTTATTTACGTAATTCTTTCTTATTTCATGTTTCTAACTTTGAATGTTGCTTAATCATAGAAACATTCACATCGAGATGCAGGAATAATAGTTATGAAGTAATTCGACTTGTTCCCGCTAGATGACGCTAAAATATGTTTCTGCTTCATCTGAACATTTCATTCCGTAAACTTTGGCTAGTTCGATACATTTAAAAAACTTGCCTCAATACTATTTCATTTTACTACTATTTTAAATGCAAACTTTTAGATGATTCCTATTTCATTAAACTAAACGAATCTGGATCTTATAATATTTGGATCTGATAATTTAAGCACCTTATATCGCGGTAAAGCATTTTATGAAATCGACATTAACATTTATAAATGAAGACATCTCATTATGTTTGTAATTTTCCTATTATTTAAGTTTATAATGGAGGAGGGACGTAAAGCACGATTATAACATTCACAGCGCTTTGCAGGTAATCTGCACGACGACGATGTAATGGACATGTCCGGGGACGAGCTGTGGGTCAGTGAACCCGTGCGAGACAAGCGGCTCATAGTCAAGACGAAGCAGCCCTTCAACGCTGAGATACCCCCCAAGCTTATCGTGGAGAGCTTAGACACGCCCAAGTATGTATACCGTCATTTTGGTTTCAAAGGAATCTCCCGCATTAGGAGTAGATCTAGCAGGATTTTACAAGGATACATGAAACGGAACGAACAGCCGGACTCAGAAAAATAATTTATGGATCACACAAAGTGTTATGTAGCGCAGTAGACTGCCTTAACCACTAGGCCAGGCCAACCGTGCAGTCTATATCTTGCTGTGTTTACATTTCTTCATAAAATACCTACATTTATACATAATATTATCATAGTATCTGTCAAACTGCGTAGTTTACTCACTTAAGTAGGTTATTGAAAATGGTCTGAATTTACCTTAAAAAGAGTATTTGGTCTTTTTTTGACGACTTTACAAAAAATATCAATGAAATTATTGAACAATCATATTGTAAAATATGTATTTTAGATAAATATAAGTAAAACTATATTGATATAACGGCCGTAAAACCGCCATGTGACGGATTAAAAATTTCTTTTTATGGAATAGGGGGTAGACGAGCAGTCGGATCGCCTGATGGTAAGCGATTACCGCCGCTCATGGATACCCGCAACACCAGAGGCGTCACACGTGAGTTGCCGGCTTTTGCCGTGAGGGGGCCTCTGCTATACTCACTGACTCGTGACTCGGTAGTGAAACACATCACAAGTTCACAGTTTCACACCAATTTTCTGTGAAGCACAAATTACTTACATTTGTGATTAATTTGTCAATCCGTGTGATTTTTGTTCTTCTAAATTGTCCGTGTGGCGGCGGAGAGATCTATGTCCAACAGTGGACTGCTAAAGGCTGTCGATGATTGGTAATACTCACAAAACACCATATTGCCATCCCAGCGACATTTTTAGGGTTAAATAATCTTTTTTCTAATAGGCAGTTTCGCTAAACACCTTCTAACATTCCGTTCATGCTCTTTACAGCGAACTGTTCTTCGTGCGTCAACACATGCCTGTTCCAGAGTTGGAAGCTAAGGACCACAAACTTGAGATCACCATAAATCTTGGCTCCACTTGCACTAAAGTGTTCGAACTTGAAAAGTTGGGGAAAATGTTCCCTCGCGGCGAAGTGCGAGCGGCCCTCATGTGTGCTGGTAACCGGAGGACTGAGATGAGTAAGGTACTTTCAGTTCTGGCTCTTCTTTAATACGCTCCTTGACGCTTCTGAATACTCTTCTTATATTTATAATTAACGGTCCTAAATTTAAGAGAATTAACGCGCAAATACTTTGAAATAAGTATGTATATATATCTTTTTGCGATACAAAACAGTCTGTCATTGTTGACTGCCTCGTTGATGCAGTGGTAACGTGTGCTACTGCTGTGGTCTGCTTGATGTCTCGGGTTCGATTCCCGGGTCGGACTAATTCTTTGTTTGACCTGCAAATATTTGTTTCGGAGTTTGGGTGTTTTCTATGTATATATTTACAAAAAAAAAAGTATATATGTATTTTATTTATCACTTGTCTTTTACCGCTAATACAAGCTCTGTTTAGCTTAGGACTAGATGGTGTTGTGTGTTAGATGTCCAATATTTATTATTATTATTTTTTGCGGCGGTGGAGGGGGGGAGGGGATATCTTCACACGTACACATTTTAAACTCACACAAATACCATCACCTTTTACTACACACAACAACAAAACGTTCAAAATTTCACGCACACATGAATACATTATGTGTCATAACAGTGTAACAAAACGTGAGTTTGTTAATTCCCGTATATTCTACCGTGGGGTTCACATATATCTAACACATCAAGTTTATTTACAATGGTATTTCACAATATAAATATATTGTTCTACAACTATTTCTGAAATAATTATTTCTATCTGTATTTTTTCTGGGCTGCCATAATCCATTCTATTTGGAGTTGGCACAGTGTGTAACATCATATAAGGCTTAATTCTTCTACGCCCGGCCCTGAAAAACCTAATCTACCAAGTGTAGTAACCGTTACAGATACTACCTGAGCTGTAAATATTTTCTTCCATATTATTCATGAGAACGCTATATTTAATGCTAAGTGCAGTTACAAATTTTATATATATATTTTGGTTTTTAACAAATCATTAAAAGAATATCTCAGGATGTTGTACATAACGTTTTCATTTTATTTTGTAACTTAATCTTAAAATCGTAAATATGTAGATTATGCTGGTAAGTAATTAAAAAATGGTTTCCATTTTTTTCCGCCTTTTGATTAAGAAAAATCTCTTCTTAATTAAATCAAGAGGGAAAAAATTAAAATTATTTTCCAAAAATTATTTCACTTAGATCACTTCAATAAATGGATTTAATTATTCACATTTAAATGGATCTGAGATTTGTGCACCCTACTACTGCTACCCTAATTAATGTCACCAAATTTTTCATCTGTTATGTGTGTACAATAAAGTTAAATAAATAATATAAATTGTATACTTTAAATAATTGGTCTAACTAATTTTCTGTTTTCATTTCTTTATATGGTGGTGCTGGAGCTAACAGGTGGTCTTGTCATCTTGGGAGTAAACTATAATTTGAGGTTTTAACATTCACATTTTATTAACTTAGTTATTTAAATGAATGTTCTTTTTCGCGAACAATCTGAGGCAAATATTTTGACACATTGTTCCTTTGACATGACCCTCGCTTTTGGCCTTAATGTTAGGTGTGGAAAAATAAAGATTTTTATTTATTTATTATTTATATAAATAATCCAGCTTTATAAGAATTCAATAAACAGTGCAGTGGTAGCTTATGCGATCACTGTCCTTGAGAACTCGGGTTCGGTTCCCGGGTCGAATCAAATATTTATATGATCTTCATATATTTGTTTCGGATTTCTTATTTTAAACAGTGCCGTAACTAGGGCGGTGCGAGCAGTGCCCAGGCATAGGGCGTAGACCCTGGAGGGGCGCAGAAATGACCAGACTAGTATCTAGTTTTATCTCATGCATGGTAGCTAGTAGGTACATTTTGTTTTATTTCGAACATGGTGTAGACGCGCCCTATCTATAGTTATATCTATATCGCATTTTTCAAGCAATCTTGAAACAATAACACATGTAAAGGTGGATTATCGGTTTCATACATTTAGTATGGTAATGTTCACACTAGTGCGTAACGTGTTGTCATGGTTTATGTATGGAACCGATACAATTCTGACGCGTCAGTCGTCACGTCACGATACATCAGACAAATGTATATCCACCTTAAGTCTAGCTGGCAATATGACATACACAAGCCAAAGTACCTACTTATACCTACTTACTTGAAATAAATGTTTTGATTTTGATTTTGATTATGAAAGCCTGGTTAGAGCATTTTTCAGGGGCGCAGTTTTGAAAGCTCGCACCGGGTGCATAAAAGGCTAGTTACGGCACTGATTTTAAATATGTCACTATTTTCAAAAAAAAGTATATACGTATTCTGTAAGTCAATTTAGCCTTCAAAGCACAGGCTCTGCTTAGTTTGAAACTAGATGGCGTAGTTTCCTCGGATCGTCTAGTTTTGTAAGCAATTATTAATTATTTAAAAAACTTATTATAACAATTTCAATACTAATCCATTGATCTAAAAAACAAAACTACGCAATTATTAAATGCTCTGTTATATTCTGTTTTGTCGCCTGATTGTTTGTAAAAAAAGAACAATCATTAGCTTATAGACATTGGTACTAATTTTGTTGTTGCGTCACTAACATATCTCAATTCTCTTATTTTAGTGAAGATATTTCCAAAATGCTAGTTTTCGCATATATGTGTTAAGATAGCTTTCATTTTTAGTGTGCCTATCCTAGTTTTAGTAAATCTTTGACATTTAGAGCTACGTTTGACAGAGCAAAACACTTTTTAGTGATTTTTAGTTTAGCTTATAGTTTTCGAACATTTTTAACACCATTATAGTTAATTTATGGTGCTTGCTTCATCAACAACCCGTAGTGCCCCACTACTGGGCTCGGGTCTCCTCTCAGGAGAGGATTAAGGCCATACGCCATATGCTGTGCTTGTGTGTTCTTTATAATTCATTTACAGTAAATAGGCATGATGGCAGTAACCAAGAAACACTAAAATTTTGTATTTATCTGATGAAATGGGGTTTATAGAGTATAAAATGTATTTATTTTCATGTTTAGAGGAAGATTCATAGTTTATTAACAAAATTAAAACTACAAAATATAGCAATCCGCCATGTTGAACACCAAACAGAGTGAGTTACGTCACGTTTCTGTACACCTCATTTTGGTTAGATATAATCGACGATCACTTTACTGTTTTTAAGTGCTATAATTGATACTGGTTGACAAATGGTGACATCACCTCTGCGACGTGACATCACAAGCAGACGCCATGACACCACCGAGTGTTTTGGCGTGAATTTTAAACTTAAAATAAAAAATGCATTTTTTTCCTAATATAACTTTATTTTTTGTAAAAATATGATTACTGTTGGCAATAAAAGATACTTCTGAACATCATAAAACAGTAATTTTAAATTAGTCATCATGCCTATTATTGAAATAGTCTATAAATAAAATATTTTTATTTCTATAAAAAAATAAGTAAAGTTGATGATGAGTTTACCAGAGCCCAAATGCCCTACCGCTTGATTCGGGAGGGAGGGACTCATAGGACTTACGACATAGGCCTCTCTTAGAAAGAAGGTTTTGGCTTGGGCTGGGAAGCTGGCCAGACAGGTTTTTTAAAGGGTTTGTTTCAAAGTTAAGATAAATAGGGGTCGTGACATTCTGTATTCTGAATCAGTCTTCCCTCTCTCACAAATTTTTCCAAGCTATTCATCCCATATGGCTGTGGGATCAGCTTTCCACGTGTATGGACCAGATAGAGAGAGCCACGCCATTAGGGGCGTAGTTTGACGTGTGTGCGTCCAAAGCAGGTGAAGCCGGTGAAGGGGCTGGAGTGGCAGCAGGGCGCCGTGAGCTGCGCACGCTGGTCGGGCGTGTTCCTGCGCGACGTGCTGCTGCACTGCGGCCTGGCCGGCGTCGACACGCACGGCCTGCACGTCGTCGTAAGTGCTGTTACTGCCGTGCCACTTTCTAATGCCTTGAAGTGTTGTGGGTTCAAACCCTCACGTGGGACATCGCTTTATGTGATCCACTAAAAATTTCAATATTTTTTGTTCCTTAATTTACGATTCTTAAGGGTATTATTTTTGTTCAAATTTGAATGGACCGTTTAAAAGAAGAAGTTCTACCAAATTTAAAAAGATATTTCTAAATAACGGACTTCTGACTTAACAAACGTGTGTTAAAATATTTAAATAAAAGTTTATAAGCAGTCGCTAGTAGATTTTAAAGTTCACAATAATTCAGTTGAAATAATGAGTATAAAAGGAAAAGTAGGAACGTAACACCGTATTTCCTATTCATATACTATCACATAATGTGGTGATCCGTCACCACAGCAACAGTGAGTCTGTTGATTAAATTTATCAAATCAATAAAGTAATTTTGTACAATTTCTTATAGGATAAAACCTCATTCAGTTCACAGGTTCAGACGTGGACGCAACTGGGCAGAACTTTAGCACGTCCATACCTTTGGAGCAAGCGTTGAACCCGAACGGCAGAATAATCCTGGCGACTCACATGAACGGGGAAGTCTTGCCGAAGGACCACGGGTACCCGCTGAGGGTCATAGTACCTGGGGCTCCGGCCGTCAGAAGTGTCAAGTGGCTGCGTAAGTTATTTTATATACTATTATCCTTATTTAATACGAAAGCTGAAAAAGTTTGTTCAAAACCAATACTAGATTACTGTAGTTTTTCATAAACTTATATTTTATCCAAATACAAAGCTTTTTGAAAGTGATAACTTCTTTAGGCGCTTTGAGCACTTTTCGAGTGAACAAAAATGATGGTACCCGCGTCATCGTCACTGAACGCTTCCCATGAGCTGTATACTGTGTATATATGTACATACAGTATTGGGCAAGAAATAATGCACACCGACCTGCAAGAAGAGACATTCGGCTACTTTCGGCTTTGTAGAGCATTGTCCCTTTCGCACACTATAGGTGTTAACTTTTGTCAGTCGTTCGACAAATGCGGTGGAGTTACGGACTTTTAGTATTTCGTCGGAAAGGGGCAACGCTATACAAAGCCGAAATTAGCCGAATGTCTCTTTCTAGAAGTCTATGTGCATTATATCTTGCCCAGTACACATATACAATATATACAAATAGGATATCTCTCTACATAATATATACTTTTCAATTCTATCGGCAGTTCCCAAAGAATGCCCCGCACTTTTTTTCTTGTGTTTCTTTGTGTTAATGTATTTATTATTCTAATGATAATATGTTTAGGGTGTTTCGGCTTTTGTACTGAGTAAGCCTTGTATAATATATAGTTCGGATAACAATGCATGCTATAATTTGTTACGTCTATTATTGTGGAGGGTAATAGATATGACTATGTAAAGGTCAGATGTGAAACCATCAACAGACATAGGGATTGACTCTACAGTGGTTTATTAGTAAATGTTTCGAATTCAAAACTGCAGATTCCACATTTAGTGCTACCATCTAGAGTCTATTAGGATGAGAGTGGATATTTTTTTAAATTTTGGGTCCTTTAAGTCTCATTTGTTTGGTTTAGTTTTATACTTTTTTATGTCTTGTTGATTGGGAATGCAAACGAGCTATCTATAAATTTCATCACACGCGAATTCGGAAGGTACCTTTGTCAAAATCTGAAGCCTTCCCTAAGCAATGCTTTCATCGTTCCTTCTTTTATGCCCGGAGTATAGGCCCCAGAAAGGAAAATACTGTGAATTTTTTAATACATCTCATATAAGCGTCAGGTCAGCCGTCAGTACACAGCAAATATTGTGCACAGAGTCGATAACCATTTCGAAGGACGAGAGCTCGTCCCACTGGCACCAGAAGGACTACCGCTCGTTCAACGCGTCCAGCACGTGGGAGACGGCCGACTTCGCGTCGGCGCCGCCCGTGTACAGCCTGCCCGTCACCTCCGCCTTCTGCGACCCCGCCGACGGAGACACTTGCGTCGTCAGCGACGGACACATCGAGCTCAGGGGTACGCTACCTGTTGGATACTTCATCTCACTTACTTCAATGTTTTTCATTATTTTAATTTAATATAGAAAAAAGTGTGTGTGTGTTACTAATAATGTATATAATTTAAACGAATTGCCGTCTTCATTATTTCTGAAGGTGCCAAAACAAAATGTTCTAATGAACTAATAACTCGTTTCAAAAAATTAAAAAAAGCCAAGTGACATATTAATTATAAAATGCAAAAAATATTTTAAGGGTTGTTAAGCATACGTACCTATTTGCAGTTTCCGCATCGATCTTGATATCTGCATCCATAATACATGGAAACAAGTTAGACAAAACTGCCCATGAATTTGTCCTTTTCCAGTCAATTTGTACATCTACAAATCACCTGGAAGAAAAAGCTTTAAAGCGATCACCAGTTACTGATAATGATAAATGTGTTATATTCATCTATGTATTAACTGGTGTACTATAAAGTTTCTTCTATTCCACTGTGCTATCGACAAACTGAAGTCATAATCCACTTTGCCAATATATCGTTTGAAATCGTCAAAACAATAAAGATTTCCATTCTTTACAGTGTTTAAATAATAAGTAAGTTACGTTGTACTGGTCGGGAATCTATATTTACATTTATCATCATTGCAACAGATAATATATTAAATAAAACAGTAGTCATCATGTTTAGAATCCATGTTCTTTGTAATTAATTATAACTCAGAACAAATGACGAGAAATGTCTCACATATACTGCAACAGATAATTAACTGTGTAATTAACTGATAGGATAATAAGGTCGTTACATGGAAATGTATATTTACGCGAACGTCGACCTAATCGTATTTGAATGTCTGTAAGAAAGTATTGATAGTACACGGGCGATGTATTTTTTTTCGGCCATCTAAAACAACGCCATCCAGTTCCAGGCTAAGTGGAGCTCGTGTTACGGGTACTAGACAACCGATATAAATACATATATACTTTTTTGTAAATATACACATATCGAACGTGGAAAACAGCCAAACTCCGAAACAAACATTTGCAGATGCTAGACATATTAGGTCTGGGGAATGGAAACCGAGAGCTGTAGGCGGCGTGTGTGTCGGCAGGGTACGCGTACTCGGGCGGCGGGGCGCGCGTGGTGCGCGTGGACGTGTCGGCGGACGGCGGCGCCACGTGGCGGGCGGCGCACGAGCTGCGCGCCGACGCCGCGCCGCCGCCGCGCCACTTCGCCTGGACGCTGTGGGCGGCGCGCGTACCTGCGCCCGCGCACCTCGCGCAGGTACCTCCCACCGCTGCACACCTACCATTGACTGCGCCCGCGACGAGTATGGTGGCACTACTCTAGAATTCTACTCACGCTTTCACCATCGGATAAAATAATTTTGGCAGCTTTTACATTTACAAAATACTGATGACCCCAGTCCGTGGACACCAAATAACTTCTCTAGATCGATTTAATATCCAGGCCCGTGTCGGTGTAGCGATCGTCACTCCTCGTAACGTTGGACAACTGTATATATGCCTATCGGCGCGAGACCTTCTATTGCACGATTCAGGATTAGTAGTTTCTTCGTTTCCTTTATTACTCCATAGTTCGGCATATCTTCAGTACATGGTGCAGTAGTGTGGTTCTGTTTTGCGTTGTAGATGGATGTTTCAACATATGTTAATCTAAGCCATCCTCGTAAACAAAGAGTCCCAAATACACTACTAACCTTTGAGTCCCCATAAGTTGGGCTTACTTGACTTAACATCAGTTTTTGTAAGTCGAACCAGGCGATTAGTACCACTCACGGTACTAATTCTTACCACTTTATTCATAAACATTATTTATCGTTAAGCAACGTTTCTATGTTATTTTCGACTTTAAGTCTGTAATTTTACAGTTGAAAATAACATAGGAACATTACTTTAAGAGGGTCTATATTAAAGCTTCTTACTATTTCTTTACAGATAGAATTATGGGTGAAAGCAACAGATAATAATTTCAACACTCAACCGGAAAAATTCGATGATATTTGGAACATCCGTGGTATATTAGGAAATGCATATCATAAGATCAAAGTCAATCTAGTTCATAAATAGACTACCGTTTCTTCTAGTACAAGTAATGCATAATATTTTTTTATCAGAATTTTTGCCTTTTGAGACCCTATGTGGACTATTTCGAGATTATCATTGAGCTGCAGAATGTGTTGAAACCGTACCTATATCTCAAATAGAACAATTAACAATAACTACAAAAAACAAGTGTTCATCCCTGATTTTTCTTCCTCAGAGATTGTTTTTTTAAATTCCTCTCTTAGTCATCCAAATACTAGTCATATAAATACATAATACAAACAGCATCAGCTGCTAAAATTTAAAGATTTTAGGCTCTTCGTGGTTGAAGCAATCAGGACTAGTAATTATATTATGTTGATATTGACGTACTAAAGTCGCCCAGTCGAAATATTGTCTTCCATCTTGTTTTTGGACTGCGTTTTTGGACTGCGAAATTGTTTTATTGTATTGGTTGTAGCACCCCCAGTGTTAACTATTAAGGCTCACAGAACGGTCGACGTTATTTTGTTTTTAAAAAATAAACCAATTCTTAAATAAAACTATGTTTTCTTTACATACCCCTAACTCAAGTCTCAATACCTCAATAAAAATCTGTTTTTCATTTCGGAAATATCCGAATCGTAACTTTACTTCCAATTACTATTGAAACAAACCTCATACTCACTTATAGTGTAACAGCTCTTGCTGATTTTTTCAGGAAGCCTCTCCATGTGGCGATGAATTAAGAATACGAAGTGTCACTACTCTTATCATCCCGTTGGTGTCATAAGAACCGTATCAGGGAGTAAACTACGCGAGACATCAGCACTGCGAACAGAAGCAGAATATGATACAAACCTTTAAACATACTAGCCCGTCTGACCAGTACGCCAAAACCTCATTTAAAAGATGAGGAATATATTTAGCAGTGAACTACTTAAAACCGTTGATGATCATGAATAAGTAGCCCTATGTCCTATTCTAGACTATAATCTATCTCTGCACTAAATTCTATACAACCCCGTTCAGTCGTTTTAGTGTGATTGAGTTACAAACATCCTCTCGGCGATACAAACATCCTCTCGACTATACAAACTTCTACATATAAAATTTGTGGGTATATGTTGGGTAGTTATACCTAACAATTAATCAGTTTTACTTAGATACCTACTCCAGAAGACTTAAGGCCAGATAAATAAATAAATAAATAAATATGTTCAGACATTTTAACACACAACGCCATCTAGTCACAAACTAAGCAGAGCTTGTACTATGGGTACTAGATAACTGATATTAATACTTTTTACAATTTTTTTTTGTAAATACATATTATACACAGAAAACACCTAAACTCCGAAACAAATATTTGCAGATCATACAAACATTTGATCCGACACAGGATTCGAACCCGAGACCTCTTGCACAGCAGTCGCATCCGCTACCACTACGCCACAGAGGCATTTAAATAATGTAAATGATGTATCAAGTAAATAGATGAGAAGAATAACATAACACTTCAACTCGCAATAAACATACGATGCGACAGTAAATTAATTTATTCGCTAATACTGGACATATCTGCTTTTATCTCGAGTACACACGTAATTATTGTTCAGCCAAACGATTTGTAGGCATGTATTGTTCGCCGGGATCAATCTTTCGACCTTTAGTAATTGATAATTGCTCTGTTTAAGATACTGTTATCGACTTCTCGTCCCTAAATAGCCGTAATGTGTAAAACTACGTTACATATTATGTAGGTATGTTCGTTCGTCTTTTATCTATCTTAGAAATCCTATGAATTATCTATTATAGGTTCTAGGTTTGAAAACTGGAAACCTGGTATATGCCGCCATGATTTGGTGGAAGAAAGCAATTGCGATTCTCGATCCCATAGTCATTGGTAAACTTTAGTCTCTTTAGTCGGTAAGAGCCAACAGACCCCTTAGCCCTCTTTGAGAATTTGATGACGAAGAACATCCGTGAGGATTTCCCACCCTGCTTACATATACCTATGATGCTTTTTGCTTGCTTTTCTCTTTTTTAATTCGGTTAAAAGTCAACTTTTCAAAAATTATCAAAAATACAAGACAACAACAACTCACAATGCTACATACATACATTCATGTTTTAATTAACAGTTTCGTGAATTTGTACTTTTTTTTTAATAATAATTATAGAGTTCCTATTGGTTTTGCGTGTTTGTTGATTACTCAGGAATGTTGTATATCTACATATTTGATTGCCGCTTCAAACGGTATTTAAATATTTAGATACTGCAAACAGCACTCATTTACATACTCAGTTTTGTGTGGAAATAAAATTTGTGTGGTCGGTTTATACCAGTTTCATTGATCATCGGAATGCTTCCAGCGGTCAACAACCTAGGTTTGTACTTTGGAACAATGAAACAAATATGTTATCAGATGTGCTCTCGTAAGCCAAGTGCTGTCCCAAACAGTGTAGACATACAACTAATTCATCAATCATCATCAACAACCCATAATGTCCCACTGCTGGGCTTGGGTCTCCTTATTATTTTATATTCAAAAAACTATTTCACTCTTGAAAGGGAACTTATAATGTAGAGTTGGCAACACTGCGTTTATTGGAGTCGAAGGTCACCGAGATATAATATATTCATATTGCCTACAATAATAACAGTAGTGTCTAATGTAGAATCGCCGGTACACTGTAACGTAGTGCTCCATAGTCGCCGGCTACAAACTCAATATGTTTGTAGTCAGAATTATTAAAAGTAAAATTAACAACATCGGCAATTTACTACCAACTAGTGCAAGACAAGTTCACAACCACAATCAGTTATATAAAAACATCAGTGAAGATAATCTTAAAGTTGTTATTCGTGGTGAGTGTCTGCAGTTTCCCTACGTGTGGTTAAGAGAAAATTGCCAATGTCAAGAATGTTACCACCCTTCAGCTCAAAGCAGGATATTAGATTGGAGTAAATTCGACCTCAACGTCAAACCAACTCAAGTGCAGGAAAATGAAAAGACAAATTCTTTACACATCAACTGGGACGATGGACACATTTCTCAATACAACTTCAACTGGTTAAAATTTAGAAGTTTTACACCGGAAAACCAGAAGAAATACACGGAAACTATTTATAAACCTAAGAATATAACATGGCACGGCAAAGACTTCAGTAAAATATTGTACAAACAGGATTACAATGACATTCTAAATTCGGACACAGCTCTATACGACTGGCTACATATGCTTTCAATTTACGGTGTTGCATTGATTCAAAATACGCCCCGCATTGAAACAGCTGTAGATGATGTAGTGAATAAGATTGGCTTTTCTAAACAGACGCATTACGGATCTAAGTTTGTCGTACAGCATGTTGAAAATACTAGTAACGTAGCATATTTGTCAAGCAACTTACAGCTACACACTGACTTGCCATACTACGAATACTGCCCGGGAACAAATCTGTTACATTATCTCGTTCAGACGGTTAGTCAAGGGGGAGACAACTTATTATCAGATTGTCACTATACCGCTAACTATATGAGGGAAAATCACCCTGAACAATATGAAGTATTAACGAATGTTGAAGTCGAATGGAGGGATGTTGGAACAGAGTTTGGAAATGATTTTTTTAAACTGTATCGCGCTCCAGTCATATGTTTGGACCGACATAGAGAAATAATAAGAATCAACTTTTCAATACCCCAAAGAGGGAGTCAATTTCCTGGGCCTATAGAATTAGTTAAGCCTTGGTATGAAGCTCACAGTTTATTTTGGAATTTAAACCACAAGTTTGCTGCGAAGTTTAAAGCCTGTTCTGGGGACATTCTAGCTTTTAACAATATTCGATTGTTGCATGGCCGAAATGGGTATGAAGATAGTTCTGAAAATGTTAGAAAAATTATCGGCACCTATCTCGACTGGGATGAGATTTACTCAAGACTGAGATGTTTGAGAGTGAAGCTAAAAAACGAGGATGGTTTATGCTGATTAGTTTACTTCAAAACTAGACTATGTATTATGTAACTTATTATCTATCTTAATATATAATCAATATAAATAAATGAAATTGAAGTGTCTTTTTGTAATTTCCAATTTTTTATTATGCTTTTAACAAAATGCATGTGAAAGTGTACATCAACAACCCATAATGTTCCACTGCTGGGCTCGGGTCTCCTCTCCGAGGAGGGTTAAGGCCATTCGTCCCCACGCTGGCCAAGTGCGGGTTGGGGACTCGTACGTGGGGAAAGTGTACGAGTACTCACATTGAAAGTGCAAACAATTTTTAAAATATTTGTCTGTTTGTCTTTTTGTGATGTGATGACTAATTATGATGCCACTTCCACTAGCAGATAACTGCTAAGGGCGTGACTAAGGCTACTTTTTTAAACTACCTTCGCCCCGTGGCGTAGCCCGCGGTGGTTGTTTTACCATGGCTAACACCGCGGGGCTCAGCTAGTACGACATACATGTAATTATTTCGTTATGTTTCATAATAACTAATCTTTGTGAATCATTGCTCTGTTCTATATTGGTAAAAGTCCTAATTTGTCTGCGTACTCTTGCCTCAAAGGTCAGCGACAGTACATAGCGGTTTATGATACAAAATCACGCAGATAATGACAACTATTTATTTATTTCCCCTTTTAAGAAGAGTATCTAGTTCAGGTTTTTGGAGCTTTCTATTAGTAACGATAAACTCTAAATAGGATATAGTTCTAAAATTTCTTTTTTTTTTCAAATAGGTGGTATGAATTCTGATACAATCATAGGACAATTTTATGTTGTCAGAAAGTTGACATTAAGTGTTCATGTTTTTTAACATACCTGCAACTAGATTGACTTAGATTATATAGATTATTATTGACTGCCTCGGTGGTGCAGTGGTAGCGTATGCGACTGCTATGCCTGAGGTCTCGGGTTCGATTCCCGGGTCGGACCAAATGTTTGTATAATCTGCAAATATTTGTTTCGTTGTTGGGTTATATGTGTATTTGTATCAGTTGTCTAGCACCCATAATATAAGTTCTGCTTAGATTGGGACTAGATGGCGTTGTGTGTAAGATGTCTGAAATATTTATTCATTTATTATTTTAGAAGCAATAATTCTAATAGGCCAAAGCCTCATTTCGAAAGAGATACCTACGTCCAGGAGTGGATTTTTAGAAGCTTAGCCTCTTGATTGGGCCGTTGTACGTGGGTTTGTCATCTTCCTATTCTAACCATCCAAGATCATCCCAGAAGCTCAGCAGCCATTTCAGGTCACTAGATGTTTGCGGGAGCGATGCTGATCGGAGGATGTCCGCCCATTGATCTGCTACACTTCTACATTCTGTGAGAACGTTCTGCGGCGTTTCTTCTGCCTCAAGCATCCCCTGCACACGGGGCTCTCTGTTATTCCTTTAGTGAATAGGTGCTTATTTAGGGAACAACGCCCAGTCAGGATACCTATAATAATTCTAAGCTATTCTATTCTAAGCATTTTATAGTATTATATAATGATTTAGTAGTCTGTGATAAAAGAAATAGAGAAATATGGTCAGACCTGTTGTAGTATTGGTTAAACTCTGACTGCAGTTATAATTCTTGGTTTAATACCAACCCATGACAAATATTGTGTAATAAGCAAGATCATTTAAACAGAACATAAAATTGTGTATTAAAAAAAACAAATTGTTTTTGTTTTTTCTAGATTCTTTATGCCAGGTTATATATATACAAATAAATAAACTTGTAGTGTGTTTGTAATTTCAAATTAACAGCTTTTCAGTCAATGCATATAAAAGTATTATGTATACAATATTTACATCAAAAATCAATCTTATTTTCTGTACATCTGTTTGTTGCTACTAATCTCTGGAACAGCTGGACCAATTTGAATGTAACATAGACAAGCAGATAGCTGATGATATACAGAGTAACATATGCTACTTTTTTTAGACTAGCTTCTCCTCGCTTTACCTTACAACCCTAACATACAGGTTACATTGTGTGACTCGGGTAGTGTTTAATAAATTGAGGACTGTAAAGAAGTAATATGATAACGTGGAGCTAGTTTCATTGAAGACCAAAACAATGCAGACCATACCTTCATTGGTTTTGGAATTTTGAACTCCATATTAACTACAAAATTAGTATTTAATATCACAAGTCCTTTTGGAATAAGGTTGCTTATTTTAGTTTGTAATAATAAAATAAAAATAACATTTAAAATCACTATTTAACCTCTATATAAGTATCTATAAAATGATTCCGTATTGAAAACCTTCTTAATGGGATTATTTTGCTGCTCGCCTCTTTAAAATTCTTGGAACTGTATTCTTCCACTTCAATCAATGGAAACTCTTCCAAATCAGGGTTGGCTGCAATACTCACTGCTGTAGACTCATTCGTATGAATATAAATCGTAAAACAAGCTTCTTCTGGTAAATCCTTGAAGTAACTGGAGACAGAGAACAACTTTAAGCAAAATGCTCTTAGATTTTGCTCTGATTGTATTAAATAAGCATCTATTGTTTCATCAAACTCATTATTTCTATCAAACTGAAACATGAATTTTATTAAAGGTTCATATTTATCATCTGTTACAGCAAACTCTACACAATTGAGTTGCGCATTTTTTAAACATTCTGCTATGTGCTTTAGGCACAAATCTATGTATTGGTTAACTTCAGGGTGAATTGACCTATAAACGACTAAATTAAATTTCTTTCGTGTTTCAAAAATACTTGCAGGATAAATTGAGGTATAGTAAAGTATATTATGAAAAGCAATACACAGAAATTCCACAGTTACGTCGACGAAACAGTTATCCATTTTAGTTAATCCCATTCAATTTCATAACAAAGAATTATTTCAAAAGTAGTGTCTTTTACAGCCCACGCTATTTTATATAATTTATGAAACCGACGCCTGCCTAGTCTTGGTCAGGGATTCAAGAGATTATTATTTAATTAAAGTCAGCTCTAAGCTGAGCGCAACAAATAATGATTTCTCTTCTATTGATGAAATGGCAACCACAAAACAACTATTTCTGCCAATGTCAAGTACTTCTTTATCTTCAAGCCTTCGTCGAGATGAAACTAATGATGAAAAAAAAAATTTGGATGTTAAGAAATTGGAACCGTTCGAAAAAACAAAAACAATCTCTCGAGGGGAGATTCTCCCCGGACCTGAGCTGGACTAAATATTCTATACAAAATGATAGTTGTTTTTGTGCCGTTTTGAAACGTCCCTATCGACCGTCTCGCTAAGCATGAAAACGATACATCGATTTTTCAAACATCGATATATCGATCATAAGCATCGATGTTATAATTTCGACAATGAAACCCTAAACATCGACGAAACATCGTTTTTCATGAGCGATATTTTATGAACGATGTTTCATCACTGCGGTATCTTCCGTTCCTTCCATGATCTACTGACATAAGCTGGTACTAATTTGTCTCAGTCACTTGCAAGACATTAACGCCCTTCAACGTAAAAAATAAAACGAACGATAAAACTGAAGTAGAAAATGAATCTCAAAGGTAATGACATGCACCACCTATCACTCCAATAACTGGAGATGTGTTGGAGATGAGGGATGATATGAAGACGCTATTTCCCGGGCTCCATATCCCAGTGAGTGGTTATTCTAAGAAGCTGGAGCTACAATAACTCAAGAGAGAAATCGCTTCCTGGATACCAGGTTGTTAATTTTTTACATTGAATACCATTTTAAAGAAATAATCGTATAAATTATTAAAATGTTTGATTAATATACCTAGTTACTTATTTCATTTCTATTAAAACTACATATTTATACAACAAATATAGTTAAATATTCAAACGGTGCTTATATTAACATCGATGATAGTCTTTTGAAAATATCGATATTCTAAAAGTAATATTTTTTAAGAGCGATGTTACATCCCTCGGTCTCCTAGCGGAGGTCTCGCTTTCGCGTACTAAAATTGACACTTGTTGCAATTGACCGGTGTCTTTCGGTACATCTCTGTCTGCTGATATATTTATTTTTTGTGAACTGAAGGATACAGGTATTTTTTAAGTTTGTGATATTTTAAATATTAATATAACGAGAGTTTATTTTGTGAAACTCGGTACCAAAAAGGCAGCGGAATAACGTTTCACAAGTAAGTTAATTTTTTCTATAAATGTTTATATTGTGTCTGAAGCTTTAAATACCATTATATGCTTATTTTATTAAATTTCATCACACTTAAATCTAAATAGATCTCAGATTTCATTGTTAAATCTGTCTAAAAAATTTCTTCACTGAGTTTTTTTATTGAATTTATCTTCAATATTTTATTCAAAATTATAACAAGCATTTGTCTAAACAAGGACAAAACAAACAAACAGTATTTCAGTTAACGTCAACACACAAATATACCTACCTAAACAAACGAAGATTGTTCCTTTTGACAACCTCGCTTCAATTCACGGTCAGCTTATTATTTTACTTTACAGTTAACACTATACCACTTGCTAAGGCATCACTCAATTATCCACATTTCAATCTAAGGCCTAGTATTTTTTCTAAATCTCTACAACAAACCCTAGCATCTAACTTGCTATTTTCAAAGATAATCTGCATATTTTACTTGTTTACTTTATGCTTTCAGAATTCCGACCGATACACTCACTAAGCAGTTATGGGTGAAAAATATGAAAAAGAAAAATTGGAGTCCTAAATATAACGACCATCTGTGTAGTAAACACTTCATCCATGTCTGTTTGGTAAAATTTGTTTCACGTACAACTTTAAAATATGGCAGTATACCTACATTGTTTTTTGGTGAGTTTCTAGAGATTGTCTCATTGTGATTCTACCAATATTTTTTTGTGTATTATATTTTTTGGTTTTAATATTAAAAATATGACAATGTTATATTGCCAGTGAGTACACCTTCTGTACAAGATGACATGGCTACCACAACACCATGTTTTTCTCAAGCTGCGGGGGTTAAAAGAAAATTTAGCTGTGTTGATGTCCATCATGATTGTAAGTACCCAATCTTAAATTTTACTTGAGTAATAATTTATGTAATTAAGAAGGTTCCTACAGCAAAATATTTAATTGTTACAGAGGCAGGCCCAATCAAACCTCAAAAAAGGTCAAAGACCACTACCGAAATCTGTGAAAGTATTAAGCACGACCACTGCTATCAAAATAGCCCTGGGTCCACAAATAAAATCCTGCAACGTGTAAAAAAATCGCTCAGAACGTCACGAGGTCGTTTAAAAGTTTTATCTCAACACGTTAAAAGGTTGAAAATAAGTGTGTCTTCTTTAAAAAGCAAAATTACTGCTTTAAAAAAGAAAGAAGTTGCTGGATGAACATACTGTAAATATGTAAATTTAAATGGAATTCCTCTTGGAGCAGTCAGTCAAACGCTCAATAATATCCTACTTAAAACTTTTTTCGTTTACGCTGTATTTGCTAGATTGTTTAATATAAGAGATAGAATAGAAGGGCAGTGATAAACCAGATTTGCTTTCATCACGCGCGTAGTTCAAGATTGCGGAATCTACTGTAACTGTGATACAATTGTTATTTATTTATTTTAACAAAAGGAAAATATAACAGCGTTTAGAACACCTGCAGGTAAACAAATCATTTCTCAACATGTATCATCAGAAAATGATAACGCAAATCTCGATCCAGGCATTCCCCTGTGCTTTGTTGGACGAAGACCGAAAATACCTAGGAAGAAAAAGATAAATAATTCTCAGGATTCTACCTTAAAGGAAGAGTTATTTGCGTTGCTGAAAAACTGGAGGAAGGATCAGGATGCCACCTAGAGTATGGCTGGACTTGGACAGCAAAATTGTAATATTCAGGCTAGTGATGAACTAGAAAAGTCCATTAAGTTTATGTCCTCAAAATACGAAGACCTTAGAGGCAAACTTCTCGACATGGAATGTGAACACCAGAAAAAACTTATCTTAAATTATATTTAATATCATGACACTTGAGAACGCTATACAGGATATGCAGAAAAAGCTCAAATCCACAATTATTGAACTCCGTTATTTACGTCGAGAAGTAAAGGTTGAGACAAATTGAAACCTCTAGAAATTGTACAAAATACTTGCAGTTCAAATAATACTCCAATACAGGCGTCCGAGATAAAGGACATATTTAGTATTACTACGAAGTTAGGCACCTCTATAGTTGTTACTGACCTGACCTAGTTTCTGATTGAAAACAAAATATTATGTAGAGTAAAGGAATTTAACCAGACATACCCCAATAATAAGTTATCTTCACTAACAATCGGATAACCATGCCCCTAGACACCGATATATCGTAGTCTCACAAAGAAAAATAGAAAATTATATTCCATGGCTCGTGAAGCGGCTAAAACCCCGAAGTATAAATATTGCTGGACTAAAAGTGGTAATATCTATATGAGGAAGAATGACGGTGACACTCCATTAGTATCATCCCGATCAGAAGTTCAACTTCTGGACATAGTCCTCCCTCAAAGTTCAACACAATAATTGGTGCGGTCAATGTTTAATAGTAAATGGCATCGTATGGAATTAAAAGTCCTACTTCGTTCGAGACGAGGGTAACATCGTGGCCAGAGTTGGAACTAAGTTTTTAGTAGAAATGATTTAGTTTTGGACACGTTAACAAAAATAAAAAGGAAGTGTCGTATGTACTTAACCGAACGTGTAAAGTTCCTGAATAAAAAACTTGAGTAGACTTAAAAATGAAGATTGAAACATAAAGGTAAGAAGGAAGAAAAACCGGCCAAATGCGAGTCCGACTCGTGCACCGAGGCTTCCTTACAAACTTGTAGGTATATATGATGTAACAAAAAGTTTATGCTTTTGGCAATTGTTCCTTTATCTGTGCCATAAGACGTTGCTTCGTACCAAAATTCAAGATTCTGTGTTCATGGGAAGTACCCATATAGGTTTTGAATCCCTGAAAAAATTTGCAGCATAAAAGCTGTATCTTGATTGCCTTGGCTTTCAGTTTAATTTTTTCACAGCTCCAAGGGACAGTAGACCTGAGTATTTGATATGATTTTCAGCTTGACAGACAGGCAGACGTGCAAAAAAGTGATACTATATGTTCCGTTTTTTACTTTTGAGGTACGGAACCCTAAAAATGGAGGGAAACTTGATAATTTTTATGCTTGTTAAATTATATTGTTTTTTAACTTTTTTAAATTTGGGAAAAGTCATAAAATCAAGCAACGCAATTTTAACGCAAATCTGATATTTTTTGGAGATTTATTAGCAATATAGAACTTATTAGAGAAAGACAAAAGAAAGGACAATTTGTAGGACGTTGAAAGAACACAGTTTTAAATGAGGCCCATTGGGTACTATTCCATTTTATTATAATACAGTTACAACTACATACTGATTTAATATATTATGGAGGTACAAAATTGATTGCGTGATAGTGTAAGTCACCTGTTAGCTTCAAATGACGTGGATTCGATCCTACATGGCACTACACTGTGTGATCCACAAGATACTTTGACGAGTCTGGGTTTTCTTTCAGACCTTTTCTTGATAATTTCCCGTGACATAGGGGAGCAGTCCTTTTATAAAACTACGTAAAATTAATTAAATTGTTTATTGATTTCAATAATAATTATCTATCACATTATGTTCTACGCGTTTCCCCATTACTTCTTGCCAGGTTCTGTGTCTGGGATTGCCTCTAAGCCCTGAAATAAATTATAGGTCAAAATTACTAAGTAGTTTATTTTGGTTATTTTATCAATACTAAGTATTAAAAATATCAACTGCAATTTTTGGATCATCATCAGCCTATCGCTAGTCCACTGCTGGACGATGACACTTGGTTCGATCCTTGGCTTATAACTCGTCTTCTAACAGCCTCAAAAAAAAAACCAACCACCAGCTAACGGCTATTCACCTATATTTTCATTTTTTACGTGCCAAAAACACCTGTAGGCCGCAGGCATAGTAAAACAAATAAAAATTTGTTTATTCCATGGCTTCCTCATTTGTTTTATATAAAAAAAACAAAAATATATACATAAAATGAAAATAAAATAATGGAGTAAAAGAACTTGAAAGGAGAGTTAAGTCTAATTTGTGGACAATTAAAATAAAAAATATGTTATGATCTTAAACTGTATGTTTTAATTTCTTTAGAATGAGAATGAGTTAAGTCATTTTAAGTTCGTGTATAAATGTCACCGTAAGATTATAATCTATCTCGCGAGATTATAAACTATCGAAAGATTGTAAACTGTAACACATGGCTTACAATTAAACGTACTATTTTTCGTTAGATTACAATGAATCGACATCATAGGGAACTAAAAAGTCTACTATGTTCAATAGTTAAATTGAATCGAAGTGAAACCGTTAAATCACAATCTGTCGCGCATCAATGTCAACGGTCCCTAATTGGTCGGTCAACTTCTTTGATTAATCACAAATTCATTTTACTGCCACAACTATTTTATGTACCCAATTCTAAAGCTGTGAGGTATTTTCTACATGAAATTAATTTACAATCACAAAAATACTTCACATTCAGTAACAAAAGAATTAACACAATGACGGTTTCATTTAATATGTTTCATTGTAGTATATTACAGTTCACAATTTTTTGATAGTTTACAATAATTCAAGATAGATTACAATCTCACAGTTTCACTTCAATAGATTATAATCTAACTAAAACAATACAATATGTTTCATTGTAGTATATTACAGTTCACAATTTTTTGATAGTTTACAATAATTCAAGATAGATTACAATCTCACAGTTTCACTTCAATAGATTATAATCTAACTAAAACAATACGTTAAATTGTAAGCAGTATGTTACAGTTCATAATATTTTGACAGTTTACAATCTCGCAAGATAGTTACAATCTATACAATCTAACGGTTTTGACAATCTGACGATAACATATACAATGGTAGTATTCGAGTAAATGGTGGAGGAATTTGGGAATAGGTTGATTATCGAGTAGGGATATTAAGATCAGTTTTGAGAAAGATAAGATGTAAAATTCTCAAAAAGTAGCTACAGTTGTATGTTTAGGTAATGGATAGAGTGGATCAACTTACAACAACATTATAGGGGTTTCCATTAATTCGTAGGTCCCGTTGGTAGAGGTGGCGGTCCCATCTTTCTATCAATGAGCGTCTGAAATGCTACAAAACAATGTGTGGTTAGTTGAAAATTTTTTTAAAGAGTATTATATATACTAATAATATAAAGAAGTTAAGTTTCTAGTAGAGTGTCTAAACGTAGAGTTTGTATGGTTGTAGGGGGTAATGCACGGAAGCACTGATCTATTCCTGAAAATTCTTTCACTTCACTTTCAATACAGCAAAAAATAATAGTATTTGTAAATCAAATCGAAGAAAAACGGTAGGTTAACAGCCAACAATTCTTCGACGAGCACTTCCGGCAGCTTGCTCCCAAGCTGGTCGACACTGCCTCCGCCCTAGGGCGACTTTTGCCCAATCTGGGTGGAGCCAGTGTCGCGACGAGAAGCCTCTTCACGGGGGTGGTCCGGTCGATGGCGCTATACGGCGCACCGGTGTGGGCGTCGGCTCTGACCGCCCAGAATAAGGCGCGCCTCTGGCGCCCTCAGAGGGTATTGGCGGTCAGAGCCATACGCGGATACCGCACGGTGTCGACCGAGGCGGCGTGCGCCTTGGCCGGAACACCCCCGTGGGATTTGGAGGCGGAAGTGCTCGCCGAAGTTTATCGACGGGTGGCTGAATTCCAGGCGGAGAGTGGCATGCGCCCTCCGCCCGAAGAGGTACGCGAGTGGCGTGAAGCCGCCCGTCGAGCCACTATGGTTCGGTGGTCGTCGCGGCTGGAGGCTCCACGTGCTGGCTTCGCCACCGTGGAGGCGCTCCAGCCCGTCATCCTCGAGTGGGCAGGGCGGCAGCACGGGACCCTTTCCTTCCGACTGACGCAGGTGCTTTCCGGGCACGGTTGCTTCGGGAAGTACCTGCACTCGGTCGCGCGGAGGGAATTGAGTCCCGCCTGCCACCACTGCGACTGCAGTGAGGACTCGGCCCAGCACACGCTGGCCGCGTGCCCCGCTTGGGCGCCGCAGCGTCGGGCCCTCACTGCAGTCATCGGAGGAGATCTCTCGCTGCCGGCCGTCGTACGCTCCATGGCCGGCGGCGAGAGCAGTTTTACCGCGGTCGCGACCTTCTGCGAGGAAGTCATCTCGCAGAAGGAGGCGGCGGAGAAGGCCCGGGAGGACGATCTCCACTCGGACCCGATCCGCCGCCGGCGAACCGGGCGGCGGAGGCGCGCCTACCAGCGCCTCATGCCGCCCTGAGTGTGGCCTCGGATGGGCGGGACGGGTTTTCCCCCCCATCCGCTTAGAGGCCACCCGCGAGGGGGGGCGACGTAATGCGTGTGCCGTACGTCGCCCACCTTGAGAGTTTTAATATCGGAGACGGAGCCCGCTTCAGTGCGGGCTGGCGCTGGGAGGGGTCCGGATGGCGTAAGAAAGCGGTTCCTGGATCCCTCCCTTCTCAGGCGCAGAGTGGCACACCGTGGTGATTTAGTGGGTAGTCTGGCTGGTGTCAGTCAGGAGTCCCACACGAAGCGAAGCCCCTGTACCCGCAGGGGGGGAGCGAAGTGCGTAAAGGCATTCCACCAGGTCAAAAAAAAAAAAAAAAAAGGTTAACAGCCAACAAAGTGGGCACAGGTTGGCTAGTAAGTAATACATTAAATTACTGTGTTACTATATCTAACCATACTTTTTTAAAAGACAACTTTTTACATTCCAAATTCTGCATTCATCACCATCAAATAGCCTGTAACATTTTATTGAAGGCTTTGGTATATAACACAACACATGCCAGACGGGTTGGACTGTGTGTTTTAAGTTTTCCTTCTAAGCAGTGAAGTTGTCCTAGCAGTTTGCACCCTTAGTTGGCTTTTAACAACACCCATGGGATTAACAGTGGCAGTAACACTTGATATTTTGAATCTAACATCAGAGAGGAATGTATTTAGGGAGGTCCATAGCGACAACTTAAACCAGTGGTGGTAGGCTATTCTAATTAATACTGCATTACTGGTAACGAAAAGATAAGTACATTTATCAACTATAAAAACAAGTGAAGATTTAAGCACTATTGTAGCACACAAATGTAATTTCGTTCATTAATTTTAAATATTCTTAAATAAATATTCTTCTATGCATGTCTGATTAAGCATAAAATATTAACTAAATAATCAAAGACGTAACATATTAGCCTTGACTTTATACGAAAGAATAACATGGTATAACTCTTAATAGTTAAAAAAATAAAGCATTGGTTGAGTAAATGCATTTTGTCATTTTTATATTCAAGATCTAAACTACTTGTCTATTAATACAAAAGATTATAATCTGTAAAAAGAAAAATGATACAATCTATGGAACAAGTAACTGCCTACCAAAGAGTGTTATCTAATACTTTTGTTGTTTGGGATTTATAATACTTACATTGCCTAGTACTAAATTGTGAATGTGGTAAAGACCCCAGCCCGGTAAGCCTAAGCCAGCAACTATAATGAAGGCACTAGGTAGAATTTCGTACCACATTATAACAAGATATCGAGGCTATCGATCGAATTATTTTAGATTTAATTTTACAATAAGAATGACAGCAACTTGTGTGCTACCAGACTTCAAAACTCAAGCATCAGATAAAAACTGCACAGACAATATATTTTTGGGTAAGTAAATTTATATTTATGTTAAATTAAGTGTATGTGTGTTAACTATGGTAAGTTATATTTTAACATTTAACATTTTTACAATTTTTGTCTGTCTCTCTGTCTGTTTGTTCCAGCTAATCTCTGGAATGGCTGAACCGATTTTTTTTTTCGGAAGAAAAAATTGTAAAAAAAAATTTTGGTTTAAGTACTGTCTATACATACGTATTCATTTAGTAGAAAGTGGTCATTTTAATATTATCTGTCACGTTAAGGGCCATATATGGTGTCATACAAAATTAGACGGTTCAATTTGCAAAACAAGCGTCTATTAAATTTAAAATTGTTTACGTTTGCAAAAGACAAAGATTAAATATAATTCAGGACCTCAACTCACAAATAAACAAAAAAAACGGCCTAGTGCGAGCCGGACTCGCGCACCGAGGGTTCCGTACAAACATGTAGATATATTATATGATGTAACTAAAAATTTAAGCTTTCCACAATATTCCCTTTATCTGTGCTAAAAGATGTCGCTTCGTACCAAATTTCAATAGCCTGAGTTCAAGGGAAGTACCCGATTTTTTTTTTCTTTCGGAAATCCCCTCTGTTACCACCTCCTTGTGGTATGTCGGACTCGAACCGACTAAAACCGCACGCCATCGCGGATACTAGAAGCCGGGGAAGCAGGTGCACCCTAGGAAAGAAAACCCTGGGACCCAACGTACCTCGGGCCACCTACGGTTTCTAGATGGCCCCCTCCAGTGTGGAAACCCCGATGTTTCTGTTGCTGCCCCAAAAGATGGGTCGCGAGCGCTGCGAAGCGCGCTCACCTCTCATCCGAGCCTGCTTTTGCTAGGGCGACAGATGGGCACATCTGTCACTCCCAGGCTTGCGTTTATGGAGGACGGAGATCATTATGTGATTTACAGCGCCCGAGTCATCTGCGGTACCTAGCCCATTCCCGGGCCTGGCGGTCTGGGAGAGTTCTAAGCCTTTTCCAGTCCCGCACCGCCGTCTCTTTGGCAGGCATAACTTGCTCGCAGAAAGAAACTGCAGAGTTCCACGCGCTCTTGCACTGCAACATGACCGCAATCATGTTACCGAGTGAGAGCACCCCCAACCCGATGGCCGCCACGAGATGTCAAGAGATCTTCTCCCATCCCCGACAGGTATTGACCCCTCTCACCTAAGACAGGTCCCGTCACCCATTGCACGGTCCATCACCTAACGATCACAGCTCTCTAAGTGCGCACACGGAATACTGTGCGCAACTTCCCGGGATTGAATGCCATGTTACAGTAGTCACATCAGCAGCCTTTGACAGTTCGCCTCTGGACATACGCAGGAGGATTGCCAGACATAATCTATACATCTAAATAAAATCGGTGTCTGTTTGTTATTTCAAATTAACAGCTTTTTACTAAATGCAAATGAAAGTTCTTAAATTTTCGTCTGTCTGCTTGTTCTGAATAATCTCTGGTACTGCTGCATCGGGACTATCACGGATAAGTAGCTGATGATTGAAGAAATAATTTAGACTATTTTACATTAGCCCCGCAGCGTTTATGTCGTATCGCGTAACACCATGGCGTTCGGCTAATCGTAAGTAATATTGAAAAGCGAATGTGGTGTGTGACGAGTTCCACATATAGCACAACAAGAAAACATACTACAGTGTCATCTACTGGATACACACCAAACTATGGAGTAGGGTACTATACGAAGAAACTACCAATCTAATGCGGCGGCCCGCCAGGCATGATCACCTGGTTGGAGTATCCTCCCTTTATGTCCTGTTCCCCTACATGATTTGTTTATCATCACGCCCAAACCCCCAAACTTCAAACATTCTTTTACCAACAAAAAAGTACACACGCACGTAGCATAGGCTATTTTTACCGAGATAACATAAATGCACAGATTTAACAACATATGTTCGTATAAGATTCTTATTACTAACGTAAACATTCATAAATACCTATTTAAAACGACTAATGGGTAAATCTGGGTGCGTGAGTGAGGGTGAGTGAATTTGAAGAATATAAAGTTAAGTGCTTACATTGCCTGATATTAAATAATGCAACCAATAAGTAGCATATCCTGGTGCGGCTACAGCACCTAATATAATAGCCGCTGCCGGAAGAATTTCAAACCACATTTTGCACGATCTAGAAATTAATAAAACACTGGTGACACTTTTGACAAAATCATACGTTAAAAAACAAATGCTGCTATAATTTGTCCTCTTTTGAAGAAATAGTAAATAAAACAGATGAAACTAACATTACAAAGACCTTTTAAATTTTCTTCCATTCTTTTCTTCTTTATTTGGTGTAATCTTATTTGGTGTACTTACAAATATCATAATAAACAACAATGAAAAAAAATTCCCTAGACATTACATGGTCTGTTCTAAAGTCGTTTGTGTATTTTGTGTTTACAATTTTCGAACGTAATAATTTGTTTTCTTTTTTTATCTTGAAATGGCAACATTACTCATCGGGTCATCAAAAATGGCAGACGTTCCGATCGACTGTGACTTCCCTGTCTGGGGATTATTACCAAAAAAAGAAACAGGGGTTGTCTCGTTTCTTAATAAAAATGCGAATTACGATGGCAGGGATACAATTATTGCTATATTTGATTCCGGTGTCGATCCAGCAGCAGAAGGACTCAAGGTATAAAAGTGTCATGTCACGATTTGTTTAGCTGCAGTTTATTGTATCTTCGGTGGATTTTGAGGGTTGTTGAGGTTTCAGGTGACGAGTACTGGAGAGACTAAAGTTATTGAGAGGTTTGACTGCAGCGGCTGCGGGGACGTAGACACCACTACTATAAAAAAACTAGCAGAAGGATGTATTACCGGCCTAACTGGCCGCAAACTAAAGGTATCTTAACATAAATTTTGCTCGAAATAGATACTGCTTCATTAATTTAATTAACTGCTTACTTAATAGATACTGTGGCCAATTATCCCACTTTTCGGGGATAATTGGCCAGACCTGAAAGTATAGGTAGTGAAAATGCTTTATTGTTAACAAATTTGACAGGCAATAAAAAAATAAAAATTCTCTATTAAGACACTATCAAAGTTAAAGTTATGATTTGTCAACTATAAATGGCAATTTGTAATGTTAAAATTTTTTCCATGATAAATATTCATGAGCTTTCATCATTAAATAGAAAATGTATTTCCCCCATTTTCTGGATACTTTGTTACTATGGTTCGTCTCAAACTTTTGTATAGTTTATTAATTAACATATAAAAGAATTAGTCCTATGAGTGAAGGTGTTCTTAGTTGTTACCCTTGCTTTATTAAGTATTCAGAAAATTTGAGTAATTGGAATATACATAAATACTATATTGTTACTACTAAAATTTTGTCATTATCATCTCACTTGAAGGATGGCTCATTACTTAAATCAAACTAAAGTGTAATTTTATTTCGTAGTAATTATAGAGTTTTAAAGTGCATATAAAAAAATTGAAACTGTACTTTTTCTTATAAGATACCAGAAACATGGAAGAATCCCACAGGAGTATGGCGTGTGGGTGTGTTGCATCCATTCAGCCTGTATCCTACTAAATTAAAGGAACGTGTACAAGAGCACCGTAAGGAACTTGGATGGGATGTAGGTTATAAACCTGCCTTTGCTGAGGCAAACAAACAGCTACAGGACTTTGAAACTGATGTTGGTGAGTATACTGGAGTGATACCACTGCCTCACAAGAAACCGGTGTGAAATAGCACTTGTGCTGTGGTTCACCAAGTGAGTGACGTTCCTGCCTTTGGCGTTATGGGTGTCCATGGGCGGCGCTAATCGCTTACTATCAGGCGATATGTCTGTTCATTTGTCACCTATTCATAAAAAAAACTAGATAATATCAAGAATAATTTTAGTTTATTTGATTACATCATCATTATCATAAATTCTGATAAGAATCAAGATCAAACATGAACCTGTTCTTTCCATGGAATGAAATATAAATATTTTATAATAATTAAGCCTTTAAACCAACTTAGGAAAAGTAAGAAGGAAGGGTAATAATTTTGTAGTTTATGTATGTTTATATATTTTATGATAGTGCCTAAACTACTGAATCAATTTAAATTAAATAGTATCAATAGATTTATAACACCTGAGTCAAGTAGGCTATATGAATTGTTTAAAAAGGTTTTACAAATTATTATTATACATATATATTAGGCATAGGTTTTGGTTTTTAAAATAATTAACATTTTTCTTAATTTTTAGTATCTAAGAATGCCACATTGAGTCCTGAAGAAAAACTTCAAAAAGAGGAATTAGAAGCTAGAGTTGAAGTATTGCAAAATGCAGAGAAAAAATATAATGATGTTGGACCTACTTATGACTGTGTTCTATTTCACGATGGCTCCGTTTGGAGGTGAGGCATTCATGTTAACATATATAGCTATAGCACTAGCGATTGTGTCATCATTTTTCCCCTTAGCACATATAATTTTACCATATTCTCATACAGTGGATACTCAATGAACCAGATATTGGTCTAGATATTTGTGAATCTGTATATATTATCCGTATATCCTGTCTATCCATATACATTGCAGGCAGCTTCACTACATCAATCCCAACAACATTTGTTCTATGACTTTTTACAAATCTTGATAAATTGCCCAAAAAAAATAAAACAAGAAAATGTTTGTGCCCCGAGTTATTTATTGCTCTGTATGTTGTAAGTATACGTAAAATGACAACGCCCGGGCGCCCCTACCTCGGCCCCCGCATTCATTCGACGCTTCGGTACTAACTACCTATCACAGTTGCCCGCGCTTTTTTTAGCCGGTCGATTGAAGTCAAATTTACACTAAGAAAGTAATACTTATCTTAAAATTAATTCAGATTATTACATTTTTACGTTAAATGTATCAATTCAGCTTCTTAGAAGTAAGTTTGTTAAAACCCAAGCACGTCTCGATAAGTAGGTACCTAATAGGTACCTACAGTGAAACAAAACGAGATGATAATTTATCTAATAACTCGTTCGCACTCTGAATCCACTTTTCCTTCATACTTTATCAGGCTTAGAACTAGCCACATTAAATAATGAAAGAATTAGTAGTCTAAAACCTGAAATCTGCATTAGAGAAAAACATATTTAATAATTATTCCTTTAAAAATGTTACTAAAACAATCATTTATTTTTTTATGCAGGCGTATTTAAAAATTGAAATCAGTTTATTTACATTTATTTACAAAAAGATTAGAAAAGTATTTACAGATTACCTCGTAAATTTTTGTCTCGCGGATGCTGGTGGGTATCACGCACATATCCTTCAAAATAGTCCCCTTCACACCCGACACAAAGACCACACCTAAAAATCAATTGTTTACCAACTCGTGACCTGGGGATTTGTTTTAATTTGCTCTTACGCCCCAACAATCTTGTCCATTAACATGACACGGTTAGCCACTTCACCACCAGAATAAACAAATAAAAGTCCAGAGGAGTAATATCTGGTGACCTAGGAGGCCACGCACGAGCTCCTCCACGTCCTATCCACCGACTGGGGTGTTCAATGTCTCTCTGACTGCACGAGTAAAGTGCGCTGGCGCGCCGTCATGTTGGTAGTACATACCACGTAATGTAGCTAGTGGTAGTAACGTCTTTCCAGAAAGATGGGGCCCAATAATGTGGAATTAACAATCTCCGCCCACACATTGACACTAAACCGGTGTTGAAAATTATGTGGTCTAGGTTGATGGGGGTTTTCATAACTCCATAAATGTTCATTACGAGTATTGAACAACCCTACTCTGCCAAATGTCGCTTCATCCGTAAATAAAGCCGTTCGGCTAGCAACCAGTTGCAAAATGCAACAAGTGCAGGTTTGTCTGGATCGGTAAGCTCTTGGACACGATGAAGGTGATATGGGTTTTTCCCTTCGTTTTGAATGGCACTCAATGCGAAGTATTGGGGCACATTAAAACGTCGGGCGGCCTCATTGGTACTCGCGGCTGGATTGGCTTCAAAAAACTCGAATATCTGTTCTTATTCGCGCACTGTGTGCCTCGGTGGACGACCTCTATCACTAGACCTAGGCTGAAATTGCTCGTGATCGCGCAATCGCTGTGTTGCACCTAACCTTGTCCTAGTCGGAGGCGTGGGTAGGTTAAGAAATAGCCGTGCATACTCGCGGTAGGCTTCGCGAACATTATCACCTAGCCAGCTACATATCAGTGTACTCGATATTTGTGTACGTATACGGCATCGCAGTACTGTTAACGTAGGAACACACTTATCGAAATTACGCGGAAACGAGAACGAGTTGCGCACGCGTTTCTAATCGATGGTGACGTACGACTGATGACTGAGGTAAATTTCTTAATTTCTTTTGAACTATTGTGCATCACCGCCGCCGCGTCACCCCGCAACCACGCGCCCCGCAATACGTGCTGATAGTTTGCCTACCGAAGCGCCTAGCGTAGAGTAATGCGAGTTCAGAGGCAATAAATAAATTTTGTATGCAAAAACTTAAATTTTTAATACTGTTAAATAAAGTCATAGAACAAATGTTCTTGGGATTGATCTAGTGAAACTGCAAGAGGTGATGCGCTAATTTTCAATAAATTTCATAATTGGATATAAAGATACAATAGAAACTACTTAATATACACAACAAATGTTCGTTTTTATTACACAATATTTTCCTAGGTAGTGAATACTTTACTTTACAATGGTAACTTAGATCTAAAATGTGAGAAATACGCCAAACGAACTTGTTTAACGGCGAGATGCACTCTTTTCTTAATTAACATTGCGATACAATAATACTTGTTTGGGTTTATATTATTATTATTATTTTGGGTTCATATGCACACTGCATATGAACAGTTGTAACATGACTGAAATATTTATTATTGATATTTAAAATCAATCATTCAAGATAAATTATAGAGAAGATTATCTTGAGACAAAGTTTTTTTTAAAATTCTGAGTGATGTGTCTGCATGGTTTAGTTTTGTGTGTGGTAAAAACAGAGAAATATACAACATACTCGTGTTCATTACATAGAGCATGTATCGACACGTCGGAGAGTGGAGATCTATCGTCAGGTCCACTGTTGGGCGAGTTTAGCGTCACGCAGGAGCACACGCATCTCACCGAACTGGACCAGATGACCGTTAGCATCAACGTGCATAACGACGGCGACACGCTCGAGGTCGTGGGCATGTGCTGTGAGTACTCACACATCTTTGCTAAACTTTCAGGCAGCATTGTACACTGTTTTTTTTATTAGTCTTTGTGTTTTTGATCTGATACTACCCTCAAATATTTAAAATAAAACCCGCCACAAATGCCCCCAAAACACTTTTTTATGGTAAATGGAGCAAGCGAAGAGACCACCAGGTACATGACGGTAAGGGTATGGTTGCAATTATTTCTCTTGAGAGCTTCCAGAGCGATTTTTATTACAGTTTCACCAAAATAATTTATGAAAGAATTATTTCCATTTAAAAACCCAAAAAAAGGTTCAAGTTTTGGTTTACTATAAACTTTATTATGGAGAGAAATTTATACATCCTAAATAACATCACGCAATGGGCAATAGGAGACACAGATGAGGTTGCGCGGATCAGCTAGTAATACTATAAAATAGTTTAAGGTGAGGGCTGTTATAGCTCCAAATAAGGATTTGGTTTGTTTGAAACCAACAAGTAAAGGATTTGGTGCCAACTGTTCTACAGCCAAAGACCCCTACTTGGATGAATTTCCAAAAAGGTTTGGTGTTAGAAGAAATTATCAAAGTTCTCTGCAATGTTATCAAATCAATCATAATACTTGTCGTCCCTAGCCACCCACGGAACTCACGTAGCCGCCATCGCAGCCGGATTCTTCCCCGGCGAACCAGAACGCGATGGCGTAGCTCCCGGCGCCAAGATTGTTTCCCTCACGATTGGAGACAGTCGGTTAGGGTCCATGGAAACTGGCACTGCACTCGTCAGGGCTTGTATCAAGGTCATGGAACTTTCTAAGAAGATGAAGATTGATGTCATTAATATGAGCTATGGAGAACATGCTCACTGGTCTAATGCAGGGTATGTATTTACTTGGTAGTGGATTATAAATTTAAATTAACTTTAGATTTTTTTGAAGTTTTGATAGACTTTTGAAATATCTATAGTGGGGTAGAGTCCCGAGTTTGACAGAAATGGGCAGACTCGGCTAGATCGGTACCACGATTTTTGAGGTAACCATTGTTGAGTAATTCTTTTATTGCTTTTCACCGAGGGAGTAAAGGTACCAGAGCCCACTTTTCTTGATGATTCTAGTGTGAAGAGGTTTTAAAGGGCAGTCTCGTTATATGGCTTAAGTGGGATGGAATGGAACGTATTTGAGACTGTTGACATTGTTGTAGATGTCAAGGACAGGACGACTTTTCTTACTTGTCTCTTAACGGCAAAATAATAGTAAAAACGAGTGTGTTTTAGACCACACGACTGGAGTAAAACTTATTTAAAACTGGCTATGAAGGAAAGAAAATGTGTGCTCGCACCTTTCCCTCTTTCATTAATTTAAATCTTCCTCCCAACTTCCGTTCACCTCACCCGATCACACTTTTCGTAACCACAAGCTTACTCCCCAAGTCGTGCATGAAGCAATTTAACTTTAAAAAGTAAACCTCGTTTATGTGTACCGACTAAAGTATATGATGCGTGTGATAATAGTATAATGTATGTAATGTGTTCAGGCGCATCGGCGACATAATCTGCTCGGTGGTGAACCGCTACAAGGTGTCGTGGGTGGTGTCGGCCGGCAACCACGGGCCCGCGCTCTGCACCGTGGGAGCTCCGCCCGACATCTCGCAGCCCGTGCTCATCGGTGAGCCCGCCCCCTTACTGCCGCTGCAGCCTGCCGCTCCTGCCGCTCCTGCCGCTCCTGCCCTGTCGTACCTCCTGGCCGGCTGCATCCGTGTAGGCTTTCTGCTCCGCTCTCTGCCGGTGGCTGCTCGAGATCTCGGGGTTTGCTGATGTACAAACGAGGACTTGGTAGATGTAGCTGGGTTCAGCAAATTTATGGGCATGGAATCGGTGAAAATGTTTGGGATCCAAATCTAATAAAATTTGGTTTGTGGTTCATCAACAACCCATACATAACGTCCCACTGTTGGGCTCGGGTCTCCTTTCAAGAGAGGGTTAAGGTCATACGTCTCAATGCTGTCCGAGTGCGGGTTGGGGACTGGCGAGACAATGTTGTTACTTTGTAATCTTGCGGTTGAATTTTTATAAGCCGTCCAAAGGCCTCCAACTAAACTTCACGACTGATATCCTATGATAACAACGGACAACAAAAAATTCTATAAGTTATATATTTACCTAGCTATGACTATAAAAAAAAAAATTGTCTTACAAAAGAATGGTTTGGTATTAATAATGACCTTACTTTTACTAATATTTAGTAAAATATTTACAGCTTCTTTACGATATAAAATTTTTTTAATCACATTTTTATTTTATAGTTCGGTTAGCGACATAATCGTGTTTTTAAACGTATTTATTCATACTGATGTTATCAGTATCAGTATCTGGGTCTAAAGTGGCTAAACTGGTATTTAATATCTATATGTGATCATTTAATCTTAAATGCTGTTAAAACCTGGTTATTTGAAAGTACAAGTGGTTATTTACATAAAATTTTATTATATTTCATAACATTCTGGTTCATCGAGCAATAGGTCAATGTTATATTATTATATGTATTATATAATGTATGTAAATGCACAAGCGGACAGTAGTCAGTAAGCATGGTGGTCAAGTTGGTACAGAAAAAGGATGGTTATTGTTCGGTATTTTTTGTTGTAATTATGCTAAAAATAATCTTAGCTAGGTCTATTTATCGTCCCGAAACCCATTGCATGCTAAGTTTTATGAAAATCGAGGGATGAAAATCTTTATATATACAAATCTTCTGTGCGTGCGTATGTGATTAAACTCCTTCTAAATGGCTGAACCGATTTTAATGTCATTTTTTTGTCTATTACTGAGGATTCGTGAATCGTTTAGATAAAAGAGAAATTGATTCGACCCGCGGCGTTACATGCGCGTGAAGTAATAGCGCGGGTGTTACGCGGGGCTCAGTTAGTACATATACAAAAATTGCTGTAATTGGCGCAGTGGTTGCGTATGCGACTGCCGGTCTGAGGTCTGGGGTTCGATCCCCGGGGCGTAGTGTATATTTTAATATCACAGTACTAGGGTAGTCGATAAATTAGTCGGATAAGTTGCTTTTTATCATCTATCAAAGCGATAACTTTGTTTATAAAATGTACTAAATACAAAAAGTGACGTCACCGTTTTTGACTACTCAATTGAGTAATGTATTTCAATGTTTATTCGATTATAATTTGAGATAGAAATGTAAAGCTGTAATAATGATATTTTCCGCGATGTTTTGTAATGTTAGTTTTAATAAAGGAGACACGGGTATTTATATACGATATAGCGATCCACAACGGGTAGAGATATTTGAAATTTGAAATATAATTTGAAATATTTAATAATAATAATAAAAATACGTTTATTTCCACCACAAAGAAGTCATTGTACAATAATCAGTGAAGTTAGTACAGATACAATATTTGTAGCTTGGGGTGGACTGGAGCCTAAACTAGGCCAAGACCTGTATTTCAGGACTCCAGGAGATAGTTGGGTGAGTGAGGGGTGAGGGGTGAGGTGTGAGGTGTGAGGTGTGAGGTGCGTGGTGTTGCAGGCGTGGGCGCGTACGTGTCGCCGGAGATGATGTCGGCGGCGTACTCGATGCGCGCGCGCGTGTGCGGCGGCGCCTTCAGCTGGAGCTCGCGCGGGCCCGCCGCCGACGGCGCCGCCGGCGTGGCCGTGTGCGCGCCGGGCGGGGCCGTCGCCGCCGTCGCCAGGTGCGTCCTCGCACCCTCATCCCGTGTACATAAATAAACACGACACGAGACCGATGACGTCTTCAAAATCGAACGCAAAATGGAGGCGCAAAAAAATTGTTTGACTATTTTCAAGCCTATTTATATTTTTTTCAATGTTATACGGACGTAAATTTTCAATTTAAAAAATAAAATGCATATTCCTTATTGTTGTGGGTTCAAATCCTACATGGGACAACACTGTGTTCCATAAATTGTTTTACACAGAATATACATATATTCCTAATGCTAGAGTTGTTTTTTTGTTAAAAAAAGAATAAGGATTTCGTTCACATACCGAGGGCCTTTTTAAAAGGCCCTCGGTAAAGTCACTTCGGATCTCCCGTACTCTACCGGTACCCTCTGCCCTTGATTGATTTTGACTCGACAGCGGAAAAGGGTTAATAGGCTCAGTTTTCGGATAAGTTCACCTTTATACATATATAAAATAATAAAGTCTCAATGATTAATTTGCAGGTTTACACTAAGAAACTGTCAACTAATGAACGGCACATCGATGGCCGCCCCACATGTCGCAGGTGCAGTAGGTAAGTACTACTGTTAGCTGATATTCGAAAGTTAAAATATTTCTTTGTGTGTTATGTCCCTCCAACAAAAAGGGAGGATCCGCCGACCAGGCGAGGCGATCATGCCTGGCGGGCTACTGCCCGACGGTTGATATTGGGATGTTGTATATATGCTAATCGACGCGAAAACTTCTGTCGTGCGATTCAGGATTGTTAGTTTCTTCGTTACTTCGCAGTCCGACGTATCTTTGGTAGATGGCGCTGTAGTATATTTCTGTTGGGCTGTATGTGGAAGTCGCCACATCTTAATAATTTATTTTCCATGTCTATATAAAACACATGACAAACTATCAAAAAATTAATTATTATTTTTCTCGTTTCTTTCTAAAAAGAAATATATTTCCCGCATTAGGAATATGCATTATTTGTTACGGGACACTTTACAAACAAGACTCAGAACAACAATTTGTGGATCACACAAAGCGTTGTCCTAAGTGGGATTCGAACTCACAACACATCGTGCAGTAGAAAGCGGCGTAGCGACAGCTTAAATCTTTACGCTAACAGTGCGGTCAAATCTAGCATGCGTAACTGCTTATGCCTATCTATATTAACTCGAAGTATCACTTGTTTCAGCTGCACTAATATCTGGTCTAAAAGCAAGACATCTCCCTTACTCGCCGTACTCGGTAAAGCGTGCTCTAGAAAACTCTGCCACATACCTGTCGCACGTCGAACCATGGGCTCAAGGGTGTGGTTTACTCAACATTGAGAAGGTAAGCAGGTTTTTAAATTTATTTATTTATTTTATTTATTTACTTATATCCACTTAAAAACAACCATCATTACAGGGGAAGCACAATGCGATATGTGTTATACAATCTTTTTAATTATTTTACAATCTTCTTATTACGATAACAAATGATTTTTAATGCTGTCATAGTGTATTTACTCAGTGAGCAATAATCTTCTTCCTATCCTTTATTATTCCGAGGATTAATTGCGGTGGGTTTTATATGTGTCAAGGAGTCGAATTCATTATATGCTGCATTCGGCCCAAATAGAGCAGCATGCCTGTAGATAGTCCTGTAGATATCTTGGCCACGCAGAATACTGGTGTTAATCAATTCACTGTAAAATAGGTGACTATTTAAAGGTAAACCATCCTGTAACTTGTCTCATTATCTCTCCTCTATCATTTATATCTATATCGATATATAAAACTGAAGAGTTTGTTTGTTTGTTTGAACGCGCTAAGCTCAGGAAGTACTGGTCCGATTTGAAAAATTCTTTCAGTGTCAGATAGCCCATTTATCGAGGAAGTCCATAGGCCATATGTCATTACGCTTAGACCAATAGAAACGGAGCGCTATTAAGAATTTATAAAAACGAAGGGAAATTATTACGCTACGGGCAATAGGAGACGTAAACGAGGTTGCGTGGGTCCAGCTTGTAGCGAATAAAAAATAAAACGGTTAGCACTCCGGGAGTGGCGGCAGAAGTGAAAACTTGAATATTATCGTTGTCCATTTTTGATGTTTTGGAATGGTAAAAGTACTATCATTTATGTGGTAAAATGCCATATTCATTTATTGCGCTATTGTACACAAACATGCCAATTTGTGGTCTACTCTCCCTCCGTCTTACGAATTTTCGGTCAGGTCATGTGTCCTGACGCGAGCTTGACATTTTTTACCCATCACAAAAAAGTACACAACGCCGCTAAAGAAGTTTTCATTTCAAAAAACACACGGAAGTAATAAAATCGCATTAAAAACGACATGGTTCTATTCGGCAGGCCTTCGATCTTCTCTCCACGTACTACGAGCACGCCGAGCGCGACGTATTCTTCAACATTCAGTGCGGCCCGAACCACGCCAAGGGCATCCTGCTGCGGCCCAAGCTGGGCGACGTGCCCAAGGACGTCAGCATCACCATCGAACCACACTTCTTGAAGGACCACTGCGATATGGAAAGTGAGTGTCACGTTGTTCTATAACATTTATTTATTTCTTACTTGCAATATCCTTGCGACAGACTAATTACAATACGATATTTTAGTTACATTATTCTTAAAAAACCTATAAGTAACTAATTTTGCAAAATAGTTTTAAATGTGAATTCACTCAAAAAACAATTAAATTATGAAAAGTTCTGTTTGTTTCGTATAGAAATCTTATTTTCTCAACTTAATTTCACTGTGCTTAAAAACGTTATATAATTTAACTACATTAACGTACTACTAACGGAAGTTTTGAATAACCTATCGGCAGTCTTAACTAGAGATAGGTTATTCAAAACGGCCTTGAAAGTAATTTTAAACTATTTTCTGATCTGTTAATATTAAAAGCTTTTTTTTAAATACCTTGATTATTTAAGTATACTGAATAGATTACTTTTCTTGAGCTTAATAATATAAGTTGACTGTGAAGCTATTAAAGATCCCTTGATCCTTGTTTTCACTCCGTAGGGCCGAAAATACCTATGCTCAAGAATATTATAAAAAAAGAAGTTTGTAGTGTTTTCTCCGATAGTGGTACGTCATAATTTATTTTAAGTAGACTGTAGTATTTAGGACGTACCAAAGCAAAGAAGTATATTTAGAATAAGTATGTGTTGAAAAAATAGTATAAATATAGACAATTTGCGTTAAGAAAATAGTGACGGATCGGATAGAAAGCTATAGGTTGCAGTAATAATAATAGTAAACACGTCGGTAGTTAGTAATAAATGTCTAATTAAATAGCTGCCAGTTTAATAAAAGATTTATCGAATGATGATTATATTGCTAATAAATTATGTACAAAACCGAAGTGTGTAAAGTTAGTGCATATGTAATATGAGGGCAATACAAATACGTGGAGATAGGCTAATTTCGTTAACAAAAGCGAATATGCATTTTTTTTTATTTCTTAATCTGATTCTTTGTCTCTGTAACATAGATAAAAATATAAATAGGCTTGAAAATAGTCAACTTATTATATTCTCAAAGTGAAATTTAAAACACTAACTAAATTTGAGCTATTCAAATACCGCGCGCCATTTTCATTTCGTGTTTGTGTACTATTTATTAGTGTTTCAGTTACTTTATTTTTATTTACAGTTTTAATTGCTATAAAAATAAAATTTTTCTCACAAACACTCCAACACAGTTTGAATCTCGACTCCAACAATTTCGATGAAGTGACTGTCGAAGTCACATTTCGTTTCGACGAATAGTGACGCGTTTTGTACAAATAAAAATTTTATGCATATTTCCTATACCCAATGTAGGGGTATAATGGTACAACACGAATAATGGTAAAAAAATATGAATTTCTCAGTTTACAATCTGTGTTTAAGTTTATTTAAACTTACAGTACAAAGAAATCGCTTTGAATTTTTATTGCTTTAAAATTTTTGGTTGAAAATGTGGAAAAATGGATGATACGTATGTGATGTAACTGGGTGTAACGTCCACGGGAATCTATTACCCTGTGAAAAAAATATGTAGCTTAATCAGTGGTGTCCAAAAGTGTGAGGGTAAAGATTGGTCGCTAAGGTGTCGTTGTGCGCAGACGCGCGCGTGATCCCGCGCCAGATCGCGTTCGGCATGCGCCTGGCGCTGGGCGGGGGCGCCGAGTGGGTGTCGGCGGCGCAGCACCTCGACATGATGAACGCGGCGCGCCCGCTCAACGTGCGCATTCGCACCGACGCGCTGCCGCCCGGCCCGCACTACACCAGGTACGCCGCACCACTCTACACTCATTACACGCACTGCGCCAGGTACGCCACACTCTCTACACTCATTACACGCACTGCACCAGGTACGCCGCACCACTCTACACTCATTACACGCACTGCACCAGGTACGCCGCACCACTCTACACTCATTACACGCACTGCACCAGGTACGCCGCACCACTCTACACTCATTACACGCACTGCACCAGGTACGCCGCACCACTCTACACTCATTACACGCACTGCACCAGGTACGCCGCACCACTCTACACTCATTACACGCACTGCACCAGGTACGCCGCACCACTCTACACTCATTACACGCACTGCACCAGGTACGCCGCACCACTCTACACTCATTACACGCACTGCACCAGGTACGCCGCACCACTCTACACTCATTACACGCACTGCACCAGGTACGCCGCACCACTCTACACTCATTACACGCACTGCACCAGGTACGCCGCACCACTCTACACTCATTACACGCACTGCACCAGGTACGCCGCACCACTCTACACTCATTACACGCACTGCACCAGGTACGCCGCACCACTCTACACTCATTACACGCACTGCACCAGGTACGCCGCACCACTCTACACTCATTACACGCACTGCACCAGGTACGCCGCACCACTCTACACTCATTACACGCACTGCACCAGGTACGCCGCACCACTCTACACTCATTACACGCACTGCACCAGGTACGCCGCACCACTCTACACTCATTCACGCACTGCCCCAGGTACACCACACTCTCTATACTCATTACACGCACTGCACCAGGTACACCACACTCTCTACACTCATTAACGTAATGCACCAGGTACACCACACTCTCTACACTCATTACACGTACTGCCCCAGGTACACCACGCTCTCTATACTCATTACACGCACTGCACCAGGTACGCCGCACTCTCTACACTCATTATACGTACTGCACCGGGTACACTACACTCCCTATACTCATTACACGCACTGCACCAGGTACACCACGCTCTCTATACTCATTACACGCACTGCACCAGGTACACCACACTCTCTATACTCATTACACGTACTGCCCCAGGTAAGCCGCACTCTCTACACTCATTACATGTACTGAAAAGAAAATTCATTCATAAATCTTATGCTTAATAATTTATTCAATTTATAAAATTACATTGTATAAAAACCAAGATTTGATTTCCAGTTTAATGGCATACGACGTATCGTGCGTGGAAAAAGGGCCGGTGTTCCGGATACCCATCACTGTTCTACAGCCGCAACCGTTGCTTCCCGGCGTGCCTTCCATAATCAATAAAAAAGTTAGCTTCAAACCTGCCACCATTGTCAGACATTTCGTAGTTGGTAAGTTTCATTTAATCTCTGTCTAGTATCTTAGACTTGATATGTCACATAATGCCGACTGATTCCGACCTAGGCTGACCCTGTGTTAACGAGTCTCGTTAACACAGGGTCAGCCTAGGTCGGAATCAGTCCCGGATGGCGTAAGAAAGCGGTTCCCGGATCTCTCCCGTCTCAGGCGCAGAGTGGTACACCGTAGTGGTTTAGTGGGTAGTCTAGCGAGTCAGTCAGGAGTCCCACACGAAGCGAACCCCCGTCGTCGCTTGGCTAAGTGCGTAAAGGCATTGTACCACGTAAAAAAAACAAAAAAAAGGTCGGAATCAGTCGATGATGACCACTGATAAACATATTTTTCTAAAATATATATAAAATTGGTAAACACCCAGACACCAAACAAATGATTGTATGCTCATTTCACAATCATTTGTCGTATATGGAAATTGAACCACCGACTTGGCAGTCAGAGTCAATAACCATTGGCTGGACCAATGGGCCTAGTTTTATAGATGTTTTGTAAACACTGATGCTTTATTGAGATGAGAATGCGAATTGCACGCATGCGCATTGTTGCACGAAGGCGCTTAATGCCATGAGACGTTCTTTTGCCAGTCAAACTTCAGGTGATGTAGAAATATGATGCAGTAGGTGCAAAGAAAAAAACCGGCCAAGTTCGAGTCGGACTCGCGCGCAGAGGGTTCCGTACAAACTAGTAGATATATACTGATATAACTAACAATTTCTGCCCTGCTTAATTTTTCCTTTATCTGTACTGTAAGACGTTGCTTCGTACCAAATTTCATGATTCAGAGTTCACGGGAATTACCGTGTAGGTTTTGATTCCCTTGCGAGTGTCGAAAATTTGCAGCTGTGTCTTTTTATTGCTTTGGCTTAAAATTTGAATTTTTCACAGCGCTAAGGGACTGTAGACCTGACACGTTCCTGTGGAAAACGGTCTTGACAGACAGACGGACAACGAATTTATCCTATAAGGGTTCCGTTTTTTCCTTTCGCGGTACGGAAACCCTAAAAATCTCAGAAAGCTTAGATTCCGATGACCCATTATCATTAACAGTAAGCAGGCACTGAAAAAGTTTGTATTTATTTTTATATTTATTATTATTTGATCGATTATAGAGTTCAGTTTTTCCTTTAGAGGTACGGAACACCGAAAAATACGCAATTCGATAAATTGCACAGCTTTTTAAATAGAGATAAACCTACATCAGAAATAACCAACACATACAAATCCATTACTTATATATTCATAAATAAATAATATATAGAAGTATACACATAGCGTTGTGTCTGTACTGCAAATTGGTTTAGAAGAAGTTCTCTTATTTTTTTCTTAAACATAAGGCAGTTATTCTATTTATAATTAGAAAAACTAGGGATTGATATATGAGTCCCTGGCGGCAGTTCCCCCCGAGGCCACGTGGGGCGTGCTGCGCCTGTCCACGGAGGACAAGGAGAAGGCGGGCCGGTTCCTGGTGCACACCATGCAGCTGCTGCCCAAGAAGAGCTGCCGCTGCCACGAGACGCAGAAGATGCTCAACGTGGGAGTCGAGGCGCCCACTGTCTTGCCCTTCCATGTTGTGGTATGGACTTTTGTTTTTAACAAATGAATCTGATATGATTCATTTGCAACACCATCCTTTCGACATACTGTTACGTGTTAGCTTGCGATTATATTTAAAAAAATAAATCCTTATGTCGATTTCAANCACACACACTGCGCCTGCAGGACGTGCAGCCCGCCGCGCAGCTCAAGTACAGCGAGCCCGTGTTCCGGTACGTACCGCCCACCACACACACACACTGCGCCTGCAGGACGTGCAGCCCGCCGCGCAGCTCAAGTACAGCGAGCCCGTGTTCCGGTACGTACCGCCCACCACACACACACACACTGCGCCTGCAGGACGTGCAGCCCGCCGCGCAGCTCAAGTACAGCGAGCCCGTGTTCCGGTACGTACCGCCCACCACACACACACACTGCGCCTGCAGGACGTGCAGCCCGCCGCGCAGCTCAAGTACAGCGAGAGTTTTTTCAAAATTCATGATTGTTTTATATATAAATAAATCTTAATATTTTGCAAAAAAGCACATATTTGCTATTTCATTGCATCCGAGCGTAGTTAAAATAATAGTTTTCGTTTCTCATAAAAAAGTTCCTTTCTGTAAAATATTTTTGTGTTATTTCCAATGCACTATCCACATGAAATGAATACAGTGACATTGTTTATCATTCTATTTCACTTTCATTTTTTTTTTTGTGTTCCAGACCGGCAGAGTCCAAGTTGACGCCACTGACGTCTCGGGACGTGATCCCGCCCAGCAGGCAGATATACCAGCTCATAAACACATACAACTTCCACATCGCTAAGGCAACAGAGGTACATTGTTATACACGGCCCGCGTGCATGTCGGTTATGGCGACAAATATTAGCTTATGTGTTATTCTGATGTATAAGCTTTCATCTAAATCTGTTTAACAGTTTTTGCATGAAAGGGTAACAAACATCCACACATTCTCACAAAATTTCGACCTATAATAGTAGGATTTACTGCAGAAGTATAAACACATAATTTATGAAATATATATTCAGAATCACGCATAAGGTAATGTCGTGATTTGCACATACGGCAACAAAGCATACTACAACGCCATCTACCGAAGACACGCTGAACCTCAGAGTCACTACTAATTCTGTATCGCGATAGAAAAGTTCTAGCGTCGCGGCCCGCCAGGCATGGTCACCTCGCCTGGTCGGAGGATCCTTTGTGTTGGCAGGACATTGTACCAGTTTCTCTACAGTAATAATGTTTTAAGCAATTATTTCAAATCTTTATATTGTATAATATAATGTCGCGTCTATTCATTTAAATATTTTGAATTAATCAACGATTTTGAATGCATTTTAGCAACAGGTAGCGATTTGAGAGGAAGGTTTATATAAGTAACACATGCATAATATAGTAGGAGGATATCCGAGATTTTTAGAGAGAATTTCAAAGACTTCTGTGCTGAGCCAGGTAGGGTCGCTACTATATTAAATGGATCATCACTAATTACTATTATTGTATAGCGGCACATAAACATAACGAAATGAAATCTTATTGTTTGCTGGTTACAAGAACACTTTTGTATGTCAACTTTTAGAGCAAATAAATTCGGCTTTCCTGAGAAGGAAGGATAGAACAAAGTTAGGGGTATATAATCTTATTCAATACCTAAATCAATTATGTATGTTTTTAAAAATAATACCCTATTGTTACATTCCAGGTGTCGCCAATAATCTCATTGCTGTGTGACATGTTGTACGAATCAGAGTTCGAGTCTCAGATGTGGATGTTGTACAATAGTTGTAAACAGCTCATGGCCGTTGGTGATGCTTACCCTTCTAAGGTAATTATTTAATTCTCTTTAGTATTATGAAGCTTGAATTATTTTGTAAAGTTGCAGGTTGGATTCCTGTCTAATGAGAATGTTTCAGGGAGAGAATGTCTTTATGCATTACATATTTAAAAGTTTACACGTAACAAAAATACTCTAATTCCAAAAGAAAGTTCTTGAAGTCTTCTTTATCATATAGAACGCAAAAACAAAAAATTCATATCTTCTTAATAATATTTTATTTTTGAGTTCTATAATATATTAACACTTGAAGCAAAAACATACTCATTTTTAAGAAAATTACACTAATGACAAAGTACAAAATTTGGACTAGTTAATACAGAAAAATACAGATAACTAAAAAACAAAAAAAAAGTGTGTTATGGCTGAATTTTGACCAGCGGGCGACCGACAGTACATTTAAAACTAGCCAACGTTCTTATTTATTTTTAACATATGTCTTGTTTTTTATTACAGTATTCAGTAAAACTAGAAAAAGGCGATTACACACTGCGTCTAAACATCAGACACGAAAACAAGAGCCTACTGGAAAAGTTACAAGATTTACCTGCCGTCATACAGCAGAGGCTGCAGCAGCCCATCACTGTAGATGTATATTGTTCGCAGTCGCAGGTACGGGACGGGTCGATTTTATTATTGTACACCATATTATTCACCAAAGAATATATGTTAATTTCACGTATGTACTTCGGAGATGATATTAGGTCTGAGGCTAACCGCACACACGTATATGGAGAAACTACATATTGACAATCATATTTGTCATTTTTGATTGCACGGTTGGCCTTATGGTTTAAGCGATAGCCACGCAGCTTCCAATTGAGCCAATTGTTGCGGGTTCTTATTCCACATGGGACAACACTTTGTGTGATATACAAATCGTTGTTCTGGTCTATGTGTTCTTTGTGTCTGTTTCATGGATATTTGTAAAGTTCCCCAAGACACTGTATATTCTTAATGAGAGAGTGGCCTTAAAAAAAAACAAAATTGGCAGTCACAAGGACTGCCCATAGAAGTGAAAACATAAAACTTAGAATGACATAGAATGTTATTTGTAAAATTAATGTGAACAATTAGAAATTAGAAAATTCTTACATTAAAATTATCAACATGCAACATTGCATGAGGGTGACGCAAACCCAAAAGATTTTCCTCTACCAAGAAGTGTTCAACGCGGCCAAAGAAGTTTAGTGACGTGAGCATGACAGTGACGCGGTGACGCGGTGACGCGGTGACGCGGTGACGCGGTGACGCGGTGACGCGGTGACGCTGTGACGCGAGCCCTGCGAGCCACGGCGGTTCCACGTATATCACGTGTTGCAACCTATGGATGAGGATTTGCTATTTTTATTAAGAAGTCCGATCCTGAGATGGGAGGGTGTTGAACACTAGAAATGGTGTACACGAAATAAAAGAAAACAGATTAATAACTGTTGAATTTTTTAACTTATAATGAGAGAAGATTGAGATTATACCCTACAAAATTCTCAAGTGTGAATAAATAAACGATTCGGTATTTCACGACAAACAAATATAGACGCGCATACGCCGAGCGACGTGACAGAACTGGTTTATTACTCTCGCCACGCGCGCATCGGGTCGCTCGCTGACTGGGCCCGTGGCAATAATGTTAATGTTTGTATAATTTACCAAATGTATTAATGTTTTGATAGGCTCTGACCGGTGGAAAGAAATTCAGTTCCGCGTCTCTGGCGAGTGGAACCTTACTGCCTTTGTACTTCTCATCAGTGCCTGCAGATAAGTGAGTTATATTTACTGGGTATTTTGTGATCATTTTGAACTTATTAATATTTGAAGATTGAAATTTTGCTTCATTTGTTTGGATTTATCGTTTATTACACGAGGGATTCTTAACCTACTTACGTTCCTATCATACGCACTTATTTTTATTTATTTTAAAGTGTTAATTGGTATACGTGTGCTCAGAGGTGTTAAAAAATCTTAAAATAATCACAAATTTTAGCAAAAACCGACTTTAACAACTGGACCAAATTGACACGGGAAGCACCAGATTTCGAATAAAAAAATCATTTAAATAAATCGGTTCACTCAGTCGGTTATGAGAATTGATACAGCCCTCTTTTTTGAAGTCGATTAAGAATTCAGTTGAAGTCAACATATGAACATCTTTTATTTAATTCTTTGGTACACTTAGTAATAACTTAAGTCAATTTTTTTTTCGTGCCAAAGCGCTACTCTTCCATGGTGTTACGTAGGATAACATCACTGTGAAGAGAAGAAAAATCGAAACATATTCTATATCAACTAGGCCAGTTAGTTAAGTGCTAAGGAGAAGTTTAGGTAAAGTAGTGTATTTTTTTGACAACTTGCCACAGTGACTCTGCTCAGATTGATGGAAAGTTTGAGCAGAATCTAACAGTGGGGGCCACCATACTCACCGTGAACGTTGACAATGTAGTATGGCGTTTTACATCGTGGCGGCTTAGTGAGATGCTTTTTCAGGCCCCGCTTAAAGAATTCGAGATCATAGTTTGATTGCACGAATTTGACTGCACGATTGGTCTAACGGTTTAGGCGGTCGTTACGCCGTTTTCTAGTGTGTCTAGTGTTGCGGGTTAGATCTCCGACGCAACAATTTAGAAATTGTTATTTTGAGTCTGGGCGTTTCTCGTGTTCGTTTCGTGTATATTCGTAAAGTCCGTTCGCACACCCGGCCCCGCGCCACGGGTCGTATATTTCTCGCGCGGGAGTCGTCTTTAAAATAGAGAAGGATAGTGTTCGAGACGTGCGTGTGATGGCAGGATCAGCCGGTCGAGCCTGACGGTGGGGCAGACGCTGTCGGGGTCGGTGACGTTCGCGAAGGACGAGCTGGGGCGGCGCGTGGACTCGTACGCGCTGCAGTTCGCGCCGAGCGAGGCGCCGCGACGCGCGCCCGCGCCGCGCGACAAGGAGCGCGCGCCCGCCGCCGCGCCGCGCGCTGCCGCCGCCCCCGCCCCCGCCCCCGCCCCGCACGACGACTACATGGACGCGCTCAAGGACTTCACCACCAACTGGCTCGCCAAGCTCGGTAAGTGCTCACCTCGTTCGTTCACCCTTCAAAAATGTACTCACCCCCTAAAACTTCGCCTACGTCCCCTAGCCGTATACCGTGGGAGAGCCGCGCTTCGGCATGAATGGGCCGGCTCGACCGGAGTGATACCACGGCCTCACAGAAAACCGGTGTGAAACAGCGCTTACGCTGTGTTTCATCGAGTGAGTGAGGATACCGGAGGCCCATACCCCAATCCGACGCCCNGAAAAGCCCAAAACGATGTTGTCACTTAACAGATCAATTACACAAATATAATAGACATGCACGAAAACAAAGAAGTACAATTCTGACAATAAAAATTGACTTCCATTCAAAACGTCCGTCCCGCTCAGAGCCAAAGGGAGGCTATACGTCGCATCCGCTCCGCCTTATCCGTACCCCTCCCCTCGGTCTCGGTCGGTAGGAGTGTTATCTAAGAATATAATTTATTTCCATAGAATAAAGTAATAAAAACTATCGGTGGGTTCAACGGCTGTACAACAAACGCGATAGCTCTCCGATAGTCGTACTAAGTCAATGTTTATACGCAGGTGGATTAGACGCGAGTTACCGGAGACGATCGGCCGAACTGTCTAGCAACACTAGTACGGAAAGCATTATCGATGAGCGCGTTACACAAATATATGGTATATTGAACCCAATTGTACCTATCGTAATAGACTTTGTAGATGGTTTAGACGTACGTTTATTGCTTTACGGAACCCCAAATTACACTATATCTTTAACTTCACATGTACAAAATAAAGTCGCTTCCACTGTCTGTTAGCGTAAATCTTTTAAAGTACTCAACGAATTTAATACAGATTTCAGCAATTTAGTAGAGAAAATGTGAGAATTTCAAAGACCGCAATGCGAAGCCGACCAAGGTCGTTAGTAAAAATGAAGTCACTTTTAATTATTGTACAATAACGGGTGAGAGATAATTCACATCGACTCCTAGAAAGAGATATTCGGCTAGTTTTGAATTTGTAGAGCGTTGTCCCTTTATGTTAAATAACAAATGAATAGTATTTTTACTTTGGGTCATTCATTGAGGTTGTAGGGGGAATCTTAAATTTGTTACGTGTGAACTGAGGGCCCTGTGTGGGTTTATTTCACACCGACCTGCTCTTGACGATAAACGTGTTGTCGTTTTTTGTCAGTGAATGAAGCACAAGCATCACAATGGGTCGCCAGAGTGTGGGTCACCGTGGTGCATTTTTTTGTATTCGCCATTGGTGACCACCACTCTGTTGAAACTCACACTCGATTCTGTTCATGCTTTCCATCAAGCACTTTGGATGTGAAATAAAGCCCCACTAGGCCCTCTGATTAGTTGTGAATGCTGATGAGGGGTGCGTGTGTGCGTGTATTGCAGAGGGCGACAAGCTGGAGCAGGTGTACGAGGAGCTGCAGGAGAAGTTCCCCGGGTACCTGGGCGCGCACGTGGCCTACCTGCACGCGCTCGACCCGCCCACCGACGTCAAGAAGTAATCACACATATATTATCTCTCTCTGCTTCTCTGTATGTTACGCTTTCACGGTCAAACCGCTGAAACGATTTATATGAAATTTGCATTGGAGATTTTTCGATTCTTAAGTCCTAAGTCCCTCCACTTAGGACTTTTATCGCGATAACCAACATATATACGGGGAGCCGCGAACAAAACCTAGTATTTATAATATATATTTTTTTACTGTGCTGAGTATTGTGGGTTTGATCGTCACACGGGACAACACTGTGTGATCCACAAATAAACGTTTTTTGTCTGTTATATGTATGTTTTAAAGTCTCCCATGACACAGGGTGTATTCCTAGAGCAGGAGTTTTTCTAAAATATAAAAATATATTTTTGAATATCTGGCACATATCGCCCTCTAGTTTCAAACTAGAAACATCTACTATAAGAGCTAAATCAGCTATTAGACATAGAAAACACCCGATATCCGAAATAAGTATTTGCAGTCGATACTAACACTTGGTTTGAATCAGGCCTCTAAAACGAGACCTCGACACACTGCACTATTCACCTTATATATGTAATAACTTATTTTACCTTTAATGTATATAATAATTTCCTTTCACCATTTGTTCAGATTGCCTCACGCGAATGAAGAGCCCGACGTGACGACGGCGTGGTGCGAGCAGCTCATCGCTATATCAGATAAAGTGATAAAAGCCATCGACCAGGACAAGTTGCTCGCGTACCTCGGCATGAAGAATGACACGAGGAGTGATGCGAATAAGATTAAACAGTAAGTAGCAAGCAATTTATACTTGCTTGTATCCCTCGAATAGAGCAGAGGGCGTTTCCAAGCAAGTATCCATCTCGGTTGATTCAGTGTTTCAGGTTTAGTTTAATCAACCAAATTTTAAAGTAAATTATAATTGGTCCATTTGGTTTTACAATTGCAATATCGTTAAAGACTTGAATTCTTCGCCTTTCATACAGATTTAGTTTCATTTGAATTCTCTATTGCTTGTGTTAAGGGAAGTAAAAAAAAGAAGAGAAGAGCTTATTCCTTTCGAAAACTATTTGAGACTCTTGAATTGGCATTCATGGGTGGCGACAGTCACTTTCTTCTATCAGGTTATCTGTTCTGGAAGTGCTGGAAGTGACCATAGGCTCCGGTTTCATCGTGTATTTCGTTAAAGTAAGCGGTAGTAATGTGAAGTGTATTGTCGTACAGGGAGCAGGAGAAGTCCCGCGGCTACCTGGTGGAGGCGCTGTGTCGCAAGGGAACTGCGCTGTGTCGCCTGCGAGCGCTGGCGCAGAGTCCCGCCGCGCAGGACAAGATCAACGACGCGCTCGCCAACAATCTCGCCGACCTGCTTAAGTTCGCAGACCTCTCCGACACCAAGGTACCTAGTCACGCTACCTACTGCCGTCTACTACCACCTACCGCCACCTATTGTCACCTATCGCGACCTACTACTACCTATCTCCACCTATTGCCACCTACTACCACCTACATTGTCTCCTAATACCACCTAGAATACTACTCGAGACAAATTGGGTTGGTAATACTCCGTTCTCTTAATCCGTCAGCATCAATAGAATACTACTCGAGATAAATTGGGGTGGTAATACTCCGTTCTCTTAATCCGTCAGTATCAATGTAACAGCATTACCGATTTTCTTCACTTCATTACTTTGTTACAGGTGGTTCACTACGGAGTGTGGCACTGCTTCACATTTAAACAATGGGGTCGCGCTATCAAGCTGTTAAACAAAATCCAAGAGGAGCGTCCCTCAAAAGAAGTGGAAGAGAGACTCATAGAGGCGTACACCGCCCTGGGCTGGGGCTTCTACGCGCGCTGGAGCCAGGCCGCCCTGCCCATCCGCCACCCCCCCGCCTACAGGCCCTTCTGAGGACCACCGGGAACACCTACTGTGGACACTGAACCCAATGTTATTAGAACACGTACTGTCCGATATGCTTTTACGCTACTCTCTGTAACAAATCGTCCTTATTACATAAGTTTGTTGAGCGAGTTTCAGCGGAGTTTTCTTAGGATTATATTAGATAGATGATCTTGTTGATATACGTACATTCAAATACAGATACGTAACTTTAATATTTGTTAGATATATCGGTGTGGGTATAAATGGAGCGAGCAAATAGTTTGTGAGCTCACAACATACCGAGGTTTGAGTCTTTCTGTTCAGTAGCTGTACTGATGAAGTAAATATCTTTTGATTACTCACCATGAACTCCGGAACTATCTAACCGAATTACACGTTTTCTTAAATGTGTGTTTCACTGGCGTGCCTAAGATAAAATAATTATTATCAAAATATTTTCTTTTGAGAGATGCAGACGAGGTTGCGCGGGTGCGCTAATGATACTGTAGTTTCCTAGCTATGCTGATAAAGCAAATAAATAAACAAATTTTTACATTCGATTGTTCATTCCTAATATTTATTTGTTTCGTAATCTTCTTAATAAAAGACACCTATCTAATTTCTTCGAACACCTTAACTTACTTTCTTCCTCCCTCCTGACCTCTAATCGTGAATAATTAATGGTATAAGCAAGTTAAGGTTTCTGTCTAGGAGCATTCTTTCTACCATTTAAATAGTACAGTCACAGAAAAATACGACAAGGACTGTAAGAACAATGCAAATTATTAATTTAAAGCAATCTATCTATAGTTAATAAGACAGAACATAAGCTATAATTGTCAGTATAAATGTACAAAGCACCAAAATATAAACTATTATAATAATAATATTCTTATACATGTAACACACGGCCGTCTGACCCCGAACAAGGCAGGGCCTGTACGACGTACGGTAGTAACCAGGTTGGCAAGACAAATATATAAATGCATTTTTTAAAGACTAGACTTTTTACTCGACCTATCAAAATCATGTCACTCTGAAAACAAAACAAAATTTTAATGATTTTTGCTACTACAAACAATATATCTTTGTTTTGTCCACTGTCTTAAATAATTATAGTAAAAGAATATGTATTGAAGGTAAATCTAAGTTAAGTGAATATAAATTGTTGATTGAATCATATAGTATATTGGTTCACTAGTTTCACTGTTGAGACAGTAAGTCGTAGAACTGCAACATTTGCTTCCTAACACTGCCAATATAGGACTGATTGTTTAAATTCACTATGAGACTTGGTGACAAGCTGTTATTTGTTATGGTACTTATGAAATAGTTGTAAGACAATACACTTTATAATTATAGCCGATTCGGTTTACGAAAATAGTGACGCATATGGGCCACCTTGCTGTATTCTTGCATTGTCTGCGTTGGCAATGAGGGTGGTGACCATCACTCTTGTATTTCGCTCATGTTTTCCATCAGCTAGAGTAGAGTCACGCTGGCAGACCTATATATATAAAAAAAACTGAGCGCCTCATCTCGACCAATCAGGTTCTTTCTTTCGTACGAAACGTCGATTTCTTGAAACTTGATTGGTCGGGGGGCGTGGACTAAATGATACGTCACCACTTTCGTAACGCAAAAGGTTTTAGGGCAAATAGAATAAATATCACGCACAAATAGATACGTAAACACGTTTTGATACCGATACACCATATTTAAATATAACGAATATTATCAGTTCTGACAGTATGGCGTTCTTAATACATATTTGGGAAATCAATCGCATCTTTTAATTAGGAATGTATATGAAAAAATATATACTTCAAGGTTTTCTCGGTATGTTATAGGTTCTATAAACTTAGTAAATTTTCTTATGTATAGTGTTAAACTAACCACAGGAACTTATATGTTCGATTAATTTGCCTTTCTATATAGAGAAATTTATACTTAGTGACTTTTAAATGGTACAGAGTCGGTCTCAAGTCTGTAATTTGTTCATTTGCCACTGCAGACACACGTGGTCGATGAGAAGTATAATAATTATCAATAATATTAGGAGATTATTACTTTAGGTTTATATATTTTAATATTTGAAATGTCACTTCGACGGACTTGCATTCAGACGGCTTGAGGAAATACTGTGAGATCTTCTTGCGTTTGTTTTTAATTTTATTCTCGCTTTTGTTTTAATGATAAACTATAAGCTATATGTATGTAGGTTCAACCAGCTTAGCACTGCCGAGTGCTGGCTAGAAGAAAACGCTTAGATAATTTGAGAGGTCCTAGTGCGAGTTTAATATGTATGAATTCGACCGCGACCTTGAACGCGTCCAGCTCCAGACCTCCCACTAAACCCTCTGAGCGCGTGGGCAGTAATAACAAACGCTAGAACTTCTCTCAGTAACCATGTTTGCTTTTAGTCCATCGTTTTCATAGAGATAAGCCATTTTTTAGTTATAATATGAAACAATATTGACAGGGTGCTTTCATGTTGTGTGCTCAAATACAAGTTCAATCAGTCGACGCGATAATGTACGCGACTGTACACTAAATCCTTTGTACGCTGTGTTTTTTATACCAGTACGTACGACATGCTTTGAAAGGGAGTTTTTTTTTACTTTTTTAGAAGAATCGGGATCTGATTCAATTGGACCTACTTATGCAACAAGAAACTAGCCATATATACTAAATTCGAAAAAAAAACCTTATCTCCTTATAGAAAGGGTCCTTTTTTTGGTATTGGCATGTGTGTCTGTTCGTTTTTTATTGTTCAAGTAGATCCAATTGTAATGTAGGCAGAGCAAGCGTAGTTTTTTTATTGTGTGGGTATACGAGCTGAAAAGTGACTGCCCATGAATACTTGCCATTCAAGAGTGCGTTTCTTTTGAAGACTCCCCTAAAGAAAAAGGGAGACTCTTCTCCTACCATGTAGTGACTAACCTGTATTCCAAATGATAATATAAATAGGCGCGTCCTCGTTGTACAATAACAGAGATAAGCGTCTTTAAAATCACTTTGTTTTATTCATGTGACGAATTTCATTATACTATTCGGCTGCGTCATACTTGTCGTTGCTCTTTTATTTAACATGTCTCTGAATGTCAATTCTTGGAAGAAATATCTCGCAAAATTCAGTTCCTAGCTGCTCTCATTTTTACACAGTCCAAAAATGATTTTTTGCTTCCGCTGTCTGTTCGCTTAGATCTCTGAACTACTCAACGGATTTCAATGCTGTTTTAAGCAATAGATAGTGTTTCAAGAGGAAGGTTTATATGTGTAACTAGCTGCGCCCCACGTTGTTCTTTAAATTTTGAATAGGTACAACATTCGTGGATGTAGTTAGTTTCAAATGAATGTCAGAAAAGGAAGTCTCTTAAAAAGACATTCTCGTAGTAAAGGATTTAACACTCAATGTTGTAACTTACTACGAAAATTCATTTTATTGTGACACTAGCTATTGCTTGCGGTTCCGCCCGCTTGTTTGTCGGTTATTGCCCTAAATAGTAGCCTATTCGTTAAATTGACGCAACGGTTTAGCCGTGAAGGGTTAACAGACAGTTACTTTAAAATTTATAATATTTGAATAGATTTGTTGGTTAATTTTTATTAACAGAATTGACATTCTGTAGGGTGGAACGTTCAATTAAACGCAGATTGTATTTCGTTTGACGTCGATTCAGTTTAGAAAGACAAGTTTGACAAAAAACTAAAATATATTTTATAATATACTGCAATGGACCTCATTAGATGTAATGTTCACGCGGCGTAGCTGCTGGCATAAATATATAGGTATATAGCTAGAACAGTGAATATAGATGATAATTGAATACCCAGTATCTGTATTTATTTATTTACAATACATCTTATTTAACAACAGATTTACCGGATCTATATTTAAATGAAATAAATTATAATATGCTATACAAAGAAAAAGGTTAGACGTAAGTTAAGTAATTACATTTAATTAGTCAATTAATTATTAATTTAACTAGTAAATTAATTGTTTGCAATAATTGAATAATTAAATGTAAATGGAATAAACACCTTTTGCACCTTTAGCCATCCTATAGTCATGTTAAATGTAAATAATATATCTGTTATTTATAGAACTGAGAAAGTGAATTATCTTATTAATCCAACTCATTCTGGGTCTCCAACTTTGTAGAGCTGACCATGGCACGGTCGGGCGGCTCGACCGGACGCACTCCCCTCGCACAGACGACCAATCTAAAAAGACAGCGTTCGTGCTGGCGTGTTTCGTTGGAGAGTGCGAGATCAGAGGCCCAACGATGCAGAAGCATCACTAGGCCGCCGTGGTGCGGGTCACCATGCCGCATTATACTATTGCCTGCATTCGCAATGAGTATGGTGATCACTTCTCTTGGACTCTGCTCATACTCTCTTGTCTTCGGATAAGGTGTTGAGTCACTATGATAGGTTCACACATAAAAAAATATATACCTATAAAAGGTATCTTCAAGTTTGTTTTATTTGTTCACATGTTCATCAGCTTTTGTAAATTAATACGAAACAAATTTTATACAAAAAAAAAGCAAAGGGAATGTGATCTTAGATATTTATTTTTTGATTATACCGTTCTATTCTTTGTCTTTCTATTAATATTTTTTCAATAATTACAAAAGTTTTTTGTGTTTATTTATTAACAAATGAAACACGCTCTTAAATAATACTTTATCAGCGTGATCAATGCTCGAAAAGCATCCCCATTGACCGGGATCAGGACATTTTCTAAATACACATTTGAGTATTATCGTATATTTTCATGAGTTTTTATTAACAAATATATATCAATGTAAAATTAACCTCTATTCGTCCTGCCTTTAGTTTGGCAGTACACTAATCACGGCGTTATGTACTATATATTATCATTCAATTCTCAACTTTAAATCTAGGAATATTAAGTTGTAATGAGATTAACACATATAATTTTTCAATCCAATTCTAATTTTGACTTATTGGGCACTATTTACCGTGTAATACTCAGTCGACAATTTATATAAATTTGTAATATAAATATAAAATTATTCTTTTCAAAGGTGAAAAATCTCATAATAAAGACCTTCAGATAGGGATTTAGATTTTTTTGAATTTATAAAATTTTCGACAAATATTATAAATGTGTTAATTTACAGCAATCTTTCTCTAGATAATGTAGGTTCAAATTCGATTTTCTCTAGGATCGAATACCAGGTTAAAGTTTTAGTAAAGTAAAATTAACTAAGGTTTTAATTCAAATCCTGGTTAACGAACATAACACTTTAACGCGGAATTTTCACTTTTAATATCTTATCTATCGACCGCATATGTACAAGCTTTTGTTTCTTACTTTACTTATACATAAGTAGCAAATTAATTTGTCTAATATTTGTAATTGTTAAAATATTTTATATGGCTGACACAGATAACATACAAGCCTGAATGAAAAAGTATTTTAACACAAAATAAGTCTGCATTAGCTGAGATATTTAAATGAAAGTATCTAGAACTATGCATTGGTAGGATTTTATTGCCTTGTGACCGGATGGTCCGACTGCTTCGTCCCATAAGGTGGACCAACAGAACAGTAGTGTGTCGTCCAATCAGACGGACCAACAGTCGCACTCGGACCGGTGGTTTTATTGGTATGTATTTTTTAACTTGAGTTAATTTGTCGGAAAGTTTGCGAAGGTTCGCGTGTAGGCGTAATATAAGCGTGCTTAGTTGATCTGTATCTACAGTGCTTCGATACAGGCAATATTTTTTAATGAATTTGTTGATAAGGATGGAGAATAAAATATTATTTGATCACTCTTTGGTTTTATTTCGAACTTAAATCGATTACATTTTGTCCCATTGGTATACAATAACTAAATAAAGTTCGAGGATCTTGTAGAGCTTGAGTTCACGTGCTGGAGGACCGTGCGGCCTTCAGTTGTTTGTTTGTTATTAGTGTTCCTTTTATACCTATTACTTACAAATTTAATTGCCTCAGTGGCGCAGTGGTAGATTACGCGACTGCTGTGTTTGAGGTTTCGGGATTGATTCCCAGGTCGGACCAAATGTTTGCATGATCTGCAAATATTTGTAATGGAGTTTGGATGTTTTCTATGTATAAATATGAATGTATTTACAAAAAAGTGTGTTTTTTATCTGTTGTCGAGTATCCATAATACAAGCTCTGCATAGCTTAGGACTAGATGGCGTAGTGTAAAAGAAAATATCATTCTATAATCTATAAAAGCCCTACGATCCGTATTGCGTAAGAAAAAGGAACCGGCAGCTTGGCTTCGGTTTGACTGTAGAGTTCATTAAAAAATATATACCGCTTCGGTGGCAAAATATACCTAGACGGCCTGCCGATCGGTTCTCGAAGATGATTATTACAAAACTAAGTATTGCAGAGCATACATCAAGTCAATTACGAACAATATTTTATTTAAATTACTATTTTGATTTAATATCATGAAATTGTGGCCCATCGAATAGGAAAAAAAAGCTAGAGCAGAGTCAGGTGCCTACCCACGACTACGACCATGTTAACTATAACGTATAAATCATCATTTCTTCGGAAAAAATATTTCTTAGAATTTTTGTGTTATTCAGTTTTAAAGTTGTTTTGGGCCATAGAATTTTAATTATATCTTAAGACATTTACTTAAAACCGTCTAATCGCAAAGTAGGCAGAGTCTATAAATTGCACGTAGATTCCTCCTATATATAGAAACCTTTATCACACAATTTAGTCCTGAGCTGAAACAGAACCTAAAACCTCTGACTTAGGAATTATAAAGAACTAAAAGTACAGGTTCGTCCACAGACCGCAATTCGCCCGTCCGAGGCAGTCAAGAGTCTTGGTGTACTCCTGACTGCCTCGCTTTAATGTATTTCTCCTGTCTCTCGAATTGCAGTTATGGTAGTAAGTAGATGCCAACACCCTTCGTTCGTTTACACGCTAGTCACGCTACGCAATGAAAAAGTATACTCGCTAGTGATCAACCAAATTCAGAATTCACTTGATTGTAATTCAATCGTCAAACTTCATTAGACAAAACAAAGCATCCTAAACTCGTAACATAATGTAGGCAGCTATTAAGTTAGGCGTCACTTAAGCTGGGAGTAACAATCGATAAATCAATTCGACAGCCAAAGGCGTGCTAAAGTTATAATTAATGAGTCCCGCGGCCCACCAAAACCACTTATGAGAATCCGAAATGAAACGTGAACATCACGACAGCTAATGGCTGACGGTTTATTTTGATCTCAAATTGAATTGTAGACTGAAATATTTAGTTTTAAGAGACTGAAAACTTACCTAACTGTATCATTTTCTGTAGTTATGATATGTCTGGCTCTGGTGAACCAATAAGCAGCTATTTAAGTACGCAATTTTTTAAAAAATTCTTTACCGCTAATAAAATTTGACGGTAAAATAAAACTGATCGACTTTGGGATCCGAAAAAATTGTGGTTATTTTAGTCTTGTGTCCCAACTGCAAGGGTGGCGTCGTGGTTTAAGCTGTCACTTGTGCATTGTGAGTTCAAACCCCACTTAGGACACGTGGACACAAGGACAAAATTTTGTATGATCCACAAAGTGTTGTTATGATTCTGGGTGTTCTTTGTGTTCGTTTCATGTGCGTTTATAAAGTCTCCCGCTACACAGGGATATTCCGAGTGAGTGAGAAGCCTTAAAAAAAATAGTTTATCCGGTCCAATCCTACTCTAATAAGTAAGCTACCTAGGCGAATAGAATATCTTTAGTTGCAGAATATTGCATAACACTCTAACTGTATATGAATATACAATAAATTTGTTCAATGTATTTTTAAACTGAAAGCTCTTATAATCGATACTTACAAGTTAAAGTCGTCCCAGATCGTGTAAGACCCGCCCGTACCCACATCAATTCGTGTTTGTCGAAGCCTCGTCACTCCGCTGCCGATAATCGGATTGCATTTAATCCGATCATCGGTATTTTGGGTAAAGATCAACGTTCTGGTATTAACACGAGTGATCTCATACAACCGCACTACACCGTCTATCCTAATATTATTCGGCAAAATTTAGGCGTTTAATAATACACCTTCACTTACCCCCTTTTTAAGTGTTGGTGTGAATGTGTTGAACCTGTGACTGTAGTGTATATATTACAGTAAATTAAAGAAGTGACTACGAATTCATTTTGTTATACAGCAAAAGCGACTGTAAGGCAGTAATGCTCCTACCATGCTTCTCTCATTTGACTCTCTGAGAAATCAAATTTTTAATCGCGCACATTGGTGTAGTATAATGTTGCAAATAAACTCACCAATATGAACCGACATCAAAGGCAATATGTTTTATTAAATTTATTTTGCACGAATCTCAGTTTTACCTATTTTCAGAAAAGATTGTTCAACCAGATTTTTTTTTTTTGTTACACTGGTCACTTCATCGTTTGGTCTCGTTTGACCAAGAAATATTATCCCTACTAAGAGTGGGAAATTGAAATGAATAAAGCAGTTTCTAAAACTTCAAAAATGATGATTATTTGTAAATGTATTTAGTTATGTTTTAGAATAGAAATTACTTTTTTTAAGTTCAGATAAGTTCAAACAGGTATAATATTTAGCGTGTACCCTAAAACCAAACATTTACCATCTAATTTTATTACTTTGTCGGAACAAAGCTTTAGTATTCATTGTTGTATCTACTGCATATCTAATACTGGGCACACCGTTGCGTAATAAAGAGGAGATAGTCTCTGAATTATTAACTATAGGCATGTTTTGAGAATGTACAAAATTGAATTTTTACTTACTCCTTTTGCTTTACATGGACTCATATCGGATGTCTTGTAGACCAATGATAACACAAAGCTTTTATTTATGATTGATTACGTGTTTACTGTAATGATTATTTAAAAAGTGTTTGCTTGTTTAACGCAATATTTAGGCTTTATGATAAACATTGAAACCATTGAGCCAAGCAGGTGTTTTAACTCTCTTAATTCGAGCGAAAGGGACGGTTAAAGCTTTCGGCATTAATTACTTCTGTAACACCATCTCTGTTTTAGAATATTTTTAACTGTAGTACACAACACTGCATTGTTAGTCTAAAAGTTTTTAATAAATGCAAAATGTTTGATAAACTTATTACGAAGCAGAAAAAGCAATTATGTTATACTAGACAAAAGCACGCGTGCATTTAAGGAACTATAATGGCGGTAAGGTGGAACGTAAAACTACTCTTTCTGGTGCATAAGCATGTGAATTAGTAAAATGGCGATTAGCGAAAATTCACAAATAGTTATGATTCTTCGTAATGCTACAAATATTGCTGAATAACATGCAACATGACACAGTAATGTTTACCACGATATATAAGAGAACCGCATACAAATCAGTTAAATCATTACTCAGTTTAGACAGACAAAATAAATTTTGTCTGTTTGTCTTAGTAGATAAGGAAGGTATAAAGACATTCATTAGTTTTTCTTCAATATCCTTACTGTACATACAGTACACATGTTACAATTTTATAAGGTATATGTAGGTACTTATAGAGTTATCGTACTGAAAATAGTACAAATCATAATCTTAAGTTATCTCTAAGCACTTAAGGTAGGTATATATTCAAGACACAACCACTGCCACTCAATAAAAAAGAAATTATTATTTGACAAAGATGACAGTGAACATGTCGATCAAATAAACGTGTTTCAATAAATGTTATTGTGACAAGTTTACAAGGATTACTTTTTATTACATACACGTACGACTTTTATTCCCAAAGTGGTTGATAAGTGAAAATAACACTAGAGACAGTGCGTTTTTGAAGCATTCCTATTTTAGCGACCCCTTTTTTTTTTTTACGTGGTGGAATGCCTTTACGCACTTCGCTCTCCCCCCGCGGAGACAGGGGGATCGCTTTGTGTGGGACTCCTGACTGACTCCAGCCAGACTACCCACTAAACCACCACGGTGTGCCACTCTGCGCCTGAGACGGGAGAGATCCGGGAACCGCTTTCTTACGCCATCCGGACCCCTCCCAGCGCCTGCCCGCACTGAAGCGGGCACCGTCTCTAAATGTTAAGACCTCTCAATGTGGGCGACATACGGCACACGCGTAACGTCGCCTCCCTCGCGGGATTTTAGCGCCCCACGCCAACATTCGAAAACATTGACATTCATTCATTCATTTCACATTCATTGTTGTATTTTGGAGATCGTTTTTTGTTTTTCGAAAGACGGTTCCTACTTCACGTCATCCACATTTTTTGTATTTTTATCATTAATATCATCATGATGAAGACTCGAAGACTTAGAATTGAAGACTTTAAATACTTGACATAGGCAGAAATAGCTGATCCGACTGGTTGCCATCTCATCAAAAGAAGAAGAAGAAGATTGTTGTATTTTGTTGGTTGATGACAGTGGCTATGATAGAGCGACATAGTCATAATTATGATTAAATTCCGTAAATAAAGATTTAAAAAAAATATGGTTAACAGCTTTTAATTGACTAATTTTGGACATAAGTTTCTCCTGCGAAAGGAAGTTTTGGCCTACTTTATCACGCTGGCCTGATGAGTAGGTATAGGTATAGGGTTTCTTTTAAGTTTTTATTTCTTTTGCAGTAATGTTATGTTGCGTAGTTTATTCCCTTAGTTGCCTCTTGTTGCCTTGTATATCTCTTAAATAAAAAAAAAGAATCACTGATATGTATGTACGCGCATAGCTTCCGATCAACTGTATCAAATTGGATGCTTCTTTTTTTGTGTGTAAGGACAAGGTTTGAATTCAAGGAAATTGAAAAATAACCGGAACTGTAAATTTTTTTGGTCCACGACTGTCCGTGATAGGCTATGGTAGGCACGAAGTTTGCCGGGTTAGCTAGTATTATAAATAACGATTCCAGACTCGTATAAAAATATTATAACCTTAATAATCAAGTAAATGGTTGATTCTTAATAAATAATATTAATATCTTGGCGCCTTCCGCTTATCACCTTCCGGCGCTACTTACAAATATTGTTAATGACATCTGTGCTCTTTTTATGCAATGGTACTTCCGACGTAATAAATCTTTAATGTTACACAATGCTGTATTATCCAATAATAATTGTATGTTAATAATCATTAGAATAATTATGATAAATAATGCTTAATATTATCTGCTGAATTTGGGAATTTAGAATTGAATATAATTGAACCTGGCAGATGTTTTAAAATGCCGTGGGTTGGAGTAATTCGGGAATATTCATATCCTAACCGTTTGCACTGGAGAGTATTATAAGGTTGTGCTAATATAATCTGTTGCCATGCGGCCACCACTATGCGCGTTACACTAATAATGGATAAATTATACACAGGCACAACAAATAATAGTGTGTATTATATTATCCAATATTTTGCTCTTGTTTTTATCGAGACTCATGATTCTGACTGCTGAGCCCAACTAGTCACGAGGCTAGGCCCCCTGGCCCGTAATGTAACTAGCAGATTTCCGAATTTTCCGATTTTGGCCACGGTGGCCAGTCTTAACGGACACCAGTCAACTACGCAGGAGATACATGTGCATAAGTGTGTATGCAAACACAGGTACATTCTCATTCCTTCACTCTCATGATCAGCAGTCGCATAAGCTGTCTTTCATAGTAATTTAATAAAAAGAAGTGAAGAGAGTGGGCATTAATGGATCCGTTAGATCGACCAATGCTCACCAAATGAGTGAATGTAGATTTAGTGGACTTAAGATCGACTAGACTGTAGAATGGTGTCAACGTTGTCTTTAGTGGTTAGTTATGCAATTCCTACAGTAGAATAATTAATTCAATTTGATCTTAACGTTGTGGTCACTGCAGTTCTCAATAAATTAGCTTATCACAATATACCCAAACGTAATATTGAACTCTGAGCCTTCATTTATTTCCCTTTTGAAATATTATTTAACGATTCATGTTGCGATCGAGTCATGATTATTGATGAGCAAAATTCTAGCGCTTCAGTTAAAAAACAAATATTTTTTTGAGAAGAGATTGAAATCAAAATAACTTTAAATTTGATTTTTAATCATTTTGTGGATTTATTGCAAATTGAATACTAAAAAAAAATGAATACTATTGATACTTAATGTTTGGTCTCTTTTTACTTGGACTAATCTCGCTCACACGCCCACTACTGTAACTCCTGTACCCGTACACCAGGATCAGTAGTGACCCACGAGGACACCGAGTTATGACATCTATAACCCGACTAAGTAAACCTTTAGTAACATTTATGGTGCCTATGTCAACCAGTCCAGTATCAACAATCTATTGTCACCTCATGTTTTTAATGATAAAATCAGTTCAGTAGTTTAGATACTACGCTGCCTCAAATATTATTACCCTTTTGGCTTTGTAGTAGTTGCGTAAAATTGAGACTTTTTCATTTAAACCTTAATATTATTATTTGATGCAAAAGATATAAATGTAAAATATAGTAACAATAAGCGTCTGCTCACAGTTGGCCATGACAGAGAAAATGGAATGATATTAGACGCCTCATACTCCTCACAGCGGGCGGTCCCGTCTCGCCCTGATGAACACTGCGGCGATGTTTCACTTGGATTTCAGTCCGACTTTCCTTTGAATATTGCAATGAAATACTGACTTTTGAATGTTGACGTGGGGCGCTAACACAAGAATGCTTTGAAAGCGCATAGTCTCTCAATTTATGTGATGTATTCATTCTTAGCACAATGACGTTGTACAAGTTACGTGGAATAATATAAACCGCAATTTTAATGTTACCTGTTTTTATGTATTTTTTGAAAATAACAAACCCAAAAAACTAAGTGAATTAATGATGCATTTATCGATTAAGTATGTACGTTAATCGATAAATTCGCAGGTGGTAGTGTGGAGGAACGGGTGTCATGTCCCTCCAACAAAAAGGGAGGATCGTTCTACCATGCAAGGTGATCATGCCTAGCTGTCTGCGGCCCAACGTTTGATGTAGGGATGTTGTATATATGCTGATCGGCGCAAATTGAACGCTGAATTTTACATATCTATTTATTGGCCACTGTGAACAAAACTACTTTATACGGAATCAACGACAGCTTGTCCTAAATGGGAATTGAATTCACTTCTGCATTCCATTTTGAAAGATTTTTTCTAAAAATCAGTATGTTTTTTTTTATATGTCTTACAAACACGACTAGTGATGAATTATTGCTTATTTTGATGAGTAATCTTACAAAATATGATTAATCACAGGGGTTGTCACTTTGTTCTATCCCTAATCCCGAAATACAGTTTTAATATTCACAAACCAAAGCATAAATTACAATTAAATTTAAATGAAGTTATGCAACTTCCGTGATTAAGTTGTGGCGTGAAGGTTCCGGTGTTTGGTTTCAGATGATTAATACTTGGGATGCGGCAACCGGTGATCTCCTAGCTAGCTGGTTATATGGGGGAATACTGTGAGCGCGATCTTGTGAATATTGATAATGGTGAAATGATTTCTAACGTGGGAGAGCCACGCTTCGGCATGCATGGGCCGGCTTGACCGGAGTGATACCACGGCCTCACAGAAAACCGGTGTGAAACAGCGCTTACGCTGTGTTTCATCGAGTGAGTGAGGATACCGGAGGCCCAAACCCCAATCCAACGCCCCCTATCCCCTTCACCATCCCCCTTCCCCCCAGGCCGCCATAGTGTGGGTCACCATGCTGCATTGTTCTTTTTCGCATTGAGGATGGTGACCACCACTCTTGGATTCTGCTCATGCTTTCCATCAGGCAGGGCAGAGTCATTTTGGCAGCTTAAATATATATAAAAAAAAAAAATTATAGCCGCATTTCTGTCCCGTCACTGCCGAGCTACATTCTGGATATAGATATATAAAAATATAAAAATGTTCCACGGTAGCGACTAAATATTGAACATATCCTAATAATGGCCTCATTTTTAATATTCATTGACACATCATTCATTAAAATCGGTTATCTCACACAGGCGTGTGGCATAGCCTATATTATTAAACCCCGACGCAAAAAGAGAGGTGTTATACGTTTGACGTCGATGTCTCTGTGTATGTGTGTGTGTGTGTGTGTCTGTCTATGGCATCGTAGTTCTCAAATGGATGAATTGATTTTGATGCGGTTCCTTTCAATTGAAAGCCAGTTTCCTGGCGGTGGTTCTTAGCTATGGTTAGTTAATATCGGTCAAGCAGTGTAAAGAGTACCAGCTGTTTTCCAAAATGATGTAAGGCATTTTTGGCGTATAATGATTACTCGATTAAGTGATTGCGTAGCGGTGTTTTTAATTTTAGCTTGTTATCAAGAAACTTTAAGAAGAGGGGTTGCACCTTTTTTCTTGTTTACTCTAATCTATATACTACAACGGCAACGTTAAACCCAGGAGGCACAGATTTATATTATTATCTTTTAGTGTTGAATAATTCATTACCGAAGAAGGCTATTTACTCTTGTTTGAGAGAGGCAGATGAAGTTACGCGAGTCAGACATTTTACATTAAACCAGTAATGAATATATAAAAAGATACACAACAAAAACCACAGAAACAATCGTTGATTCACAATTCAAAAATTATAGGTCATGTGTACCACCACGAGACCTTTTTAGAAAGAGTGGGGCATAAAACAATAACATTCAGCACTATGCTGCCGCTTGTAGGTAAGGGGGGGGGGGGGTTAGTAACCCTCGATTTTTCTACCTTGTCACATGATTGTCACTTATTGTACGGCGTTGTGGAATAATGAATTACAAGAGGTATTGAAATTGTATGGCAATTGTATTGCATGGCGTGGTCTATCAATACAAATAATAAAATCATAACTGGTCGCTATCTATACATGGAATATATCTGTGGCAAACTATTATTATGGGTCTTTATAAACGCAATTAAACCCAAAACAATAACCTTTAGAATTTTGGGCAGTTTGTCTATACGTTTGTGCACACTAATCTCAGTTACTACTTAACTACGGTATTCACTAATATGTTGCGGTTTGCTCCACGTAATATTGAACGTTTGTTTCGTTACAACCGGTTCATAAAAAAGATTTTATGTCAGTTTGAAGAATCACTACGATAACCGATCTTAACGCGGGAGGAACCGCTGGTAAAAGTTACTAAAATATATAAAACTAAATAAAATATTAACAGAAATTATGAATTCCAACAACCGTGACAGAAAATATTGACTTTAATCATGAACAAATCAACAAAACAAACATCAACAATAATAACTTTGAAGTATGAATCTTTACGATTAAGAACACTTTAAACTTATTGTTTAATTCTTATTATGAAGTTTTAAGTGTTATTAATCGTGAAGCTAAAGCTTCGTAACGATCTCTGACGAAATATTCAACAAATAATCCCCTACCGGATAGCAACAGGTGTGAACTTTAATTATTATAAGGTGTGTACTGTTCATTATATTAGTCGTATGTAAAAGAGATAAGGGTATGGTTTCAGTTATAGCGATCCAAAATTTTTGTTATAGTTAACGGTGGAGTAATATATTTGCTTTTTTTCAAAGTCTCAACTTCCATCTTCGTTACTTTTGCATAATATTTTGTTTCCTCTATTTTTCTTATAATATTATGTCTTGAAATCTTAAGTTATGATTTTTTTCTGCAGTACATCATCCATCTCAAGCACAGCATCAACGCTTTCGACTGTCTCTCTCCCTTTATTTGACTCTGGAACTATAATACAGCGCCGTTTTCTTGTGGTGTCTGAAATTAAGCAAGAATATTAAAGAGCTGTTAAGAATTGTTAGCTTTCGATAATGCTATTCATTCTTTGTCGCAAATGGGTCGACCGGAGTGACAATTAAGGCCTTATAAAAAGGTGTGGAGAAATTCTTTCGTTACTTTCCCTATGTAGATGACTGTTGTTACATACTACCAGGCTAGATAAAACACGAAGCTAAAGCTTGAAATTTGTATTTCCAACATACACAGTAGAGTTAGATGCGTCCTCAGTTTATATGATCTTCACTACGACTGAAGTCACACCCTCACTCTCTCAACCATAGCTTATTAGTATTCATAAGACACGGCGGCTCGGGATTTAATTAATTGTTAGATTAGTGTCGCTGCTATGCCTGCAGATAACAAAATGCTTTCGTTATAATACGCAACTCAGGTACCCGCATGAAAACGACACGCTCGAGATTTTCTAAGCACGATTTTTCTTAAGCCACGGATTTCAGAGAGCAAAATGTTACAGATGGCGAATGTAACGCGGGATTATTGTGGGCTATTTTAGTAGGTGGCTGAAATTGAGAGAAATTTGTGCGGTAATGGCCTTTTTACCTCACGTAAATAAGAATTTATGTCTTGTTGGGGATAAAAAATGACAATTACGATACTTGGCACGCTTGCGACGTTTGAAAATAAAAATTAATTAAGGAAAATAACTATTCTTATTACCAAGCCCGTATCTTACGGACAACATCAGTGTGGCAACTTAATTACCGTATGTTCAAATGTATACGACTTTGAAATTCTTAAAAAAAATACGTCTTTACATCTAAAGATTCGACCAGACACACCTGACTCTTGACCAACACAGTCTACAGACATACATGGGCGGTAATAGTCCTGATTTCTGACCAGCCTGGTTGTTACTCACTTTGTTAAGAAATAATCTAAACATTATACCATTTGATAACATGCAAAAGCCATCTCATTTGATAATGTTAACTAAAGAAAATGAAGTGACATTCTTTTTGTCATAGAATAAAACCATTGTTATTAAATAATACTAACATATTTTTAAAGAACGGAACGTCATCTCTTATCAAGTTTCAAATATACTGTCGGAGATTTTTTACCTAGAGTGTACTCGAGTCTTTTGAAACAGACTTCTACAGTTAGAATTTTTGTAGTAGTTGGATTTGAGAAGTATACCTATATTTAGTAATCGTCGTTGAAATCTTTCATTGCGCGACATACAAATAGTACTTACTGCGTAGTTCGGTATATTTTGGATAGATGGCACTGAAATATGTTTTTGTTTTATTGTAAAATTTAGATATAATATTATTATTTTATTGGTTCTGACAAAAATAAGAACCGAAGTAAAACAAGAAACAGTCATGAACACAATTTGATTCCTATCAGCAACATCGACATTTAGATTCGGTTATCAGTTTCAATTAAATAATTTATTAAAATAAAATTACAACGAATGAAATGAGTACCCTTGAGATACAAATTCGTTTAAAATGAATAATGTGACCGTATACCACTCATAATTGTGTTATATGCGAAGGAATATTTTTAATTAATAATTTACAACGCCATCTAGCGGTGGTTGGACACTATGTAATTTGTTGGTACAAAAGAAAAAGAGATGCGGTTTCTCTCTGTCAATTTGATATAAGATCTAGGGATTAAAAGTCTATAGGTTAGTTACTTTCAAAATTATATATGCTTAGATGTATGTGGTACCTACATCAAACACTAACATTGACCAATATTTTCAAAGGACCTATTGACATCGGGCGAAGTGTACGGGGGGGTGTAAGAAACGATCACAGCGCTTGCCGTGGCAAAAATATACAACATTAGGGGCTTAGTGAAACTTAACAATGTTGCTTTAAAATGAATCATAATTGTAGTTGTATAAACTCCGAAATTATTTCCCCACGATATTTCCTAAAGTATATCGAAAGCAGAAGGCAAACGAGTCACATTTTCTAGCTAGATAAATGCCTAGCAGAACGTAGGACCAAAAAAGCTGCAGGCAGGTACCACAGCAACAGAAGTCTAGGATACTATATAATATATTTATATATAATAAATAGAATAAATAAAATTATAATGGAAGAAGCTTCGCGTCTATTCAATCAAGGGTGTCAAGTAAATATCTTTTCAGATGTTAATTTAAGGGAAGCAACATTTATTTGCAATAGTTTTATCTAGACCGATCACTGTGACACTAAAATTTTATTAGATGTAGCAACAATTTTACGAATTGGGACAACAAATAATTCAAGAAATATAAATGAATATCGATGCATTGATAAAAAAAATCATTACAAGATCAGGTTAATAAAACAAAAAGCCAAGAATTCATCAATAAAAAAAGCTTATATTGTGTATTACACTATCAAAACCAGTTTTTATAATAACATTATTTTTACTCATTACTGTTTGTAACTAATGGCTCTAAAATGCTATTTCTTGACTTTCTATGTATTTTTATTTATCTTATTTTATATAAAATGATAAGAACTTGTCATTTACTATTTGACAAGCGCCCTGAAAGCTGCGTTCACGAGATGCTCTCGTGCGCGTTTCCTATAGGGAGATGTATTCTATATTAGTAATTAGTTAACGTCAGCAGGACACTTTAAAAATTAGAGGAAATTATAATTATTTTGAAAGTAAAGGTAGATAAGAATAATAATAAATTATATAAATAATATATTTATTTATCCCAAACCTGCATAACTGCATATATGTTGTTTTCTGAACAACAGAACATGATATATTCTGGGGTGATCAGCACAAACGCATCTTCGCTCGGTTTCACAACTTGTACCATAAAACAAAGCTTCTCGACGCGGATACTCGACCGTGAGATGGCCATTGTAAAATTTAATTAAACTATTTAATTAAATCCCACACGACTCTGGGGACATTTTATTTCTTAAGTTAATGATACGGAAACAAAAATATTTTTATCTTCTCGTGAATGGATACTGTCTAAATTGTACGAGTCTTTTAATTAAAAAGCACGATTAAATATCGCCGCGATAGTAATTGAGTTGAATTTGTAAGTTCTTTAATATTGAAACCTTTGCAAATATTTTTTTGATGTAAATAAATTTATTTACTACTTATGTAGGAAGTTCATATTCTTACTGAAATTAGTTTCAGTAAGAATATGAACTGTCATGAGGGAGGATTATTATCAGCCTATTGGAGTCCACTGCTAGACAGTGACCTCTCCAACTGCACGCCACTTGGTTCGGTTCTCGGCTTCTCGCATCCAGCTCCTGTCAGTCGTCTTGAGTAGATCATCACTCGCCTGTAGACATCCACAGGCCAAGTGGAGTCAGTGAGTGTAGGACATCCTACACTACGTTTGTCAAGACGCGGTCTCCACTCAAGAACCATTTACCTCAACAGTTATCGGTTCTACGGCTAATGAGAGAGGATATTTTGTTCTAATCTGAAACTGATTTACTTAAATAACTTTACTTCCTAAACGAAAAAGTTATATAATTCATTTAGATATTGATGGTACATACATAATTGTGTATTTCAGTAGTACAAACATATAATACAGTACAAACGGAAGTCATTTTTCTGGTAATATTTATATTGTGTTCAGTGACAGACAGATCACACCACACACACTATAGAGAAAAGATCTAAGTAACATTTCAAACATAGATATATTTAAAAAATATGTATGTACTAAAATACAGTATCCACTTTCCCGGTACTTACAAACAACGTTGGCACTTTTCCTCGCGGTTGTGATAAGCGCGCGTGTCAGCTCACAAACGAAGTCACTTTCCAATTCGTTTACTGTTTCTTCACGCTTTCAAGTTTAAAAGAAGCAAGTGAACATGTGTTATTTATATTTTGAAAAGGCGAAATTGGATTGGAAGCCACTTTTTTGCACGTGATCATATTTGCTTTGCGTAGTCCAAATATAGAATAAAACCCGACTGCGTCAATGTCATATATGAATTCGCAATCACCGTTAAAAATTTTTAATTTTGATATAACACTCGATGCATTTTGAAAACATTTTATTTGTGATATTATTTTTTAGCTCCAAAAACCAATAATTATCTTCTTTTTATTTTGATGTACCCAGTGTCACTCTCACGACTAAGACGTATCTATTGACACCACTCACATTAAAATACGACAAGGTGTTTAGGCTCTAAGCCGTGCCAAAGAAAGGGTATAAAGAGGACCTTGTCAAATCAATTGTATTTTTTGTTTGTGCCCTTTTTTTTTCTCGTGTAGAAATCCCCTCGGATACCACCTCCTGGTGGCACTCGAAGCGAATTAAACCACACGCCGTCTCGGGTACCAGGAGCCAGAGAACCAGGTGTACCCTAAAAAGGGAAACCTTGGAACCCCAGAACAGAAACCTGTTCATCATTATAAATCTGTCCATTTAGCCGTATGTGTGCCGTATGAGGTGCCTATTATTCGCAAAGTCGCAGTACTGTCGTTACTCTTTTAACACTGGATCATATTTGTGAGAAATTTTAAGAAGAAAAATACACCTTTGGGTTATGCTAACTTAGACTCATCTTCGCATAGCCAGACGTGCCAGGGCTCAAGTGGCTTTCAGTAAACAAGTGCTTTAAGAGTGAGATAGTACTATATAGACAATATTTTCAAACTATCTAATACACTCCCTAAATTATAGCCAATAACTAAAATTTTAAAAACCTCTACGCAAACACTTAATCGAGTAATTATACGCCACAAATGCCTTACATCTTTTTGGAAAAGACCTGATACTCTTACACTGCTGGACCGATATTAACTAATCATAGCTAAGAAGGAGCAGCGAAGGGAGCCGGCTTTCAAATGAAAAAAAACCACAGACCCAATACCATAGACAGACACATACACACACACACAGACAGAAAGATATCGAAGTTAAACTTATTCCATCCCTCTTTTAAAAAATGTACCATAGCAAATAGTACTAAATTGTGATTACGCTTCCACAAGGTTTAAGAGTATAAAATAAAAATGTGACAAGAGTGTGAGACATAAGCTTCGGCTAACAGCAAGGGTGTTTTTAAGCTTTACCCAAGAAACCCGTTTCCTAGAAAAACATACAGTACAACTGTTTCATTATTACACCTTTGAAAGCGATGTTTTTACAAAGAGTAGACCTATAAGTGAAGTTACCGGAGACCCAAATCCTCCCCACATATATTCCTCTTAAGAGTGACATACTTATCTCTTACGAGTGGAACTTATCCCTGGTCATTGCCTTATTACGGCCTAAGCCCAGCAGCTGGCACCAGATTACAACGGGCTGATGATGATTGCCATACGATCCAATGACCCGTCAGTTCGTTTGCTGTTTCTACCATAAAAAGCCTAAATCATGCTATAAACGAACTTGTTCAATAATAAAACTTTAAGAATTCTTTACAAATTGATATTATTGCCCGGACGCCGCGGTTTTTACGATGGCTTGTAAAATTTACACACTGAAATACATTTTTATGGGCAGTGGCTTCGTCCCGAACCCTGTAACGCCACAAACTGAATTTTATGATAGCGATGACAGTAATAATTTGAGAGCTTTTAGTAGATACTTATTTGAAATGCTGACTCCAGCCACATCATGATTATTCATTTTCACTTTATTTATTACTTATTTTCTAAATTAATTTCTTGGTTGATTATATTTCATCAAGCTTGAAAGGGTATCTTTTTGAAGACTCTAATGCCCTCTTATCATCTTTATCTTCCTAGCCTTTATTATTTCCAAGATTAATTGAGGTCGGCTACTAGCTCAACCGGTTTTACCCGAATACCAGTTTTTTCACGGAGCGATTGGCATCGGACCTCCGCAACCCTGGGGGTGAAAGGAATCCCAAGGCTGAACTAGTTGTCAGTATATTTGAGGGCACTGACTTCCCAATAACAATTAATAATAATAATAATAGATCCAACACCTCAAGAGGGTCACGTTAGATGGCTGTATCAAGGGTCTGATGCAGAAGGCAGTCCTTCTTGACACGGCTCGTATTGTCAGGAGGTTCCTGTCTTTGGAGCCCTAAGCACCGGGATCTTGATCTTGGATAGTCGGTGGTCGGCTATGTTTTATATTTTTAAATGTATTTCTTTTTATATGTATATTTAAAAATGTAAATAGTATGTAGAAGTGTTTTTAATAAAGGAAATAATAGATCTCTTTATTGTACACCTGATTCCTTTAAAGATAACATAAATTTAGAGAAGTACAATTGACGGCTTTATCGCCCGGAGGCAATCTCTTACAGGCAACGATTATCATAAATGTTCATGACAACCAGGACCGACGGCTTAACGTGCTAACGCTAATGTCATCAAATGAAGATAACACGTACATCAATGCCATGTAGCGGAGGTCGACTTAACTACATGGAAACTGTTGATCCTATATGGCGTATACAAAGTTCATAATTCCTCCGTCAAATGTGTGAAAATTGGGGATAAAACATGCCGTTTATCTACAGTGTGTGTACTACGTTTATAGGCTGCTTTCAAAGGTAGTTTCCACTACGAAGCTTCAACAATTTGACACCACCTATAAAATCGTTAAATACAATCGGCATATTCAAGTACAGATTGCGGCTGTATCTAATAGTCGCACAACGGAGACCGAATATGCTGAATGTAAAAACATCTCTTATGTAGCGTAGACCGATACCAACATGCATCGCTTTACACTCAGTTCCGAAATACAGGCGAGCGCAATGTTAAAATATCTTAAGTTAGGGGGCAATATTGTGTGTGTGTAATTATTGTTTTTTATGTTTGTTATTTTGTTATTGTATGTATTATGGCACGGATATGTAACATATCTTTATGCACGGCATCACCTGGGCCCAATTAAAAACCAGAATCAGACGTTTTGTCTGACACTATGCTGAATTGGGTACATTTTTGGCCTTACAATACTGACGTATGTCACTTTTTAATGTACGATTACTTTTTGAAATTTTGTGTTGTTTGTGTTAAAAAAGGAGCTTTGAAAGATTTTGATACCAGTCGTTTGTGAATATAGTCTGGGTAACGATCTCTACAGCCGGTATCGAGAAATGGAACAAAAATGTTCGTGACAAACTAGTACAATTGATTTTAGTTTGATATTTCTTGCAGTTTGGGCAGTATTCATGTTTTTATTTTGTTTTGAGCGGTTGTAGAGCTTTTTGTGGAATAGGGCGCAACTGAATGTAACAGTCACCTGACCATAGGTGACGACCTACATCTGTAGATACCCACTTAAGACATATGTGTTTTCTGTACATACATATACACTATATGTATAGGTACAGGTACAGACAGATATCGAAACTGAGTTCCCGTTTTTAAGTCTACTTTCTCCAGTTTGAAGGGAGAGGACTTGGGCTCTAATAGAAATAACATGGTGAATTCTAAAAAACTGTATTACGTCCTAAATAAGCTTAGAATATATAATGCATTCCCTTGGAATTGTATGTAATGCTTTAATTTTACTCTGTCTAATCTATTTTAATTAATATCTTAAATATAACTTGAATAAAAATAAAGTGCCCTCTCTGTCCAAGGTGTCGTACAAACGGCAGAAGGTTCAGGTAAACGGGCTCTGTGCATTTGTTCACTAACTAGAGCTTTATTGTCTTTAATAATAATTCGTGAGCCGCTGGAAAAATATTTTAATATTTATATGTGTGTGTGAGTGGAATATATTTATGTTATATTAGCATTAGAAACATACATCCTGTGTCGCTAAAACTACATACGCTAACAACATAAAACGCTCACAAAGTGCACCCAGGCTTAGAATAACAATTTGTGGATCACAGAAAGCGTTGTCCTATGTAGGATTTGAAACCACAACATTTAGCGCAGTAGAAAAGGGCGTGGCGACCACTAAGTATGACACAATTACCTACAGTTTATAAGTAATATATGTTTTACAATATAATTAGTAGGTACGAACAAGTTGAAATGCTTCGACGAGGCCAGTCAGAAATCCTTCAAAGGAGGTCGGAACTAACCGCCACTAAGATATTTAAACCAAGGGCCTATTCCCTGACATGTCATTGAATTATGGAACAGTCTTTAAGAAATGAAGTGTTATAAAAGACTTCAATGAATTATGTTACAATAAATACGAGTAAGTGGTTTGGCAACAGAAAGGTATGATGCCATGACTCCATATATCATTCAAGTTTCTACACAATCATGTCGTTTTGACTTCTAATAAGCTAAGCCACGGTAGGTTTCAGTAACATAACGAAAAGCTTATACATTTCTGTATAAATAAATAAAATTGAAGTGACTGTCTGTAATTTCAAATTTACAGCTTTTTACTAAATGCATATGATAGTAGAAATACAGTAGGTCATGGTAACTAAACCACAAGGCCCACTGTGCAGTCGAAACCTTATTAATATACCATCAAATACATAAAATGTTAAAGGTTGGCTGGTAAAGAATTCTTTGGGCATTAAGCCCGCCGTTGTACATGTGTGACTCTAAATAAATAAATAAAATGTTAATTATGGCCGATGTTATAAGTGTGCAGTCATGTTTCGTCGGTGAGTGCAAGACCGGAGGCCCTATGATGCAAACAACTTTAATAGACCGCCATAGCGTGTCAACGCGCTGCATTGTTGCATAGGCTGCATTATAGAGTGTGGCGTCTTCCACATACAGTGGCAACAAAAACATATGACAACGCCATCTACCGAAGAAACAGTGAACTACGGAGTAACGTAGCGTACAAAGAAGCTACCAATCCTGCACCGCGCAATAGAAGTTCTCGCGCCGATTAACATATATACAACTTCCCAACATCAACCGTTGGGCAGTGACCCGCCAGGCATGATCACCTCGCCTGGTCGAAGGATCCTCCCTTTGTGTTGGAGGGACATGACACCCGTTCCTCCACATAGAGTATAGTGACCACCACTCTCGAATTCAGCTCATGCTTTGCATCAGGCTGAGAGGCTCGTATATAAAAAAGGTATCTTTATTATGTAAGTAAACGAGCTGATAGGTCACCTGACGCTATAAATCTATCTCTGCAAATGGGTCCGAGACCTTGTAAGATACCAGAACTAGGAGAAGAGGGTTTGAAGCTTCCGATAAAAACATTAACTCCGTAAGAACACTGAATAGATTGTGTAACATCAGTTTTTTTGTGATTTGTGACATTCTTATCGCACGATAAATGCTTTAAAAATATTTTAAAAATGTTATATTTAAATAGATCTAACCTTTAATTAGCTTTTGCAAGCGGCTTTGCTTGCATTTAATGAAAAGGTATCTATAGGATCCCTCCAAGAATACGTGTACAAAGTTTCATGATAATCGGTTAAGTAGTTTTCCCGTGTAAGCGTAACATACAAACTTACTTTCACCTTTATAATATTAGTGTGATATTAGTATAAGATAATTTTGAAATAAAGAATGTACAGTAAATATTATTGATTTTATTATGACTTTTATTATTAGTGTCTTCTGTGGAGGTGTGTGTGAAGAGGAAGGTGACTGACTAAGATACCCAGAGATCAATGCACAGCCCAAACCACTGAACCTGGACTCCTGAAATTTTTCATGTAGGTTCTTTATATAACGTGAATGAGCACTAAGAAAGGAGTTTTGGAAATGCCACCCCGAAAATAGGGGACGAAAATATCTACTTCTGCGCAAGTGAAACTGCGGCCAAAAACTCGTTTACTATAACAAGTGTGCTTAAATTTCAGTACGTACTATTAGAAATATTGCAAAGATAATTTTGTAGAGTTTTAGAAACAATTGTCTTTTTGTTCTAGTAAACATTATCTTTATTGCAGATAAGAAAATGCTTCACTATCGCACAATTAACTCAAAACATTATCATCTATTCTATTCTTTTCGCGTTTTTATCGCTGAGACAGTTATGGCCAGTATATCAAATTGATATAAACTCGTAGTTAAGACAATTTGAAGTAACGTATTTTTTATAGTTTATTTGACATTTGCTATGAATATTAATATAAATAAAATAAAAAATAAAAAAACACCTTTTTATTTCCTGTAAATTTACAATGGTGCATATATTAGTATCGTTCTTATCCTATGTTATTATTACTACCTTTTTTTAATTTCATGTAAATATATATCAGTATCTTAACAATGCCCAAGATTGTAAATGTATCCATGTGGTTACCACCATATATATATGCTTGGGGTGTGTGGGGGCGAACCACAATCTTTCGCTCCCAGCCAACCTCACCTGCACGCGGTGCACCCTGCTAGATAACAAACGAGGCTCTGGCGACCGACCGATGGCGGTATATCCATCCCAACAGGCGTAATTAAATACAATAGGCCGGTGAGGGGCAGCAGCGTCACCGGTGCAACAAGTTACGCCTTGCGATCACCAACCCGCCTGCCCAGCGTGGTGATTATGGGCTAAACCCCTCCATGAGTAAGCAACAAAAGCCACAGCCCCCAGTTCCCGGTAGTCCCGCTATTCCTGGTCATGGTGGCGACCACGGTTACGGCGGGAAAGGGGGTGCTAAGAATCACCGGGTTACAGGAGGCCACCACAAACGACTTATCGAATTAAGTGGCGTGAAATTGGAGAGGCCTATGTGCAGCAGTGGACTGCGATAGGCTGATGATGATATATGCTTACAGCTATATATATACACACATATATCCACATACGCACACACACACGCACACCTAAGATTAGTTTGACGCGGGTCAGGTACGAATCGGACGCGCGCACCGAGGGTTACGTACAAACCTGCAATTATAAGTATATTATATGATAAAATTTAAAATTTCTACTTTTCAAATTTTTTTCTTTATTTATGCTATAAGACGTTGCTTTGTACCAAATTTCAAGATTCTGAGTTCACAGGAAATACCCTTTAGGTTTTGATTCCCTTGCGATTATCGAATATTTGCAGCATAAACAGTATCTTTTTATTACATTAGCTTAGAAATTTGATTTTTTCATAGCTCCAAGGGACAATAGACCTGAGTATTTGATGTGAGTTTCAGCTTGATACCTCCACGCTTTCCTGGGAAAAAGAGTCTTGATAGACAGACGGACAACAAAGTGATCCTATAAGGGTTCCGTTTTTCCTTTTGAGGTACGGAACCCTAAAAATATCATCATCATTTATTTCTTTATATATATTTCATGTGACGATTCTCGCACCACAAGAAACAAGGAATTACAAGGAAGTACTTCGAAGACAAAGCCTATTAATGAGAAAAAAGCGTTTAAATAAGTATATACCTATCTAGATATCATAAAAATGTAGTCCGACTTAAAGATAACAATCATTAATCTACTTTTTATGGTTGGTCCAAAACATCTGTTTTAAGTAAGTGTAATTTCTTGTGAGGATATTTTCTCGATGAGTATGTGGAAGACAAACGACCAAAAAACAGTTTCTGTCATCAGGCCTTTAAATCAGGCCTCAGGTATGGTTTGGACAGGAAAGTCCTGTTAAAATAAATATGTTTTACTAAAAATCTAATTGATGTTAATGATTTTACACTCGATTAAGGATTTAATATCCCAAAAACCTTCATAACAACCATTCGTAGCTACAAATTCTGCTAAAGTTTTTTATCTAGTGGAAACACGCAACGAAATTTCTACACGATTGCCATTATAGTTTTTAGATTATAAATATACGGCAGGTAAAACGAACCATTTTCCAAAATCAGTCAGATGTTTGTACAAATGTGATAGGGCGGAAAGCTTAAACTAATATGGCTGGTCTATTTATTTAGGCGTACATCTCTTACTTTCTATTTTGGTTTAATGTGACCACCAGGATTATTTGAAATACAAATCTAGTTTGAATGCAGCTTGTTCTAATTTAATAAAGCGAAAGGTAAAGTGTAGATTTTACGAATAGAGTATTTAAATATAAACAATAGATATCTGGAGGAAGAACATAGAAAAGGCAATTATTACGTAAATTTCTACTTTTGTACTTATATTATAACATCGAAAGTATCTAGGGACGTCTGTTTGTTACGCATTTTCACGGCTAATCCGCTGTGCCGATTTCAATTCATATAAAATACATTGCTTAAGAAGTACATCTTTTTTTGTACACAATGCCGTTTAGTCTCAAGCTGAGCAGAGTTGTTATGGGTACAAAGCGACATAAATATACTTTTATAATAATACATATTTACTTTTATTTTTGTAAATACATATGTATTATAAAGAGAAAACACCTAATATCCGAAACAAATATTTGCAGATCATACAAAGATTTGGTTCGACCCGGGAATCGAACTTGAGACCTCAACCACAGCAGTCGCATACGCTTCCACTGCGCCACAAAGGCAGTCAAATTACATTTGTCATGGAAATTCTTTAATTCTTGAGAACGGATATAGGTTACTGTTTACAGCGATTACCGACATACATAGCATACACGCGGGCCTAGTCGCAGGAAAAGCTAGTATATTTTATAATAGAATATAAAACAATCTGACGGAGGAGATCCGATCGAAGGGTTGGATTCAGAAAAGAGAGTTTTAGCCAAACATGAGTTTTTTTTGCAATATCAAAAGTTTATCATCAACGTCTTCGTTCCCATAAATATAAGGGTGCATATATACTCGTGGCATGCCTCGATATCCTCTACAAACACAAGCGTGTAAACAAGTCGTTTGGCTTGGGCTTTACCTGAGCTTGTGATAACTTGTTGCCGACCCGTGTCGGTGTCGGTTTTTGAACACAGATCAAAGGAAGCGTACGCGAACGTTTATGAAGGATTGCAGTCTGTGAGCGACTGCCAAGTCCTCGTAGGCGTGTAAATAGCATAAGTATTCATACCTCAAATGCAGATATAATAATTTTGTGGTAAGAGCGTATTTAAACGTATGACTTAAATGGACTTTCAAGTGCAAGTGTTTGTGTAGGGGGTTTTTAAAATTTTAACATTAGCTTGTTGATATTTTATTAGAAATGACACTTCGTAAGTAAATCTACAGCGCAATTCACTTACAAACTATCGCTGAAGATACAGTAAACAACATCAAGTATAAACTTAGAATCGAAAAAAAGTTCAATCTTCAAGTGACGAATTGCCTCAAAATTTTGCCTTACTTGGTAGACCACTTACATATTTTGGTTTTTAGTGTTTCTATCACTTTGAAACTATTCGGAAAAGGTAACTGTCATAGCGTAGTCGGGCTGCACTATGACAGTTACGTGTTCCGAGTGTACACATATTTATTTGTCATGCTTTGTAGTCTAAATAGGTTGATCGATTTTGGCGTTTGAGTTGACGTTCGATCAATCTTAATAGTGACGCTGGATATTCGAAAACTATTAGAAAGAAGTCTGTCATCGTGTACATTTTAATATCAATTTAGAAGTAGGGGCATTTTCAAAAAAGGAACAAAAGCTTCTTGATGTATGCACTTTTAGAACACACTTCAGGCACCTCATAGTGATGGTTAAGCTGCATCGTCCACATTCGCAATGAGGATGGTGTCCACCAAGCTTGGATACTGCTTCTTCTTTCCATTAGGCGGAGTAGAGTCATTTTATTCAGGCAGCTATTACTAAAAAACAATATATTTCGCCTGACAGAAAGAAGAAGAGCTATGGTTGTCAGCGATTATTGAAGGATTTCACAATAAACGTCATGATCGCAATATCCGGCCAGTTAGCCTTTCATTTGGCTGCACAATGGATTCAATTTCCTCCTTCGATTTATTAAAGGTTGTCTGGAAGAGATCGCCGTGAGCGATAAGACCGCCTATTGTAATACCTAATGTCGATCTCCAATGTGAAAATTTGTACTATAGTGGTGTGCAATGAAGTTGTAAATATAAACTATCGATATTGCTGCGAAGATATTTCATGTCTCGATGACTTTCTACGATCGTTTGTTTCGAGATTAGTGCTTGATCTATTTTAGAGACGTCAGTTGGTTAGTAATAGTCGTCAGTCATACCTTAATTTATACAAATAAATAAAGGTATGACTGTTTGTAATTTTAAAATAACCGTTTTTTACAAAATGTAAATATAGCAAAGTATCATTTTTTAAAATTTTTGTCTATCTGTTGCTTTGTTCCGGATTATCTCTGGAACGGCTTAATCGATTTTGATGGGTCTTTCAACGGCAGATAGCTGATGTAATAAGGAGTGATTTAGGGTTTTTGGGTTTTTTGGACTAACATCGCCCCGCGGTGTTGCCTGCGGTTGTTGTTGTGCCGCGGGTAACACACGGTTGGATTCTGCTTATACAATTTTTTTTGGCAGGGCCATAAAAAAAACTATGGACCGGTCGTACTGGAGGGCCTCGGCCTCACAGAAAACCAGTGTGACCCTTCTTTACAAGTAATGCTTGCGAGAGTATTATTACTATTACTGACTGCACGTATGGAATAGTGATTTAAGCGGCCTCTACTGCACTGAGTGTCGTGGGTTCGAACCATCAAACCCCCTACGGGACAACATTTTGTGTGATCGACAAATTGTCGTACTGAGTCCGTTTCATGTACGTTTGTCAACGTCCCAACGTTCAAAGTCTCCCATCATTTATTCAAAGGGGGACTAAAAAGTACTTAGAGACTGGATACGCACTTGAGACTTTTGAGTTGGTGAGAGGTGATGATGATGAGATGGTGTAACCACTTAACCTCACGTTATTCGTTTCCTCGCTATCCCAGACCATAAAAAACTTCTTAAAGTTTTTTTCATTCGCCTATACACAAACGATAGTTTCTTTACCCACCATACGCAAGCAGTAAAAGTTGGAAAGTTTCGGAAACTGGCCGCTTGCGTCAAATATATATTAAGAAACTAATACTGAAGCTACAATCCGAGCTATATGTTTGTTTGACATTTAAGGTACACTTAATACTTTCACCGAAACCTCGTACAATATTAATTATTTCCAAATAGTTTGCTTACTTTTAAGGGTAAACATAGCCAAAGTACAGTATTTTAGGCTGACTCGAAAACATCCACAACTATAAAAGAAATTTGTAAGATTCTGGCAAAAATCTTCGCCAACCACTATTTTTATGATGCAATTAACAATTGGATCTACGGTAACCGGTTCCTTGAGACACCGTGGTATCATTCCGGTCAAATTCGTTTCCGTGTTTCGTTTGAGATTGAGAGACCGGAGACAAAATGATACAGAACTATCTCAATAGGCTGCTGTAGCGTGGGTCACCATGCTGCATTGTTGCATTGTCTGCTTTCGTAATGAGTATGGTGAGCACTACTCTTGGATTTTGCTCATGCTTTCCATCATGCAGAGTAGAGTTTGGCCATCTCACGTAAATTTTTATACCCAAATTTAAATCAATGATATGCCGATCTATGACCGTCCGTTTCCAAGCCTTATAATAAGTAAACAGTAAGAAGGCAACAAATTCATAACCCTTCTTCATATCGTTTTCCAATGACAAAGTATTTGTATATGCAAAGTTTTGATCGTCAACCATCATACTCGAGAAATTCCACTACGCGATCGTGTCACGTCAATGCACGTCGTAAAGCCGGCTCCGGGGTTTAGTGCCATGCACTAGATAATATAAACGTGAAGCAGCCAATCTGTCTCTTCAACGACATTGTTATTGAAAGCAACTTATTTTACGTCAAGTATAATACTTAACACTACATTGTAAGTGTTTTGTAAAATTGCTAAGGGGCTAGGTATGATTATTACGTTGTCTATTATTTTGTAGAGCTCTGCAGCTAGTTAGTCTATCCTTCAAGATGCTGATTCAGCTGAAACTACGAAGAAACTACTTTGGTAAATATTTGTGTGTGTAATATGGGAATATTAAATTTGTATGTGTAATATTTTAGTAAATTCAATGTTTGTTTTTGTGCTAAAACAGAAAAAGTTGCATACAGCTTAAGTCCAGAGCGCAACACAATTTGTCTCCGAATAGCATTATATCATTACATTCCTACTCTGCCTTTAAAGTTGAATCACTACTATAAAACAAAGTCCTCCTCCGCGTATCTGTCTGCCTGTTTGCGGTAAACTTAAAAGCTACAGTATGAATTTTGATGCAGTTTTTACCAATAGATAGAGTGATACTTGAGGAAGGTTCTCGTGTATGATTTGTTAAATTTTTGAGTATCTTGGCTGAAGTATAACGAATTAAAGACGTTGCCAAAACTAAGCCGCACATCTTTCGTAACTTAGGCTATATTATATTTTCCCTAAAAAGCCCGTGCGAAGCCGGGGCATGTTGCTAGTATGATAAAATAGAAAAAACAGCCATATCCACTATTTTTGTTGTGATTTGACATACACTGTCGACAGTCCTGTTGAAGTAGCCTTTTATTTATACCAATAAAAAGGCAAACGACAATACCTGATGGTAAACTACTACCGTCGCCCGTGGACAGTTGTAATTCAAGAATCACAAGGACGTTGCCGTTCTAGGAGTCCCTCCCTCTGGAGTTAGGGTCACAAGAGTGAGTTAGAAGTTCGCCTTCCTTTTCATAATGTAAGGAAAGCGAAGGTTGATCGTTCTAGAACTTCCTTAACTCGGTACAAAAAGCTGAAGAATTGTTTAGCACTTGGTTTCCTGCGATGCCGCCGCGCCTTGGTATCACTCTAATCGGACCAGTCCATTATATCTCTAAATCTACTATGTCGTGGAATAATCCTATTATTATTATTATGAACAACTGTTAAGTAAGAATTAAGTAGGGAAATAAACAAAGTATAAGTTATGGAACTATCAAATTGCCGTACTTTGATTACTTTAAGGTTCGCGCAAATACTAAGAGTTCTGAGTAATGTTGTAAAACTCAGAACTCCACGCTTTGATAATGACATTTAAACTAAGTTACACTGCAAGTTGTATCTTAATTACCTCTTAAGCTTGATTTCCACCTGGTTGTAATCTACCTTAATATTGTAAATATAGCTTTTTAATACTTTATGCACAAATACATGCATCAGTGGACTTACAGCCTAAGGCATTTTCTGCCAGTCGACCGATTGGAGAATGCAGAGAATAGATGAGGTAGGAAAGGTGCACTTATGAGGAAATGATGGATTTTAGTGATTTCAATAAATACTACAATGAGTTTGAATATGCTACTAACATATATTAAAAGAGGCAAATAAAAACAGTAAAACATACATAAACATGTTCATGAACAGACTGGACAAAGAACGAAGAGCCGATCAAACCGGTAGTGTGAGAAGGACAAAGGAGGAGAATATTGTTAGACGAGCGAAAGTTTTGATTATGATTATTGCATAAGAGTTGATAATGTGTTCCCAACCCCAACCCGCACTAGTCCCCAATCCGCACTTGGCCAGCGAGGCGAAATATGGCCTTAACCCTCTCCTGAGAGGAAACCCGAGCCCGGCAGTGGGACATATGAGTCGTTGATAATTGATGATGTTGACAATGTGTTGTTAAATAAGTAGGAGAGGATGAAGAATTGAGGATAGAATACAGGAAATTGAATTGTGTTGACAAATAGGTAACCAACCAAACTGGGAACGAAATCTTGAAATATGGTCATACTTACGAAGACTAAAGATGAATCGTATGCAATTATTAAGAAGTGAATACCTCAGTAATAGTTTCTTTTTAAAATATATTCTGTTCAATGGAAATTAATAACAGCCCTTTTTTGTAACAAAAATTCCGTTAATCATAAGTACTAGCAAAATAATTATTTTTGGGTATGCTCAATCCTAGTTACGAAGCAGACTAAGCCCAGCAGTGGGCTCTTAAAAGCTGTTGATGATATCTTAAGCATTTTAGGTTAGAAAACATTGTCATAAAGGCGTCTTTCTGTGTCAAGGTGCAATGGCAGACCTTCATTTCTTACTTAATTTATTTTTCTTCCTCTAGGTTTTAGTACGAAGCTTCAATAAAACAATGAAAGTTTATTTCTGTTCTAAGCTGTTTTGGACATGCAGCGGCTGCCAAAGTTGCTTATTTATCCAGATACCCATTTCAGTCTAATGATTGTGCCGATGGCTGCGCGCGAGGGATTAGAAATGCTCATAAACCGATACAACAATTAATTGATCAAGACTGAGATTCCAAAATATTTCTATAGCCTTGAGTGAGTTTAATCAGTTCTTAATGACTGTATTCATTGCTGGACCTTCAAACGTGGTATTCAATTTCGTAGGTTTATCACAAGCAGCAAAACCTTGTTGTGGTCCGCTTTTATTAATGTCGTTTAGATTTTTCAAAAAACTAGAAATATATCTATTAACACGGGTGACTTTATTGACATTCATTCAACCGAATACAAAGAATACCCAGACTGAAAACAACTATATGAGAACTGAGCATTATTTCATATATGGAACTCACAACACTCAGTACAGTATAAAAGTCGTAAGGTGCCTCAATAACCATTAAGCCATTTGTATAGCTATGGGGATCTATATATCTGTATCTAAGTGCCTAGTAATGGAAATATTTGTTAAAATCAATTCAAATATGTAGATAGTTATTAATAACGCATGGATGCATCAAGAGCAGCTTAAAACAAAAAGCACTTTCAAATACGAAGTGTTCTATATGCGCCACGCTGAGCCAAACTTTGATTAAGTAGAAAACTTAGCGAAGTATTGAATAAGAAAAGTTTTCAGAGGGGGTCTGAAGAACAAATATTGAGGATCACTGCCCCCCGGGACGTTACCAGAACGTTATCGGAAACTCACGAGCGTAATGTTATACTTTATTGGGTACGGATTACGGCCACGCAATTTTGTTATAATAATGGCAGCTATTTGTTTCGTTCAGTAATCCCGAACAATGAACTGCGGAGTTTTGTTACGTTGTACTGTATGATACTACTATATTGTACTCTTAGACTAGCCTCGTTTGATGTTCGAAAGTCGCATGATTTATATTTAGCTTTGCTGTTTTATAAAGAATTGACAATATATAAAAAATACATTTTGGTTTCACATATCTTTTTCGTGTAGAAGTTGATGAAGAGCACGGAACGTCACCAGTGCACTACTAAAAGACAATTGATGATAACATAAGTGCCATGTTGTATGTATAGGTAAGTTAGTGGTACAATTTTAAAGGATTCATTAACATGCTTTGGTTCCTTTCGTCCTTAGAGCATTTTTCCATCTATAAAATGTCCTTCTGAGACCTTTCTCCTTGGTCATCGCTCACAGCTCCTAAATCACAGGAGCTCTCTAGGTGTGAGTCTCAAAAAATGAATCTTGAGTGACATGTTGCAACCTAATAACCTAACCCTAGATATTGGTTCCTAGAAAGATTCATATGGTTACCTAGAAAATTTAAAAAAAATTGTCTTAAAAGATATCCATGCTCGTTCTTTAAAATATTCATTTTTAAGTTTCCGTACCCAAAGGGTAAGGCGGGACCCTATTACTAAGACTTCGCTGTCTATCCGTCCGTCTCTCACCAGGCTGTGTCTCTTAAACCGTGATAGTTAGACAGTTGGAATTTTGTGAGATGATGTATTTCTGTTGGCACTTTAAAAATCAAACACTCAAGGGGGCATCCATACAACAAACCCGAGACCTCTTGATTGGCAGTTGCATATGCGAACCGCCGGATCACTAAGGGTTTAACATGAAACATATATACATATAGAGACTGCCAAAACTTCGATTCTAGGCTAACTAGGCTTCGATGTAGTCGGGTATATAATTATTTGTACATTTATTGGTAGTCTGCTCAAAACATTATAGATTCTGTCAGACTTCAAAAATGATGCACACTTGGCAAATTAAATATTTAATACATTATGCGAAGTAAGCATTTTTTATTCGTAATTCGTAATGATGTAAGTATTTTATTCTATAATGAAATAAATCTATTATTGCAAAATAGTATTAAGGTGATATTAATTATACGAAGGTACGACTGTAAACGTCGTATGAAGCCCACATGACAGATTGATGTGACAACTGAATAAAGGGTTCTGCATATTGCGCCTTAAATTAGGGCTGCTACAAGTACAAACGTAATTTTAAAGTTAAATTGAATTTTATTTTATACAGGACATCTGAGAAGAGCGGACGTGCATTTTGCTTGTTGCATTTTTTATTTAAATTCGGTAAATTAAACATTTTAATTCAATGTACAAAAAAAGGAGCGCAGAAGACATTATGAGCTATTGCAGGAACCTTTGAACACGCGTACATAGATAGTAAGAGTCACTGCGTTTGTAAGTGTGCATCAGTTAACATTTCTGAGTATTTCGAATTGGAATACCGGTCTTAAACTGGTGACTAAAAGATTTGTATTAAATTGTCGATCAGCGACCAATTTGTAAAACACCTGCTTTTGTGCACTGTGCTATTGCGGTTCGAGGAGCTCCTGTTGATTTTTGTTTCCCTAGTACTTTTTTCGCATGATATAATAATACCGCTTGTACGTACGCCCCCCCTCTCCCTTGCTTAGCGGCGTTCTGACGTTCCTTAACACTGCTTCGAGCGTACCATTTACTATCACGGATTCGCCGTTTATTGAAAATAATATTGGATTGAAACTCCAAGGACTTCGATATGACTCGGCACCTAATTTCGATCTATATTCATTAAATATTTCGAAGCGTAAAAAAGATGATTTGAGTAGTTTTATGTTCACTATACAAGAAATGTTTTGCACTTCTTCTGCCGAACAAAATAGGCGCATTAGAGACTAGAACGTTGAGCTTACAAAATGTATTGAAACAATATCTAACAAGTATAATAAGGTCCTGTGTAGAATTAACTCTCTTGAAAAAGAAAAAAAAGAGAATAAAAAAATATTCACCTGTTAGAACAGAGAGTGGATAATCTCGAGCGTAAGTCTCGAGCATCAAACATTAATATTCCAAAAATTAACATCGGTAAGCCTGACTCAAAGTCAGACCTCTATCAACTTGCAAAACAACTGGGAAGCTGTCTTTATGGACATTAATAGTCAGACATTAAGGATATATATCGAATTCCTACAAAAGACTCCTCATCTCCGATCATAATCGAATACAACTCTGATCTCGTGAAAGAAAAGTTACTTACAGCGGTTAAAAACTTCAATTGATCAAAATAAATAAAATTAAAACACCGATCACCTCAAGGTCAACGGACCTACCAGGCCTGTTTTCATTGGTGAAACCTTGACAAAGAAGTCAGAAGCTGTTTTACTTAGCTCATGCATTTCAAAAGGAACAGAGTTTTGACTTTTGTTGGACATCCCGTGGAGTAGTGTATTTACGTGCACATGTTAACTGCCTTCAAATTAAAATTGAGTGTGAAGCTGATCTAGAGAGGTTGCGCTATGATAAATGACGATTTATATTTAGTAACAATTTATTAGTGATCACAATCACCTTTAATACTGTTTTTATTTTATTTTTCTCAGTTTTATTTAGCACTTGTAATGTAAGTCTTAGTTTATATTTAGCACTACACACTTTTACACACTCATTTTACACTCTAAGTAATTCTTGCATTTGCAATATTTTTTCCAGTTTTATTTCTACTTAATGTTATCAAGAATATCATATTTGCGAGGTTATCAAGAAACATTTCATGCTAAGCTGTGATCTGTGTTATTGTTTTCTTTTATTAATATATTTATACAATTGAATACTATTCATGATTTTCCAAAAGAACTGGACACGTATTCTGTCTCTCGAGCCTATGAGTGTAGTGTGGAAGGCTGCTATAAACAGCTGCCTAGTTCCTCAACCAGTCTTATCGTACTCACACAGAACATCCTTAGCGTTAATTGTAACTTACCTGAGCTAGAAGTATTAGTTTCTAGATTAAAAATAAATGTAGACATACTTATTCTCACCGAATGCCGTCTAAAAGGTGATGTTGTATCAAGTTTGCAAGGGTACCAAGTTAATCTTTTACAAAACAATGGGGTAGTCGTCTATATACAAAACGAAATACTATTTGATATAGAAAAACCGAATTTTTTAAACGTAAATGCTTTACTCCTGAAAATTGGCTGTGACACAGCCATCTTAGTTCTATATCGGTCTCCTTCATACAGCAATTTGGATTTATTCTTTAATTCCCTTGATATTAATTTACAAGAAATACACAATTTAAATAATGTTGTCGTAATTGGGGATATTAATATATCTATTAATGTAAATAAGCCTCATAGTTATAGAGACCGTTATTTAACGTAGGCAGCATTTCACTATCTTTTACCCTGTCACTCCTTTGTTACTCGTGAAAGCAGTGGGACTTATCTTGATCACGTAGTAAAATACTCGTAGTAAATCACGTAAATAAAGTCAATATAGAACAACTCCATAACGATATTACCGGCATTGACTTTTCACCTGTCTAGTCTAGTCAAGACCCCAACCTTTTGATGCATTACTTTATTGAGTCTATAGCTGCTGCTTTGTTAAAAAATACGCAAACTTTATCCTTGGCAGGACGTAAAAAAATTATTAAGCCATGGATTACTCCAGGTCTTCTTCACTTTGTGCGAAACCGAGATAGGTTGCATTCTAAGCTCAGAAAATGTCCTTTCAATGAAATACTTAAGATTACATATATCCGTTAATGACTGTGCTGTAGGCTGGGTAAAAATTTCGATTTCGATGTTTATATGTATACAAGAATTCCTCGGTTTGAATGTATAAAAGTATTAGATAAAATAAGAAATAGTCATCCAAGGTATGTATATGTATAGTAATATAAAACATAGGTATATTTAAATCAAAAATCTATAAAATCTATAAAAATCTAATTCATCTGTATACATAAACAAAAACTGCTACCTTTCTTGAGCACATGATGCACTGTTAAGCCTATGCTATAAAAATTCGTAATACTATGTAGGAAGGTTGGCTCAATTTTATTTTTCTAATGGCTGTACTGGGAGTATTGCGAACAAATAAAAGTAATAGAATTCTAAAATAAAATATGATAGCTTGTAACAACCCTAAGGGCCAGTGGGACAATCTCGGAACTTAAAATGGGACATGAACGATAACGGCCTATGTCCCTTGACCACAGAACTGCCGGCACAAACTGTCCTACGAATATTTGATTCAAAATATTTTGTTTTAATATTTTAGTTAATAGTTAACTTTCGTTGCTTTGTTGTTATATCACAGATATAATATTTAAGTGGCTAAGGTCAAGGATGAAAGTGCGTAATCGAAGGTTACATCTTCAAACTAGAAACTAGAAGTGGTCTATGCGGTCCGAGTGGGCAGGGCGGGACCCTTTCCTTCCGACTTACGCAGGTGCTTTCCGGGCACGGTTGCTTCGAGAAGTACCTGCACTCGGTCGCCAGGAGGGGACTGAGTCCCGCCTGCCACCACTGCGACAGCAGTGAGGACTCGGCCCAGCACACGCTGGCGTTATACCCCGCTTGGGCGCCGCAGCGTCGGGCCCTCACTGCAGTCGTCGGAGGAGATCTCTCGCTGCCGGCCGTCGCTCGCTACATGGCCGGCGGTGAGAGCAGTTTTACCGCGGTCGCGATCTTCTGCGAGAAAATCATCTCATAGAAAGAGGTGGCGGAGAAGGCCCGGGAGGACGATCGATCTCCACTCGGACCCGATCCGCCGCCGGCGAACCGGGCGGCGGAGGCGCGCCTATCAGCGCCTCATGCCGCCCTGAGTGTGGTCGAGGATGGGTGAGACGGGTTTTCCCCCCCATCCGCTTCACAGGCCAGCCGCGAGGGGCGACGTTACGAGTGTGCCGTACGTCGCCTAAATTGAGAGTTTCATCAGACGACGGAGCCCGCTTCAGCGCGGGCAGGCGCTGGGAGGGGTTCGGATGGCGTAAGAAAGCGGTTCCTGGATCCCTCCCGTCTTAGGCGCAGTGTGGCACACCGTGTGGTTTCAGTCGGTTCGATTCCAACACACCGTACCGCCGCAAACCCCGGTGTGGTGAAGACCTGAGGGGATTTACACACGAAAAAAAAGTGGTCTAAGCAATCGCCACGCCGCTTTCTACGGTGCCAAGTGTTGTACCAAAATACTGGTAAAATGTACCTCTTACGCGTAAAGTGGTGATGATTTTTTAACAAACTTGTGACTCGTATGTTTGTTTGTTTGTAAGTGACTTCTTTAGTTTTTTAAAATCTATTTTTTATTAAAGAAGTCTCTAACTTGAAAAAAATATTTGCAAGAATCTGTACAACATGCAAAATTTTGAAAAATTGCCAAATCAAATTGGTTTACTTAGCAGGGCTATTTTAAAAAAGAAAAAGATAACTGTCCATTAGGAATATACATGCCTGTGTCGCGGGGGACTTTAAAAACACATGAAATGCACAGAAAGAACACCCGGACTCGGAACAAAAATTTGTAGATCACACAAAGTGTTGTCCCATATGGGATTTGAACTTATAATAATTGTCGCAGTAGAAAGCGGTGTGGCGACCGCTTGAATCACAAAGCTAATTGTACAGTCAATTATATTTTGATACTCAGTGGTGATATTTTTCACGAAAAAAGGTAATGCCTGCAATTTCATGTTTTTCACCATTTTTAGGCTACGGTACACAACATTTGTAACAATTCTTGGACTAAATTGACTTCAACGTGAGTGATGCTTTAGTATTCTTCAGGTATTGCACGGAACTCACCACTGACTTACTTATAATAGAGAAATATTTTAAATACCAGTCATATAATTTACATCGACTGCCTCAGTGGTGCAGTGGTAGCGTATGCGACTCCTGTACTTGAGTTCTCGGGTTCGATTCCCGGGTCGCAAATGTTTGTATGATCTGCAAATATTTGTCTCGGAGTTTGGGTGTTTTCTATGCATAATAAGTATGTATTTACAAAAAAAAGTATTTATGTATTCATATCAGCCTAGTCTAGTACCCATAATACAAGCTCTGCTTAGCTTAGGACTAGATGGCGTTGTGTGTTAAATATCCGAAATATTTATGAAAAATAAATTACTGATACAATTGCCACTTCAAAATTCCAATATAAGTAACAAATCTGTCTAAATGTTATATTGCGATAGTTTTAATATTCGTAAAAAGATCTCGAAAACGTTTAAATAAAACTTTCTTGTGTATCAAGTGGAAATGACAGCTTATATTAAAATAAAGAGCTAGAAATTCTTTTGATATTCGATTTGTTTGTATAGGGTAGGTTTAGACTAAACGAACAAAGGCTGCCTCGGTGACGCAGTGGTAGCGTAGCGCGTAGCTTGAGGTCTCGGGTTCGATTCACGGGTCGGACTAAATGTTTTATGACAGCGTTTACACCAAATAAGCAACGAGCAAGAATGAGAACTAAGAACTAGAATTCTCACGAAGATGCAACTGTTCGCGCGCTTTAATGCCACTCACATCAAGCGAGCCAGGAATATTAGAATATTCTATAGAATCTTTTAGAACGCAGACCGAACAACGAAAGAATAGTCTATGCCTGTTCAACCTAAAATAATTAAATAGAATAAGCATTCGCTCGACTGATATAAATTGGCCTTTATATCAATTTAGAATATATAAAAGTGGTTACTATAACTGTTGGTTTTGTTATTGACAACACGTTCTGGTCGTACGTAAGAATGGCTGAATGAAGGTTGTAGGTTTGGTCCTTATATTTTGTGTGTCTACGTGGTCTACATATTGTTTTACTGAGTCTTGATGTGTTTTTGTTCGGTTCATGTATGTTTGTAAAGTCTCTACGAGAGAGGATATATTACATAGGCGTAGCTGGAGGAGGGGGGCGAGGTTGAGGTTCAACCTTTTCTACCCTAGTTAGTTTCTACACCACTAATATTTTTTAACACGTTTAATTTTTTTTTCATCATAATATTACGGTTAAACGTACATATCTTGAGCCCCCTCCCCCGCTCCCCGAAACTAAAACTTGGCTACGCCCGTGATATATTCCTAGGGCAGGATATGTCGATTCCGAGAAGCGCTGGGTGGAATCAGGCACTGGGATAGGAAAACGAAAACAAACAGTTTCTTTATCACAGCCTACTTTTGTTCTTTGCGTCATCTGAAAATTAATTTACCAAAAAAATAGTTCTAACCCCAAACAAAGCAGAAAAACCATGATCATGTTATATGTGATTATGGTCATCTACTTTTGAAATCACTTCACTCGCCACATATCTTATTTGTGTAGATGGCCACAATGACACCTACCCAAATCAGATATGACTCTTTCAGAGTTATATAACCAACTGAAGCACATTTTTACCTGTAACTTGAAAGTGATGAAATACCTATGTATTATACATAATTTGCATAATACGACGCACAGGTGAAAACTCAATTTTCACGTTGTCAAGTTCAACATAATTTCATTATTCACGCATTAGCAGTTCTGCAGAAAGTGTTTACTAAACATTTTACAACTTTCTTGAATTAACACCTGTTTTCGTTGTGTGTGTAAAATTACCTAGGCCATAGTTTCAGATCACACGCCAGTCGATACGTGGAGGCCACGCAAAATAAAACTGACGTTTAAGTTTGATTTTTATAAGCAGTTAGTGTTGCCATAAATATGCGTTTGGTAAAAGTGTTGCTAGTATGTTTATTGGTAGCGTTTAGTGAAGGGTTTGAAGAAAATGGTGTTGAAGCGAGAGGAAAGAAAAAGAAAATAGCATTGTTCAGTAAGTTTTAAGTTTTTCTTAATAACAGGTGTTTATTGATTAATATATTTGACTATTCGGCTTCCTATTTGTGGTGCAATAGTGGAATATTTTTCATATGTGTTTACACATACATATTTATTTGTACACACATGTGGTTTCATTTCTCCTGAAAATAAATAGTAAAATTTTGTCAGGCATATGCCTTTTTCTCTAGTAATTCTGAATACTAAGCCAGAGATCGTGGGATCGATTCTCAACTAGAATATTTTTATTTGTGTTACGAGCATGATCATTATTGTTAGTCCGATATCCGTGTGCGATATTTAGAAGACGTTCACATACTTTTCATTCGAAATCAGCTTTGATTATAATAATAATAATGTTTATTTAAGCAAAGTTAAGTACAGACTTTCTCATACAAAAAACATTTTCATTAGATACGTACACAGTAATAATCAGTCAAATAGATTGATAAGGTTTTTCTTCCTGCAGTTGAATGAAATATTTTAACTTATATCAACGTTCAAAATTATGTGTGTGTAAAATAAATAATTAATCTCTTCTTATTACTTCTTAGTTTACTTCTTGGATCTCGTTGTGAAGAAGATATTCATCGTTAAGGTCATATACGCTTTCGCATTTTGGCTTCTGCTGCACAAGGCTGGCTACTTCTTCGGCTGGTTCGTGAGCTACCTGAAAGAACAGAAGCAAGAGTACCACCATCATCCCTACCACCATTACGAGGAGTACGGACCCCACGGACATTATAGGAGACAGAGTCAACAGTCAAATTCTAAATATAATCCTTATTCAATACCGGACAGTAATGTGAGACCTTATTAAGTAAATCTAAGTTAGGTATCTCTTTGTAAATAGTTAAATTAGGAATATTTATTTAAATGTTGCGTAAGTTATGACATTATTTATTTTGCTATGAATGAATGGAATGAATAAAAGCATTCAATACCAAACTTTGTTTTATTTTTTAAAAGTAATGTTATACTATCATTATATAGTGTTAGTAACATTGCGTCTAGTACGCCATCCATCCATAGAACGTGTCTAAAGTGTTTTTAATTATTTTACTGTAAAAATTAAAAATTAAACTAGTAGTTCTTGCCTGAGGCTCCGGTCGCGAGTATGTCGGATATCGCAACAAACTGTACCTAGCCTATGTCTTTCTCTAAGGTCAGTTTATTTATACAAAAATTCATCCTAATCGGTTCAGTGGCTTAGCCCTGAAAGTGTAATTGACAGACAGACAAACAGATAACGTTACTTATGAACCTATTGCTACTATTTTAGAATTAACATGAAATGAATGTTGTGTAAATTAAACAAAATCCAGAGAGATTCAGGCCAAAAAAAACAAAGTATTCCAGCACCTTCTTTGGCTAGCCCGAGGCGAGAACACCGCGCTAACAGTTACTCGTGTGCTGCCAAGTGCTTCATAATAATAACATTATCGCCTTACAATAAAACGTAATGAGCACTTCGTGCTTTATTTATTTAAATACGACAAAGTTGGCGGAATATACCCGGCTTTTTAGCTTTTCACTCCCGCATATTGTTTTAATCTCTTGACCTATTTATTTTATACCCAAGCAAATTAAACAGCTATAAAGCTGTAACATATAATTACTTAATGGTGATAAAATTCTAGGATGCGAATATGTCTAACATTGGTACATAAACAAGTGTACCGCGGTACCTAGGCAGGAGATTACATCGGTTCTAAGGTCGGTCAATTTTCCTGAAATACATTATCATCAGCACGTTGCAGCCCACCTTTGGACATAGGTCTCTCCCAAGACTCAAAAAAGAGCCAATTCATAAATGAAATACACGTTTGATAAAAATAGTTCGATACTATTTCTTAAAGAAAACTTAATAGAAACAAAAAAGAATAATTTGGTTAGGTATCTACAAGAGTTTTCATGAAAAGAAATATACTTATAATCTTGTGCCCGAGCTTGTGCTATGGCTCTGCTATACTTTCATGTCGTCTTTATCAACGCAGTCCATGACAATATTGATTAAGAAGATTTAGCTCTTAGGAATAAAAGTCGTGAAGCTTATCTTTGATCATAAAACGAACAAAATAACAATTTCACTTCGAACATAAAGCGAATGGAGCCAGTTCATTCCGCTTATAACTGCCCATAACTGGTTTAATAATATCGTTAGTACGCGTGTACTCATGGCAATAATTTCAGACAGTACACTTTGTATTTTATTGTTTCAAGGTATTTTTACAGTATGTGTACGTAATAATATAACTTACTAATGATTGATAAGGACACAATTTTCTACCATTGTTCCTCGCGGCATAACATTAATTAATCGCTTAGATAATTGCCTTGTGTTCTTTTAAGAAACTTTATGGTTCGCATAACCACAGTGTGAAACCAACTATCACCTGTAGTATTGTTGAATCAATACCACTCTCAATCTTAAAAAAGCGTACTGAAAGGCCGATAACACATTTATAGCTTCTGATTTGCAGGCGTAAGGGTAGCGGCAGGGTGCCAGTATTCATTGTCCATTAGGTCAATCATCTGCTCGTGTATCCTCGATTATATAAAAAAGAAATGAAATGTTTGAGTTGAAATAAGTGGTTTCTGTTTTTAAAATTCTAATCTCAAATAAAAATTCTCTTCAAATCCTAGATTTGAGATCTGCTGGTCACTACGAGCAACAAGAAATTCCACTGAATTTCTTGTTGCTCGCCAAATCTAACGAAATAAAACATGCTATATTATTATCAAGCTCTAGTCTCTAATATTTTCAAATATCTCGTCGATTTTCCAATATGAGACATCAATATAGAAGGATATTATGACTTCTCTGGTTATTCAGGGAGGTACTCAGGCTTAGTATAAAAATACACAAATTAAAAACGATCAATAGTGCTGCAATGAATTTATAGTATGTTACCGACAATTTGTAAAAAGCTTTCTCCATTAATTGCGTTATGCCTGAGCGAGTAGATAACGCAGGCACATTTTATATCAATCCCTGAAAATGTGGGAATTTTTTAAATTTCTGCAAAGGGAATTTATTGGAATATTTCAAGTACGCTTCGTGAAAAATGATTGTACTGATGAATTGTCAGTTTTTGGAAATGTTAATGATTACACAGAAACTATAATAGGGTTGAAATGTTGGAATAAGCATTTGGCTTTTCCTATTTTATGTGTTAGAATATTAATATGCAAGGATTTTTTTTTTCAATTTTAACTGACATGTAATTTGTGTAATTACTATGCTTTACTTAAGGCTATATTGGAATTAAAACCATGGCGTAGCAGTCAGGGTTATTGATCATAGACCTGTCTGAGTTTGTTACTGAAGACGGTGCGGTACTAGAATCAAATGCAATATTTTTACTATAACATCCAATTTTTACTGTGAAAGATTCATCCTTCGTCGCAAATAGGTATACCCCTCCAGATTGATGAGCTCATAGAAGATGTACAACGCATACAAATATAGACCCTAATACCAGCTCCTCCCTTTGGACCGCATTCAACGGAGAGCGACTCATATCGTCGATTCACAAGAGCTTTCAATTCGGCTAGATTCTTTGGCGTTGCGTAGATAAGTGGCTTCACTGTGCATCTTCTACCGCATTTACCATGCGGAGTACTTCGAGGAATTGTTTGGGGTGGCCGCCTCTTTCCACCATCATCCTTCGCGACAGAGAATTGAATTTCCATCATCTAGATGGCTGGCTGACCACAAATGTGCGCTTTCAACGAACTTTCTGCCTCACACAACAAAACTGTAGAATGAACTGTCGCCTGCGGTATTCCCGGACCAATACGACCTTTAAACCTTCAAGAAAAAAAATTACACCTCCTTAAAAGGCCGGCAACGCACTTGTGACGCCTCTGGTGTTGCCGGTGTCCATGGGCGGCGGTAATCACTTACCATCAGACGATACGCCTGCTCGTTTGCCACTTTTATCATAAAAAAATATAAATGTAAAACAATCACTTATTAGAACCCAAACTCCCTTCCCTTCCCTACTTTAATAGAAGAAAAGACTGTTAGGGCAGCAATACCGTTTTATTTGCATTATTTATATACGTTTTTTAGTAATTGTTACTTAATACGTATTAAGTATATCTACGATATTTGCATACTCAGAGTTCTGTACTAAACCACTTAAAATTCGTATACGCTGTTTTTGTCAACAGATTAACTGCAAATTACCTACCAATTTACCCAAAACACAGTGTCCTAAGTTTAGTCATTTAATCATGTTAGCTCGTTCGGTAACCGGATATCTGAATCCCTCCCTGCACCTAAATAAGCCAAAGTGCCAGAGCATTTAGCTTTCCCGTTTTCACTCTAAATAATGTATTTGTTACCGTGAGATTGTCAAAACCGTTAGATTGTAACCTATCCCGCGAGATTGTAAACAATCGAAAGATTGATTTGATTGAAGATTGTAACGGTAGCATACTCATTACGATTTAACGTATTATTTTTAGTTAGTATCCTATCGAAGTGAAATTAACAAATTGTGATATGCAATGCGACTGGTCGCATCTCGCGCGCTGATTGGTTGAACAGCATATGTCCTGCGCCGCCATATTTGTTTGTTAATTCGTTTGTTGCCGGATATAAAGTATTTTTGTGATTGTAAATTGATTTCAATACCTTCTAGTTTTAGCTACATAAAATTGTTGTGACAGTAAAATGAATTTATGATTAATCAAAGTAATTTTAACCTAACTCTATGGCCACAGAACGGCCTACTGTAAAACCGACCAATCAGGGACAGTTGACAATTTGACGCGCGACAGATTGTGATTTAACTTCGGATACATTAAAATCTAACGAAAAATAGTACGTTGAAGTGTAAGCAGTATGTCACAGTTGACAATCTTGCTACAGTTTACAATCTCGCAAGGTAGATTATAATCTAACGGTATTTACAATGTTAGATGACAAATATCTTTAGTAGTAGTAACTTTAGTAGTCTTTAATCGATTTTAATGTTGTTTAAATTTATTTACTTTTTTAGTGCAGACTATTACTTGATTACGATAGCTTTAAACTGCTCATACGAGTCTAGCTTACAATTTTTAAACGCCAGTTGTTCTAGTTACGAGTATATATAGGTACCTATCCTATCTTATCCAGATAACGTTCAAATCTTCGCACCGAATATTTCAGCACCCACACAGGACGAACATGAATACACGACATCATAAAAATAGTCGTTTCACCTCCTATAAAAAAGGGGTTAACGAATTTGCTATAAATCTGACGTTGCCAAGCGCGATTATAAGCGCTTTACGTTCAACATAAAACAAGTATATCAGAGATTATTTACATAATAGATAGTGCACTAAATAAAATGTGATCTATGCTATACACCAGTCCAGCCCCTCTAGCAAAGTCGCATTCTACAAAGGTTAGTAGAAAACTAACAAATGTATGGGATAGATGTCTTTCAATGCTAAGTCACGCGGTCTAAACAAAATATGGGGCAATAATATAAGAGTGTAGAGGCATTAGCGGATGTAGAAAGGAATCGACGCAAAACACTTAACGTAACTTGGCTAAGGGGCTGAACTCATCTATCATTGCCTGTTTTCGAGTAGAAATATCGCCTGATAGTAAATCACTGTTATTGCTTGTATATATTCCGATACAATAACGAATATAAGCAATATACTATATAGCAGAAAAGCACCAATGCGTTGCTGACCTTTGACGTGAATGTACGAATTTGGACATTAATATCTATCTTTATTTCTAATATCGAGCCTAAAAATAAACGAATCCGTACTAATACTGTGAATACGAAAGTGACTCTGTATGTCTGTATGCCTGTCTATTACTCTATCACGGCTTAATCGTTGCACCGACTAAAATGAATTTTTGCAAGGAAATATTTTGATTCTTTAGGAATGATATTTTTGTAATCTGCATTACATCAATAATTTGAAACCTTTTTAAAACTTGAAACAATTAACGACGCTGCTATTTAACTTTTCAGCATACGAGTAGCCTGACCATTTTCTATATACAACAAAGGAGTGTCTCCTCTACACCTAAATTTATATTCGTGTCTAAATTTAATAATGATTGCTTGAAGCTTTCGTAACTGTTAGCGATGTTATCCCGAATTATTGTTCAGGATATAACTCTGACTCCACAATCATTGCTAAGATAACTATGACTCGTATTACTTGTTTTTTATTGTTGCTTTTAGCCTAACAGCGGCTTTTAAAGTCACTGTAAGTCTATAAAAAATGTATTTTCAGAAATGGATCCTTTTTTCTATCCCTTCTATGTTTTGTTATTGAGAATTTTTTTTTTTTATTGTAGTACAAAGTAAGGCGGAAGTAAGGATAATATCCTAAAAAATATTCCAGATAGATCGGTTTATTGCCCCGAAACAACCTGCATACTAAATTTTAATGAAAATCGTTGGCGCCGCTTCTGATATTCAGTTTATATAAATATATAAGTATTTACAAGAATTCATCGCTTAAAGGTATGTTGATGATGATATGGCAGATGACTATTTGAAACTAAATCAGAAGCTGGTGAAACTGAACCTAAATTTACTAGGTAACAGAGTAAATATTCTTTTGAATTTCATTAAACTTAATTTTGAAGGACTTGAATACACATATTTAAATCAAATTCAGAAGGACGTTTGTAAAGCTGAAGATAAAAGAGCTTAAACCACACACTAGAGGGGCTTTAGTAAGCTAACCCCTTTACTTTTTAATTAACTTACAACTTAAGTCACAGTGATTGATCAAGTCCCAGGCTCCTATTCATCTAAAGCCTTGATTGATTGCTAATATGTACATTGTATGAATTCTCTAATCGCACTGCTCTCTCTCTTCAGTCTATTGATGTCAGCTGCCTAGTAGACAATTTAATGGGAAAAAAGTAAAAAAGGAGTACCTGGATCGTACATACATACATTAGCCCCTTATGGGACATAATGGAAGACTATTGGCATTACATGGGAGCTTTAGGAACTAGTAGTAAAATATGTTTCTTTCGTCGTGGGAGTTAAAGATATTGAATATTTTTTTGAATGTACAGTGTTTCTTAGGTAAAACTTTTTCAAAGTTTGGAATTATCGTGTATTGAAAAGCTTTTAGAAAAACACTCATATCATGTTGTTTCGATTATATTCAGACGGTAACTTAAAATCTTGAAAGGCAAAGAATTATCGCAAAGAGGCAAAGAGTTACTGCTGTGGAGAAGTATTACTTTTGAAAAATAAAATGTTAGCAGAAACCCTCATATTTTTAGATAGGATTGGAAAGGTCGAGCGACAACTTTGATGTTGGGAATCTTAAGTAGTATAAAAAACACAAAGGACATGACCAGATATTTCATTTGCCGTTTGTACTTGTGATAACATTTGGAATATATGGTGTGTGTAAAGTCCCCGACTTTACAAACATAAATGAAATGGATTCAAAGAGCTGACAGACTTTGAATAACAATTTGTGGATGTCATAAAGTGGCGATCACTTAAACCAGTATACCAATCGCACAATGAACTTTATTATCAAATGAAAATGAATAATGTACCTATCTTTTGACTAATAGAAGGAAAACATACTGGAGGCCTATACTTTAACCCCTCCCCCATCCCCCTCCATCCCTTAAAGGCAGGTAACGCACTTGTGACGCCTGTGTGTTGCGGGTGTCCATGGGCGGCGGTAATGGCTTATCATCAGGCGATACGTAAGTTCGGATGACCAAAAAACAAAAAAAACACATAACCCATCTCGCCAGCGTTGCGTAGATAAAAACTTCTTTCTAACGAAAGGGCTATACCCAGAAGTGGACTACTATAAACTGCTAATTGATGAATGACTGCCTTGGTGGTGCAGTGGTAGCGTAAGCGACGTTTTCTATGTATAATATGTATTTATTTACAATTCAACAAAAGATAGGAGAACTAAAAATCAATCGCAGCGCACACCTTGGCCAAAAAATGAAATTTCGGCAGACCAACTGTCACTAAAATTACATTCATCAACTTACTCTTCGTAAAGACAACCAGCCATTTGATATTTTAAAGTCCGCCGCAATAGTAGCCTCTAGTTGGCACTGTCATCGCGCACCTAGCGAATATATAATAAGATAAATAAATATTTCAGACATTTTAACACACAACGCCATCTAGTCCCAAACTAAGCAGAGCTTGTACTATGGGTACTAGACAACTGATATTAATACTTATATACTTTTTTTTTGTAAATACATACATATAATACATAGAAAACACCCAAACTCCGAAACAAATATTTGCAGATCATACAAACATTTAGTCCGACTCAGGAATCGAACCCGAGACCTCTAGCACAGCAGTCGCATTCGCTACCACTGCGCCACAGAGGCAATATGTATTTATATCAGTTGTCTAGTACCCATAGTACAAGCTCTGCTTAGTTTGGGACTAGATGGCGTTGTGAGTTAGATGTCCAGAATGATTGAATATGTTAATTCAGAGTTGTTTAACTTTTCTACTTACTATGACAATTTTTCATCAACATACATCACATACATTGTAGTTTTAAACATCAACATAATTAATAGTAGAAGCTTAGAAACACGTGAAATTTAAGATATTAGAATATTTAATATACACGCTTTACACTCGAATAACATAATGAATAAGTGTCTCGGTTATTATGTAAAGTAGCCTAATAACGGGGGGATGAGTTTGTCGCGTATATTTTATTGAAAATATACTTCATATGAGTTTATATGTTAATTATGCCTACTTAGACTTCCATACAATGAAGCGGACTAAATAAAACTTATTTTTAATTACTAGTATTCTTAATAACTACGTTGCAAAATTTATCCAACGTAGTTATCTTGTGGCAATAAGGTATGTTACCATTTAGACAATAAAATACATGGGTATTTTATTTAATTCGTGGGAGTGTTTCAGAATAAATGAGCTGCTTTGACCGAAGTGATACCATACTCTCACAACAACCGATGTTATGACAGTGCTTATGTTGCAATGTATTAAATGAGTGACCGAAGCGGGCCATCTTCTATAAATATAGGTTAAGGTAAGAAAAGGATACGTAAAAAGTATGGTAATTACATTTTTCTCTTGAGTTGCAGGTATTACGAAGGCATACGGTACTCACTGTCCATCATGTCATCCCATTGCTTGTTTTCCCATCTTATTGGTTAAAAAATAAATACTAATTACTGATCGTATGACATTTCCTTTAACTAGCCTTAAGAAAAAAACATCAAAATAAACTGGAAAATTTAAAACTTCATTAACTAGACTAAGTTTAAACCACGCTTACGTAAGTTGTAATTATACTTTATAATTTCGTATTTATATTTTTTACCACATTCACGCAACGCCATTGAATCCCAAACTAAGCAGAGATTGTACTATCGATACTAGACAACTAAAACAAATACATATATTATCATCATCAATTCACCATTCACCAATCCACCGTTGGACATAGGCCTCTCCAATTGCACGCCACTTAGTTCGATCCTCGGCTTCTCGCATCCAGCTCCTGCCAGCCGACTTGCGCAAATAATCACTCAACCTGGCCTGTGGACGTCCTACACTACGTTTGCCGAGACGCGATCTTCACTCAAGAACTCGTTTACCCCAAGGGTTATCGGTTCTATGGCAAATACATAGGTATATACTTTTTTGTAAATATAAAATATTATGAAATACATAGAAAACATCCAAGCTCTAAAATAAATACTTGCAGATCCCATTGTACCCAAGACCTCTAGCACAGCAGTTGCACACGGTACCATTGTATCACCGACTTATGTTCAATTCACAATAATTATACGCAGGACTTGAATGATTCTCAGTTTAAATAAATAAACTTTACGCAAGAACTGAATATATAGTTCTCTATTAAATGTATTTTTCTTTTATGTTCCTTGATGTAAGACGTGTCTCTTACGCGATATAACGAACGCTGGCCGCAGTAGTGTAACCAATTTTTATCAAGATACAGAGTTAACATGCGCTGGCGAATAATATGACTGTAGTTTCAGAAATACGAGGTTAAATTCCTTGAAAAAGTTATCAATATCTTTGATCTACTGAACTAGTAGACGTCCAGCCACACGTCGATTCTTCACATTAATAAGTAAACCGTTTCATATTTTTCATCATCAGAACGACTAAATTTATTAGCAGTTTGTGTACAGCTAAATAAAGGTCTGCCCTCAGGAAGAAGCTTTTTGAGAGCAGTATCTTGAGAATCTAAAAAATAATTTTCTCGTTTCAGAAAAACACTATAATGCTGGCTTAAAGTCTTAACAACCCTTTCATACTAACTGAATAAAATAAATGTTAATCTTTTGGATCCTCAAATCTTATCAGGAATATCCTCGGAAGTTTTAAAAGTAAAGTCACCAAAAGTATAACTGAACTTATACATCATTTTATGTTACACCGAGCGCCAGGAAATCCATGCTCATTACTGTAAGAATCTAGGCTCGACGACGGAAACATACTGGAGACGTCTAAAAATAATTCTCAGACAAGAAATGACTGTCATATATGTTTATGTACGTATCTTAGTCTTGCAAATAAATATGTAAAACAAATAATTGTAACACACTCAAGATAAAGAAGCGATTTGCTATATGTCATCTCAGATTCCATCATTTATGAGCCGATTTGGAATTTTTTAGCGCCCCTAGCCAAGTTGACATTCTACAAACGATATTAGAAAACTAATCAAGTATATGGGAATGACGTCATCTCGACGTCAAGTCACGTAGTCAAAACAAAATAATCGAAGAGAATAGAGACGTTACCGATAACAGAGATTCGACCTGAAACACCTTGTGTCTTGGCTAAGGACTGGTCATCTCGAATTTTTCTCCCCAAAAGATCAACACAGGCTTTTTAGATATTTAGTCAGACAGTTACTGCAAGATACTTGCAGAAAAAAACACAAATTATCGTGCGACTAATCACTGGCGTGTACATTCATTTGATGAAATATTATATATGGAGCTCTTTTATCGCAATATAATAATCTCGAATATCGTTTACTCACTGCTGTTATGAGTATTTTTATTAAAAGAAGTAATGTGAATACAACATTGAATAAAAATAATATTGCGTAGTGAATAAATAAAAATGTGAATTGTAATAAAATAGTTGAAATATTATACTTTAAGTCCTTAAGTGGAAATCACGGAGTTTCGCAATAAACACGTTTCGGAATGAGCTCGGAACAAGGTGCAATTGAATAAAATCTAGAAGCTTTGCGCTTGACATTAGTGATGTGACACGCCGGGATTGTATTACATTGTTTGTACATATTATAGGTAAATAAATGAAATAAATACATTTTTTGCAACATTAACAATCGCCATCTACTCCCAAACAGAGCAGGGCTTGTATTACAGGTACTAGACAATTGATATATATATATAT